>WBMY01006626.1:340330-519438 GCA_013397315.1 Donacobius atricapilla
GGGGGGGATGTTTGTTTTGGGGTTTTTTTGTTTGTTTTTTTTTTTAAACCCACACACAGCTATCTGTGTTGGCTTCCAGTGCCATCTAGTGGGATGTCATTTTATTTCTCCAGTAAAGACATTTCAGGTCTTTTTGTGGGTGGATGCATAGATACCTCTCTGTACACTGCTGTGTCCTCCAGGAATGAACAATTTACAGATATTTATCCTCATTTCTGACATTTAGGGTGCATGTAAACTGGAAGCTAAAATTTAGCAAAAAGTATAGAACTATATGTTTACAAGTAGATTAATTGACAAAAGTTTCTTTTCCTTCAGTGAGGACATTTGAGAACAAGTGCAAATATTTTGATTTTTTAAATAGTACAGCTGCTTGTTTGCTCTGGGAGCACTGTTTCTATACTTGTGCACCTGGTTTTCTGTGAATCTTTTATGCAACTACTATAAAATTATATTTTACCATTCATAACCTTTTATGCACTTTGAAATCATGACATAGACCATTTTCAATTTTTTACTTATAATCTAACTCTGTGTTCTCTAGACACCGCTTTGCTTCCCTAACTGCCCAAGTGGTCTTAAGGGTACTGTAAGTAAAAACCTCCTTTTTTTACCTTTTAACCTCTGACTTATGGGGGTAAAGTAATACGTGATACCTTGAGGTTTACAAGCGAATTGTGGGATCTGTTATTTATGTTTTTATCAGCTGCTGGCCCAGCTCCCCTGGCTCAAGGCTTATGAAGAAGTGTAAATCCTGAGCCCAGCCTCACCAGTTGCATCTGGGGAGGTTACGTAAGGAGACTTTGTTGAAGTGCCACTGGCTACTCCTGTATATTCTCCTTGTAATGTCACAATATTTTTGGCAGCAGTGGGAAGGAGAGCATTGCTTGGAAAGGTTCTGTGATAGAGCCATCCTTGGCTTTATATGCATGTGCTTTCTCTCTCTTTTTCAGATAAAAAGGCACTTTAGGTACAGCTGGTTTGGTACACACCAAGCTGCTTTGGGGTGCTGTTTTGCACTCGGGCCATGATGGGTGAGGGTTTAAGGCTCTTGGTCTTTCTTTGAAATGTATATAAACTCTTTAATTTAAAAGACCTATCTCAAAATACCCTGCCATGAAAAGGAAGCAAACTGTGAGTTATGACAGGCCTAATTTCTGCTCCCTGTGCAAATGTGGCACTTGCACAGAGAGAGAGGGCTCTCCTGTCTCAGCACTGGCAGCTTGTTACTGATGGCAGAGTAACTGAGGCTGCTGAGGGCTTCAGTGAAGAAGAGGAGAATGCAGAGGTCCCAGCATTAACACTTGAGGTGCATGAAGTCCCCCTGGACCACGTGTGAAAACTGTCATTGCCTGCTGAGCAGTTCATAAACTGCCCAGCAATTATGGCACAAACTGTTGTGTCTTTTGGAAAGCAAGGAGGCAGAACCCAGTACCATTCAGCTCCATGTGACTGATTTGTTTTGCACAACACCACATGAAATGGCTGACTCCCACGGTTGAAAGTGTTGCAACAAAAATATTAGATGGGTTTGCACATGGAGCAAAGAACACTAAGTGCCTTTAAACATGGTAGGGAGAGGTTTCGGGTTTTTAGCACATTTCAGCTGCTACCTCCAGCTTCCCCTCAGCCTGGTTACACTTCAGTTTTAGGATGGAGGGGTTTTTTGTGAACACACTGGTCACTTTTAGCTGGCTGCAGATGTTACAGACAACTGGATTTCTAGAGCAACAGCATTGCTGTGGCCCCCCTCACCTCCATGGTTTCTGGGTGATTCAGTGGCACACTCAGACCTGCAGTGTCCCCAGACAATTTTCCAGTAGCACAAAAGACCAGTTGAAAGTTTCACAAAATCTCAGACTTTCTGAGAGCTTATTTTTAAAGATTTTTCCTTTTGTGCACCACCAGGCTTTAAAAGGTGTTCTTTTAAATAATTTCTCTTTTATTAAAAACCGACAACAATGACAAAACCCACATGAGAGTAATGCACAAATACATGATGTGATGTTCCTAAGTTACCCAGTGATTTCAAAAGAAACACAAATCATTTGACAAAGACCTTGATGCAAACAAATTCCAAGTAGAAAGAACAACTGGTTCTAGTAAAATCCACTCACTCCTGATATCCTGTTACCTTGAACAGGAGTAAAATGTAAATAAGAACACAAATTGCCTCACATTAATAATTTTTTTTTTTTTGGTGTACATAATCATATTAGTTAAACAGAATCTCATACAAGTGTAAAATTCATAGTAAATATGTCTTTATTCCAAAATAATAATAACAATAATAATAATAATATAATGTGTTAGGCAGACAGCTACAAAACATCTACACAAGACTTTGGTAAGAAATGTTCATGGTAGCTTTTTCATAATTTCACAGCAAACAAAAACAACAAAGGAAATCTAAAAATGCAATCAAACAAAACTTTGTTTAACTCATGTCGCACAGAGTCCTACTGTACATTTGTTAAGCCCCTAACTTTTCTTTTTTATTATGTGTAAAGATTCTATCATTTGTATATTAGAAAAAAAAGGTATGCACAATGCTAAGATCTGGTAGTTGAGGTCTACAAAACTGGTGTGACATCTGTGCTTTGAGTTCAGCAGGATTATTCAGGACATCAGAACAATAACAGTTCTTTTTATTGACTGATAACCAGTGCCTATTACACTACTAGAAAGTTTACAGTAACAATGCAAGACTTCTACATATTGTATATCAGAGCTTTTTTTTTTTTCCTGAATAGAAAATCAACCTCTTTTTTTTATTCGTTTGTTTTTTTTGTTTGTGTTTCTTTTGTTTTTTACAAAATGTAACAAGCCTAAATGTTTCTCTTGTAACAAGTTAGAAGAAAGACAAGTGATCTGTAAAATGCTTCAACAGAAAAACAAGTGTGAAGAGCTGAACCTAAGCAGGAGTGGTCACACATTTCTGACCCGGTGCAATTACCTTGTCATTTCATCTATTAACAAGGTGGGGGGAAAAGCAATTTGCAACATTCAGAATTTTAATGAGCCCATGAGAAATGACTGGAAATCACACTGAGCAGCCTTCTAAGAGGGAGCAAAAAAAAAAAAAAAAAGAATCAAATTAGTAAGAAGCACAGAGGAAAGGAATGCCAGATTGTTTTAATGAACAATTTCTTGGGCATGCTCCGAAAGGCGTTGTATGTTTTCCATAAGCTTATTTGGACGATGTGGCCTTTGGCAAAGGGAGTATTTAGTACGCAAAACAGCTTGATGAACCGGAACAAATGTGAAAATGAAAACACAACACTAGGTTTAATTGATTATTTTCTGACAGAGGCATGGTTTGCAAGATAAGCTTGAACAAGTGGTAAGGGTTGATGAGATAAATCTGGTTCCTGAACTCAGCAAATTTTTTCCATTCAGGAGAAACTTCTGCTCCCTCTGCCCCAGGCTCACAGATCCTTCAAAGCCTTTAAAAGCACTCTGCCACACATTTTATGGCCAAAGATTACTTTTCTGAGTGAATGGTCTCAGCTGGGACATCCTCTGCCAGCTCAGCCAGAGATGTGGCTCTGCCCTGGCCAAGCCCCTGGCACTGATCATTGTGGCCCTTCTCTGCAGTTTCTTCACTCAAAATATGCTCAGGTGGTCACTCCTTCAGTACCTATACCATGCTACTGTTTATTTTTTTTCATTGAGTTTTCTTTATTTTTGGTCATAATAGTGAAATGTAAGGTCCTAAACGCATTAGTGAGGAACAGTCTTACTGCTATGCTGTAATGGCAGCGCTGTAGAGACATAAACTGCACTGATTTTAAACAGTCACAAGGAGGCAAACTATCTGAATTTAATATTATTAAGTGAGCCAAGCTGTGCAAAAAGTAAAATGTTTGGTTTCAGCATTAAACCTTGTTGCATTCCTTTTGTCTCCTGGTTTGGTTGGCTATGGGTGTGCACCCGTTTCATTCAGCAGCAGCAGGAGAGGGCTCGCACTGCTGTTGGTTCCATTATTTCCCTGGCCTTTCCTTCATTCCAAATCTGCAGAAAGCAGTAAAATACCTTTAGAGGGGGTGGGATGTGATGGCTGTGGAATTCCTGAGCAGCCCTTGCAGTGTTCGGTGGAGAAATGCTGATGAACAGCCTCACAATTAATGCTACCAGCCCAAAGAACCTGTTCAGGTACAGAGGATCCCCAGTGGGGTGGTGGTGGGGAAGATGAACAGCTCAGAGGGTTGTGGTGCACGGCCATATTTAAAATCTCAGGGTAGTGACCAAGTGTTAAGAAAGCGAGTAAATTACTTAAGGCTGGCTTAGAGGCCATTTAAAAAAATTCCTCTTCACTCATTTCTCTCAAGCTTAAGAGTCAGCATCAACAATCTTTATTTTCAGTGCATTGTTCTTACTTCTGTAGAGACATAGGGGGATGCTGCCTTGCCTGGACCAAAAGGTAACCCATCACCTTCCCCTCGTGCTGTTAGATTATTGCAGGAAAATAAATTTACAGGAAAATATTGTATTCTAATAGAAAGTGGGGCCCAAGGGTCCCCCTAATTATACCTGACTCATTGTAGGGATGAGAGCTAAATTATGCAGGAGATGGGGTAAAATAGCAATTAGAAGAAGGTATTTTCTAATCTCAGGCAGTTTTTTAATCACGTAAGTAGTCAGGGAGGGCATTTAACCTGGTTTGGATATCCACAAATGGGTAATTCTCACAAATGTAGTAATTTTTAGATTACCCTATACTCTGAGTAAAAAAGACCTAAATGACACTGCTGTAAATGTATTCTTGTGCCAATCTATAATATTTTTTTTAAGACTATTATTGTTTCCTTTCAGAGGCTCATTTCAACTTTAAGGGATGCATAAGAGCCTGGCTGACCTTTTCTCTACCATTTTTGTTTTGTTACAAAGCTGTCTCCCTCTTCAACTGTAAATAAGATCCTTGTGAAACTGAAACTAATTTTTTAGTGTCTCTCATATGGAAGACATCCTGTAGCATAGCTGTTGCAACACTCTGGACCAATTTCTGCTAGTTCTGTGTCCATTTTGAAAGGCAACAGATAGACCCAGTATGGACTGTACACATACTATGATATTTGCATGTTTTCTTTATGTACTGTCCTGACTGCTATTGTGTGGTGGTCAGACATCACTATCAAGCTGCAAAAATTATTTCCTTTTTAAGTTTTGAAGAAAAAAAGACCTTCTTGCATGGACCACAGCATCCATGTGAAGAGAAGTGTTTAGAGTTATTATTATTATAATAACTACTATCAGCTTAACCCAATAGTGTAAAAAGATAAACATGCACCTTTACTGTTATTGAACCAGCATTACTGAAATTACTCCTTGGCATAGTTGTGTAATGACAGAGGCACTGCTTTGGATTTTCAAAATCAAATCTAGAGAGAAATCCTCCCACAGATGAAACTTTGTCACTTTAACTTAGTTTTATTAATATGCATGCATCCCATGTCTTCACAAGTGCTATTTCTATATGGCTATTCCATGTCCACAGTTGTGTCTGTATTTTAGTTAAGTAGCTCACCATGACTTTACTATTTTTATGCATTAAGGGCTGGCTGGAGTACCAAAGACTTACTCTCAGCATAAATCTGTAAGGAAGTATTTATAAAATATTTTTCTTGCATCAGCAAGACTAAAAAGCAAACCACACTGCAAAAATGAAAACTAATATACACTTTATGTTTTGCTGCTGTTGTTGTTCTAAAAAAACAAACCAAGGTTGACTTTCCATTTAGCTCAGAGTGCATCACTTGGAACCTTGTGTTTTGTTAACAAGGATGGACATTACAGGCTCTTAGCTCCTTTTTGTCTTTACAGCTGGTAAACTGAGTGCTTTTGGACCTCTTCTTTACCATCATGTAACGCTCCTGAATTCCACCTCCACAGAGGGTAGAACATTCTGTCCAAGAAGTCCATGGTTTCAGCCTACAAACTGAAAAAAGAATAAGTGATTTGGTCAAGTTTTTAGTAGTAGAAACCCCTGCTAGGAATAATCAGGTTGCATTTGTCAAACACCGGAAAATGTAAAAAGAAAATTAATATCTACATGACAAAAGACAGATAAAATGATGAAAAGGTTAGATGTCAGACAAGCATAAGCCACAGCTTAGCAGTAATTCCTATCTAGATAATGTTAATTATACCACAAGACAGGTTTTGTTGATTTGAGGCATCAGTACTTGATGATACTGCCCCCATTGGAAAAGCAGTTTGAGCAGATCTGTTGGGGCAGCCTGAGTCTGAATCAGACTACTGAGGTGGAAATTAGTTCAGTTTTGAAATTCAGCATCAGATCCAGGAAAAAGATATTTTAAATGTTTGAAGCTAACTGGATGTAAAGACTACCACCCAGATCTGCAGAAACGGCAATCAGCCCTTTGCCAGGTGTGAAGTTTAAGCTTTTTCACACTTTTGTGTGGAGTAGCTAAAATATTTTTAGTGCTGGGACACGGACAGATGTGGGCCTTTCTCCATGGTGCCCTAAACCTAGGCTGTGTGGCTTTGGTGATGGCTGTGTTTTACTGCATAGCTGAAACTTTCCCTGGATGGAAGCGCTGCAGACGCTCTCACAGAACACGGTGGATCTGCTCACTGACTCCTGCCATGCAGAAAAGCCATGAACATACTCAAAGTGGTTTCACACTCACCTGGATATTGCTCACTATCTAAATTCTTCTTTGCCTGTTCGCTTCTCCTTTTCTCCCGGGCCTCCTTCCAGCGCCTTTTTTCCATCCCTGTTCCTCTCAGGCACTTCCTCACTCTGCATTTTGTACGCTGCACGGTCTCAGGGCAAGCTGTTCCCCCAAACTGGGGCTCAATTTTAATCATCCTCGTCCTGATCATGTGGCCCTTGCCACAGGAGGTGTTGCACTCAGACCACTGGGACCACTCCGTCAGCTCACAGTCGATGGCTGCAGGGAGTAAGGAACACAAAAAAAGGGACACAAAATCCGTGAGATCTAAACACAGGGACACGAATCACACAGGTGTGCCTAATGAATCTTTACACCCCAGCTACATGAACTTTACTTAAGCCTCCAATCTCCTCAGCAATTGTTTGGAGGCTGCATGTCAAAATTTTCCAAGTCCATTTCTAGCAAAAGTGTTATTTGACATGCTCTTACATTTCTTTTTCAAGAGCGGTGCTGGCAGATCACTAAAATTACAAAGAACATATAAATAATTCTCCTGTGCCTTCTTCAATTTTCACATCCATCTGTCTGTTTTGTAATGAAAAGCTGTTGAAAATTGAGTTATATTTAAAAAGAATTTGCTACCTCTGAGATCTGAGTCTCACTTTGCTGGCAGTGTTATGCAATAAGCCATATTTACTAATACCATTATATCTTAAAAGTTTTCATCTTTCAGCACTACTTAACACTTACAGCTCCAGCGAATAATAATCAAAATGATATTTCACATTATTTAAGAAAAGCTGAATGAGCAATTACAATGTAAAAGCCTTTTTAACCAATACTTTCTGTGAAAAATAATGTATTTTGTGATAAAACCTCACAAACCTGCTGGCAACAGGATGCTAAAAGCAATCATATCTCATTCATTCAGCAGTGCCTTAGGCTATCACACTTCACAAAGACCAAAATGCAACTAGAAATTTGCTCTACCCAAGAAGTGGGGGATTTTAATGGAGTAAGGTAAAAAATATCTCTGCAGCTGCCTCCACACCATCCAGTGGCAGGTTGCAAAGTGATACCATTCAGAGGTGTATCAAAGGTGGAGAAAGCCTCTTTTGTGCTCTTTCTGAGCTAAAAGAATCACACAGGTGATTTCAATTTTCTTCTTTTCTTTTTTTCTTTGCACATGGTCTGCATTTGAGTGATCAACCGTATTTTATAATTCTGACTTATTTCCTACTGGGGAGTTGCCTGGAGCTGTAGTGTGTTCAACATGCAGAGCTGTATTCCCATGGAAATGTTGGGAATTATCATGGGATGAAGTAGGGCAAAGCTGAGTTTAAGACACGATTGTATTTCAGCTCTCAGTTGCTGAAAGTGTATAATAATAATAACAATAATTTTTTTAAACAATGCACAGTTGATACCCCACCTATCTAAGAAGTGATGCTAAGTGGTGATAGAGGTTTGATCCACAGATTTTGACACATAATTAGCCTCCTCTTCCCAGGGAATTTTCCAAACTTACGGCATTCTGGCAGCATGCATTTCTCTGCTTGTTCTAGCTCCTCATTGCAGTCTCCCAGCTCAGCAGCAGATTTCAGCATCCTCTGCCGGGTTCTCATTCCCTTCCCACAGGTTACACTGCAGTCACTCCACTCAGACCAGGGAGAGAGCAGGCAGGGGATGGTATCTGGTAGGAAATAAAAGGGTCATGAATGCTTCTTATTAATGATTTCTCAATATAAATAAATTATGAAGGTATACATTTTGAAAATAATACAGGTGGAAAATGTACTACGTTTTATCTGTCATCAACCAATTATACTTTCTTTTCACAAGCTGAATAGTGCTGCTGAAGAAGCTCAGAAAACTTTACATTATATTGAAAGGTTTGCTTGATTTAAATATCTTTGCTATCTTTTTCTGTATCTAAGTCATATCTGCTGGCTCTCAGTGCATCTGTGGAATAAATAGTTTAAGGAGCTATGTTTCAATCATAACTCCTGTAAAAAATAGGAAAAGAAAAGGTTGTTGCAGTGAACAGAACTGGAAGTCAACTTAATTTAGTCTAAAAAGTGAAACTGCCATATTTAATCTATCAAAAATATTTTTAAAAGTATCTCTGATAAAAATTTAACAATTCCTAAAAAATTAATAGTGACAGTAAGGGTGTGGCTGGCTGCACAAAAGAAACACCAATTTCTGAACTTGTCATGGGTTAAAAGGGGAGGGCACTGTTTTATTTGTTTTATTCTAGCCTTATGGTTTAATATACCTTATATTGCATAACTTAAGAGTTGTTTGGTATGGCTTGCTGATACACACATGACTGTGTGGGTCATACAGCAGCAAGATACCATTGAATATTTTTTATTGATGCTTTCATCCTAAGTACTGCTTAATGCACAATCCTTGAGATTTTTCTCCTAATTTTAAGGAGGACAAGGAAAAGCAGCATTGCTTCCCATTTAGATGTGTTCTTTGAGTGCTGGGGCATGTGTCAGAAATCATGTTTCTTTTTAGAGCAGGGGAGAGGAGCTCCCGGACACTCACGGCACTCGGGCATCATGCATTTCTCTGCCTCAGTGGTTTCTGCCTTGCACATGGATCCATCAGCAGGGGTCATCTTGATCATTCTGTGCCGTCTCTTCATCCCCGTGCCACAGCTGGCACTGCATTCGTCCCACTCACCCCATTCAGTGACAAGGCAGCTGCTGGGAGCTGTTCAAAGTGGACAGAGAAAATTGTTCATGGGTATCACAGGATCAGCTGAGTTGGAAGGGACCCCCAAGGGTCATCAGGTCCAACTCCTGGCCCTGCACAGGGTCACTCCCAAGAGTCACACCATGTTCCTGAGAGTGTTGTCCAAATGCTTCTTGAACTCTGGCAGGCTTGATGTTGTGAACACTTACCCGAGGAGCCTGTTTCAGTGCCCAAATTTTTTCTGATATCCAACCTAAACCTCTCCTGGCACAACACATTCCCTCAGGTCCTGTCACTGTCACCACAGGGCAGAGATCAGTGCCTGCCCCTCCTCTTCCCCTCACCAGGAATTTGTAACTGCACTGAGGTCTGACCTCAGTCTCCTCCAGGCTGAACAGAGCCAGTGCTCTCAGCCATTCCCCACACGCCTTCCCCTCGAGGCCCTTCACCTTCCTCGTGGCCTCCTTTGGACACTTTCTAATGGNTAGTTCTTGAATTTGTTAAGGTCTCTCTGAAGGGTCTCCCTGATTTTGAGGGAGTCAGCAACTCCTCCCAGTTGTGGATCATCTAGGAATTTGCTTAGGATCTCTTCCAATCTTGCATCCAAGTAATTTATTAAGGTGTTGAAGAGCACAGGGCCTAAGATGGAGCTCTGTGGGACCCCAGTATGACATAAAAAATGGTTTGGGCAGTGCTCCTGCTATAGGCTGGATAGCATGAAGCTGAATGAAAACTTACAGCATTCCTCATTTACAATACACTTCTCAGTCTCTTCAGTTGGCACTTTGCACATGGAGCCATCCTCGGGGAATTGTTTCACGTATCTCTCCCTGGATCTGGTTCCCATGCCGCAGGAGACGCTGCAGGGGGACCACGTAATCCAGTCAGACATCATGCAGGTGGAGCCATCTGCAACACAGAGAGTGTTCAGGTGTGGAGACTGACAGAGCTGCTGCCCACCTGTGTGCAGCACCCCTTTTACGCTGCCTCTCATGCTGTCCTCTCCCGCACTGCACCCTTCCCTCCTCTCCTTTACACTTCTGTGGATACACTTCATGCTCTGACACAGCTGAGAGGCAGAATTCGGCACAGACAGCTTCCATTCATGTTCTCCGGCAATTTTCTCTCAGCCACAGCTCAAGCCATTCTACAGCAACCAACATCCTTGAGAACTTTAAAGGAAAAGGAAACTCTACAAGGCATTCTTCTCCTCCGCCTTCCATTCCTGGTTACCTTCATCACTGCAGCCTGGACCCATGCAGGGCTGAAAGTCTTGGGTGTCTGGGCAGGGCACACTGAGGTCCAGCTGAGCTTTAAGCATTCTCTGCCTCATCCTCTTGCCCTTTTCACAGGTGGAGGAGCTGCAGGCTGACCATGGGGACCAGTTGGAGTATATGCAAGTCTCAGGGGTATCATCTGAAAAGTGAGGAAAGGCATTGAATGTTAAAAATGGTCTTCCATTTCCTTCCCTTTTCTTGGCTGACGATTACTTTAGATTCCAATAGAATACATTATTTGTTCCTGCATTCTATCCTCTCCATTTTAGCCCTGAAGAAAAAAGAATTGCCAATTGCCAACTTTCTTTTGAAAAAAAAATTTATTAGAACCCCCAAAGTCTTCTCTCTTTTATTGCCTGTATTGTTATTGTCATCTCCTAGTTATTTCTTTTCTGTACAAGGGAAGGCTAATAGAAGAGACCAGAAGAGATGAAAACCTAAATCACTGACATTGAGTGGAATTTTTGCTCCTAAGTCAGTTTTGTACCTTTTCTGCAAATGGCAGCAGGGAATGGAACAAAATATAAATTATTAGTAATGCACAAACTCATTTCAAACATACCTTCTTCTTTTTCCTCAGGTGCTAGATCTGCCACAATATCATCTATGTTATCAGGAACGATATTGCACTGCTCCCCCTGCAAAAAAATGATTGTGAGCACTGGAGAGGGGAAACTTGTCCATGAGGGGTTAAACCAGTACACTGTGAGACACTACTGTGTCTGCAGCACCTTCTTCTCTTCAAATTCCTAGGCATACATAAAGAAAATCCCCAAATAAGCTGATGCAATAATTGCCAGAATTAGGAGAACTAAGACCTCAAGACAGTTTAAATTTTTTTTTTTTGCTATTATCTTTGCTGTTGGTAGGTTGAGGAGTGTAGGTTTGGAGGGAAGAGGAAGAAGAATTGATTGTTTTTTTGACTTATGAAGTAGATTTTTGCTTGCTTGAGAATTTTACTTAGAATGTGTTCTACCTTTCGTGCAATTCTCTCAATGACAACTCTGGCCACCAGCTTGATAGATCCTCCTTCTGGATCATAAAATGGGCTTTGAGGATGATCCAAGCTTGTAAGAGGCCGGATCTTCTCCTGAGGCACTGTAGGTTTGTTAGGAGACTGCAATCAAAAAGAAAAAAGATGTTATAAAAGAAACTAATAGTTAATAATACAATGAATCTGCAGAAATTAAAACTTCTCTGAAATGCTAAACTGTAAAATTCCAATGTGAGGTGAACTTGGCACATTCATACTTACTGGTATGGGGATTGTTTTGTTTTGTTTTGTTTTTGTGGGGTTTTTTGTTTGTTTTGTTTTTGTTGCTGTTGCTTTTGTTCTGCTTTGTTGTAAGAAATAGCTGAAGTTTCCTGTGCCAAACAGAACAGTTGGTATTGGATTGAAACAGCCCCAAGCTCAAGTTGATGTGGCTGCTTTGGTCTGAACAAAAGGGGGTGGGCAGTCAAAGGCTTGGTTGAGACCAAAGCCCTCTGTTTATTCAATAGATAAATAGAGCAGGTGAACAGAAACGAGAAATTCTTCAATGAGCTGTGACCAAGCCTTAAGAAAAGATTGCCCAGAGTAGATGCACAGCCTTCCTTATTGGAGATATTTAAGAACTGTACAGAATCCTTTAATTTGCTCTAGGATAACCCTGCTTAAATAGGGAGATTGGAGCAGATGACTCGCTGTGCTTCCTTCCAGCCTTACCCATCCTGTCATTCTGTGGTAATAATCCCCCAGGTGAATGCCATAATATCCTGTCAGTGCTAATGCTGAAGGAACTCGGGCAAAACAACCCACAGTGAAGTGTAGTTAGCATCTGTTTAAACGAATTTTATTTCATTTGAAGAAAAATTTTTAGCAAAGTAAAAAGTATAAAGGCATGGACAGCATCACCATGGATCAAACTGCTTCGTACTTCACTGCTCTGAGGTGATTTTTCTTTTTTTATATTTGAATATTTTATTCGAATGAAATTGAATATTTCATTTGAACATGGAATATTTGCAGAAATTACAGAGAGTGCCTGCACCTCATAGGTGACACCGCTGTCGGTGCCAGCATCCCAGGGGATCAAATCCTGCACGACTTTCTGCACCCAGCCGCAGTCCTTGGTGCAGAGATCCTCGGCAGAGAGCCCCACGTTCCAGTCGGGGCTGGGGCCCAGCATGGTGAGGAAGGACATCAGGTGCCGGTGGCGATCCACGGAAAACTCAGCAGAGGGAGCAGCTCTCCTGCAAATCCGGGGAAAGAGTGTTAATGGCTGAGCCAGGTTTGCTGCCAGAGGGAATTGAATCCAGAAAGCTTCAGCATCACCTAGGGAGGTCTGCGCTTTGGTAGGTGAGAGAGGTATAGAAATACAGAGCTGGAGCAGTGTGCTTATGCATTAGTGGGATAATAGTTTAAAAAAATATTATTATCCCAATTAGTGGGATAATAATAAAAAAATCTGTCAAAACCCTTGCAAAAATTGTGCTTATGCATTAGTCTTGATGCTTTAAGTTTTAGCTTTCCTGTTTTTCAGCTTCTGAGCTGCCTAGGGGTGCAATTCTGAGCCTCATTAAGTGCTAGTGAGCTCTCTTCGCAGAGCAGGGAGACAAAACAAACCTTTCCTGCCGAACACCAAGGACAACTTTCAGGCCCAAAAGCACAAACAATGGTGGACTGAAGGGAGGAACAAGAAGGATGGGACCTCACAACCTGAAGCTGTAACTGGACAATTAAACCATAATATACAAATGGATCAAAACTTATAAAAGTGTCAGGCCTCGTGACTGGTCAGCGATTTTGTGACCATTTTTGGTCCGCTTTGGGCGTACCCCTGGTCAGGGCCTGTCCTGCCCAAGGTGGATCCTGGAGGCCTTTCAATAAATCTCTACTTTATTCACTAGCTCTGTCCAGTCTCTGTTTCAGGTCAGCTTTCCCAAGGCATCAGTTGGATAATAATAATAATAATAATAATAATAATAATAATAATAATCTGTCAAAACACTTGCAAAGATTAGGGCTAAAAGAGCACAGAAATACCTTGATTTGCTGGGTTACCTTTCTACCCCTGCCCCCAAAGCTAATGTGAGTCCTAACGCCGAAAGTTCTTGGGATGCTGCCGCGTGTGCCAAACAAAACCCATCAATGGCGTTTTAATGCTCAGGTAAGTGAGAGACGAGCGGTGCCTGCCAGCCCTGGAGGGCTCAGCCAAGGCTTTGGCAGGTCGCTGCCAGCGGGTGTGAGAACGCCTCTGTTCATCCCGCCTTGGTCAGGCATGTCCTGGGGAAGGAATCTGCTGAATCACCCCTGGCCCTGCCACGCTGACAGCAGCTCCCTCACTCCTGAGCAAATGGCAGCAAAACCAGCCCTGACTGGAGGCTTTTGTCTGCAGGTGAAGGGATGGAACCCTTCGTGGTGGGTTGTTTGGTTTTGGGTTTTTTTGTAAGCAACAACAAATGCAGAATTATTTAAAATATTATTTTGGTAGTTCTGTTCCAAATTCTGGTCTGATGTCAACACAATTTTTCTTCAGCTGAAGGACTTGGGTTAATAGAGTCAAGCCGAGGTTTTGTTGGTTATTTTTTTTCTTTTCAATTTTGTGCCAAAATACACTGGTTCAGAGCATCTAAAGACCACATTTATTTTAAATGTGAGACGTTTTTACAGCCTGATTTGTCCTTCCTATTTGAGTCAGGTAACCAATAATAATGCCCACGCATGCATAATAGTGCACAGACACTGTTCTACTGTAGTCATAAGGAGTTTATTCTTCCTATAAATGCTTATAAAAATTTGGTATTTATTTGTGGGGTTTTTTTCTGGCTCAAAGCACCCTCAGTATATTAGAAAAAACCAGAACAGCTCAAAGACAATGATCTTTTAGTAGTTATCACGTAGTTTCAGAAGTAAGATATCTAAAAGCATGTTTAGTTCCCCTTTCAGAAGCAAGTTTAGAAGAATTCGCTAATGTGTAAAATGTTCTTGCCACTTCTGTTCCAGAGTCTTTAGAAGTTGTTTCTTACTGTGTAAATTATCTCACATTGAATTAAAGACTCTGAGTAGAAGAGTTGCTAAGTATTTGATGTCATTAATCCTGCCTTTCCCAGAAAGAAATGCAAATGGCTTTTTTCTCTTCATTAGAGATAGAAGTCTGATTTCAGTTTGTCTAATGCAAAGTCATAAAATAATGAATGACAGTATCAGCTTCCCTCAGTGAGTGCAGTATCCTGATATATTTGTCAAGCACAGAGCCGTGATTAGTCTTAAAAAGCCTATTAACTGACTTCAAGTAGCTAAAGGATTTACTGCATTATAAGGGTTTCTGCAAATTCCCTATAGGAATTCTGTATTTCAAACAGGGAAAGCAATAGACTGTAAAAGAAACAGAGAGATGTGTGTTTGTGTAGCTGGTCTTTGGATGGAGAATATGTCTAACACGGACATGGCAGAACATAATATTCATCGTGATATTAATATAAATAAAAAATATGTGTGTATTTAAATTATATCTGTATTTAAATTAGAACCGTACCAGTGTTGAAACCCTGTTAAGGAATACTGCAGTGTGAGATTCACTGCCTCCAAGCCTTTAATATCAGTAAACTTGTGCCTGCCATAGTTTTCCAATTCAGAGCACTTTGTCAAAAATCACCTATCTTCTGCTCCTTTGTTAGGGCAGATAGATAATGTTATGGCCATTTTCCTGTATTTTATCCTGTAACAAGGCAGAAATATGAAAATTCATAGAGGGCAAATGGAGGCTTGTTTTCTTCCTTCCTCCACTCCTGTGCGGACTTTTTCCAAATGCACCCAAATTTGACAAATACTTGTAAGGAGTATGGATACAAATTTGAACAACAGTTGTTTAATGTTTCCCAACATCCAAAATCAGAGTCCTTCCTGAGTGGCAGTAATTGAGGGGAAATGGACTGATCTAAGGCACCAGCCATAACTTCTACCCAGGTGTGGGGATAGGCACAGACTGGGCTTATACAAGAGAAAATTCTGGGTGGGTTTTTTTTTAGCTTTTTAATAGTCTAAAAAATTCCAGCTGCTTTCAGTATGCACATGAAAGACAGATTTATGAAGCTGACAGGAAGCTAAATTCGTCCTGAATCCCTCAGCAACACATCTGGCTCAAATGCCCTAAGACTGCACTGTGGATCTCCATGAAGGAAACCAGCACAAAAATGTATTCAGTACACCCTAAACTCAACTTTTTTCATTTTTGTATTGTCAACACTTTGGATAAAATAGGAATTTGAATCATCTTTTTTCTCTTTAAAAATTTCATAAAGTGCACTTCTGCAACGGGTTGAGCATGTCTGGTAAAGCCCACAGGAAAGCCTAAAGTGTAAATAACTTGTCAATTTTCTGCAAGAGACAAATCTGTCCCTTTTCCTTCCCCTGCACAAATAAATGCCTAAAACCAGTGGCAAATGAGAGTTGCAGAGCAAATCCTGACCATTAGGAAAGTGCCAGGTGAGAGCCTTGAGAGCCCCAAGGGGCAGGAGAACCCTGCTTTCCTTGGCTGAAGCTTTCCTTTTCCACTGAGCCTGAGCAGCCTGCTGGCAGTTCCTGTCACACAGCTCAGAGTGAGACAAGTACCAGGCAGCACCCTGCATCCTAATGTTTTCCATTTTCTTTGTGTCTATCCAATTTTATTTTTGTTAGCAGGATTAGGATCTCCAGCTCTAGGGATGCCATATACTCAGCAGTGTGGGAAAAGGGTCTTTTTTTCCCTTCCTATTTTGTATGTTTGTGTTTCGTGGTGTTTTGGGCTGTGGGTTTTTATTGGGTTTTTTTGGGTGTTTTTTTTGTTGTTGTTGTTTGTTTGTTTGTTTGTTTTCCCTTTAAGGCTGAAAGGGCACAAACATGATTTTCCTTCACAAGTTTTCTCCCTGAGTGACAATCCAGTTGCTATCACTGCTGGCGGTGGGGGTTAAGGAAGTCTTTGACAAACCAACAGAAAACTCAGCTTGCTGCAAGACACATTTTTGAGTGTTGAATCAATATGGTTGTGTTCTACTGAGGTCCATGAGAATGGTAAGGTGGTTGTGTAGAGTTGCTGAATAAAAATAGCAAAAATAATACTTGGCAGAAGTACTTGAAAAACTTTATGGTTACTTTTGGCTTAATGTTTGATTAACAACGTAAAATAAGTGATTAGCAAAGTAAAAGAAGAAGCAAAAGGCAGCCTGAGCATATTCTTTTTTTTTTTTGGGGGGGGGGGTAATAAGACTATTTATAGGGTAGAAATTTTATCTCCTTTTGAAATTAAATTCTAATTCAGGCAGTATTATAGATTTTATTCAGGGGGAAAAAATCTGATATATACCATGGACTGAGTAACTATATGGAGAGTAAGGTTGTTGGAAATAGCTTAACACAGCTCTGTGAAAAAATCTGGAGAAGTGTAAGATATAACAACCCTAACCCCCTTCTTAGGGTCTGGATCCTAGATTTATTTGAGTGTACCAGTATCTGACCTCACTTGTGCCCAGGATGATGCAGTAGCCTTTTCAAATAGGATGGAAAAACTGGAAACACAGAAACTCTTCTCAGTCTGATGGCTGTCAGAGGCAGAGAGTTGAAAGTATTGTGGACCACATTGCCACTGCTTTCATCTCAGCAGTCCCAGTGATGGGAAAACACTTCTTTTTTTTTTAATCAAGAGCTTGATTACATGACCATGAAAACTGAATATTTTCAGAAATACTAAATGAACTTTCCAATCTACCTCTAGTAAGCAAAAGCAGTATCCTTATTTTGGAGACTTGCACAGCATCATATCTACAATTTCCAGGATGAGCATTCCTATTTACTCATCTTTAGAACCTTTCACTGTTGATACAAATAAGTGTGAGCATGGAAACACACTTCACACCTTTGAACCAGCAGCACTTACATAACATCTCTTTTACTGAATACACTTTAAAGTCAGAACATCCTGAAAAGTGAAGTAGCTTCAAAGAAAAGAGAGGAAGAGAATTAAGATCCAAAACTGAATGGAAAATACTCTTACAAGTCTGCAACTAACAACAAAATCGATGGCATATTTAAATGATGTATTACTGAGAAAACAATTTATGAAGTGATGGAAATCACTATCGCTGCATGGACAAGTTTTATGCAGAGGGATCAACACTTGAACATAAACTCAGAATTTCAGGTTGCACAGAAGGAGGGGGAGACTCTTTAGTTCTGATTAAATGCAGGGCAGGTAAGTGCTTTAGCTAATGAATAATTTAAACATGTGTATGCCCCAAAAGGGCCAGGGGAAGGAAAGCTACAATAACATGAACACTGAATCAATGAAATCTGATTGACATCCATATAAAAAGTTGAGAAGCACATTAATGTCAAACTGTTGGTTTCTCTGAACACCAAAACAGCAGAGGTGACAGTAGGGGCTTGACTATTTCATTTCATAAGGAAAGAATGAAGAAAGACAGAAAACTTCTTTTAGCATTTGAACTACAAAGCCCCCTACATAACAACCTCTTACCTTGCGGTGTGTCAACTTTTAAAATGAGAATGTTGCTATAACCAGTTAAAGAGGGTGGGTATGGTATCACATATTGAACTAGGGGATTTTATCATTGCCACTGGCATTTATATCACTCATCAGAATAACTGCTGCTCTAAAATAGAATTAATCTGAGTGTTTTTAGAAAACATTACAAAAGGAAGGGACTTGGTGCACATTTCAGGCCTTTTCATATTGTCCTCTAAGCATACCTGGACTACTACTGTAGATAATAATGATATATTTATTCACTAACACATCAGCTATTTGATTTAATACCTTCATTCATCAATGGGCATACCTTAATGATGTGATTAAAAAATGTGAGCAAGTCTTCCACACTGCAAAAACCCCTCAGGTACCTCAAGTTAGCCCTGAAGCTTCTGAAACTGTGGCCTTTTTTTGTGTGTCCCTTGCAGTTTGTCACAAACAAGGTGTGGGTATGGTGCTGGCAATATTTATTCCTGCTTACAAGAGCTTTGCGCCCCTTCTTGAATTATTTAACCGTGCATTTACAATCAAACCATGCTTCAGGAGTCAGTGGATGGATTCAGGAAATTTCTTTTTGTTTTGCAGGAGCTTTGGGGCTACAAATTGTCTGCCTGGAGTAATTACAGCTGTATTTCCAAAGGAAATCCCACGGGGTGTGGTGAGAACACAGTTGTTCGGTGTCTGTCTCCCTTTTCACCTGGCTGGTGTGCAAACCCTGCTTGGCCTGAGGAGCATCGGGCAGAGCAGCTCTTCAGCCTGGCTTGAGAACCATCACAGCCTGAGCTCCGGCCCTCTCCTCCCCGTTAACGACCTCAGACAAACAGCACAGATCTATTTATGATCTGCTCCGCCAGTAGCCCAGATCTGCCACCAATTTAATTTATTCTGAGTACTGGGTTACAGCAAATATATCCTTTTAACAAAAGATACCATGAGGCTATCGATTGGAA
The DNA here is from genome assembly GCA_013397315.1 of Donacobius atricapilla. Taxonomy (NCBI): domain Eukaryota; kingdom Metazoa; phylum Chordata; class Aves; order Passeriformes; family Mimidae; genus Donacobius; species Donacobius atricapilla. The sequence goes on from WBMY01006626.1 coordinate 359,410, forward strand.
TACCTAAAAAATGTGGATACTCCTTCAAAATCCTTTAAAGAATTTTAAAGTAATACTGTCCTGTTTCTCAAAACCACTTAATTTGCAAATATCCTGAGATGGGAATTGCATTTTGCATTTCCCCGGTCCCAGTGTAACCTCTGAAGATGCCCAGCACCTTAATTAATACAATGGCCATTCCAGTTCATCCAGCATCTCTCTCCATCCAACCTGCACATGCCTTTTGGTGTCTGGAGATGGGACTTAAAGCAAATGTTTAATTATCATTTCATTAATAACAAAATGCAAAAGGGTAACAATTAGCAGGTTGAAATTTTGCAAATAGAGTTGTGTCCACTAGAAATTGAAATGGCAAATCATCCCAGTTACTCAGTGAGTACTTACACAAGAATAAGGAGGCAGGATTAGAGAGTACACGTGTAATTGCATGGAAATGATGCTGATGTGATTACTCACCATATTATAAAGGGAAATTATTTTGGCTCAAGGAAAGACAGCAGATGGTTGGGAAATAATCATAAAACTGTAACTACCAATGGGAGGAACATGTAGAGAAAAAAAATAGCAAGGGATGAGATGTTTGCAGAATGGGATGAGGAAGTTTGATTTAACTGGATGGCCACTAATTTCCATTAACAATGAGTATAAAGTTCTTGCAGGGATTGTTCTTGGTTAATACTTTTCTATGTTTTAATATTCAACTTTTTTCCTTGCCTAGTGACATTTGAATTTCAAGTAGAAAGTAAACGGTGACAGAAAATGGAGCTGCCATATGTGCTTGCTCTGACTAAAAAATGATCGATACAATTTTTTTTTTCTTTTCCAACAAACACATATGTTCTTACCTAGAACTCTTTTTGCCTTGAGGTTGGATTATGAATTTCTTAACGTGGGTGTCAAGACCATCTGCCAGACAATGAAGTTTCCCTAGGTCTCAGTAATACCCATTGCACTTAAGACAATTCTTTTTTATGTGTGATGTACTTTTTGGATTTTTATGTTTTAGTCAATGCTTATTAAATGTATATAACTCTAAATGGCACTCAGCTGACACAGATTCAGGTAACAGGGTACTTCACAATAGCATGGGAATGGATGCCAAGAGAGGCAGAAATTTGTCACCTTGAGCTGTTAACCCAGCAGTGTTTTGTCCTGATGTCTGGGAAAAAATAAGAGATTGAGTTATTTTCTCATTTAAATGAAGCTCTGTAGAGACATTAAAGTGGAGCAACCAAGTTGTGAGGGCAGTGTGTTTTGTTGGGTTCACTCATTGCTGTTAAGTTCCTGAAGTATCAATAAAATGGTAATTCATATGATTAAAGATTTTAACTGACAATCATTATTAAATCTACACATGCACTCTGAGCCAAATCACTGTCTCAAATAAAAATACCTGTTATTCTAGATGGATTTTTGAAAAATGTGTTATCACTGAGATATATCTTCTGAGATTTTGGGGTTTGGTGGGACAAATATGTCTACTCGGTGGAAAAAAAAATAGAATTTATATTTAAAGAAACCCTAAAACATTAAATAGAATTTATTTTTTTGAGATGAAAGAAAAAAATTTCCATTTTGGTCCACTTCTTACATGAAGGCTTCCATTTGGAAGTCAAAGCCTTTTGACAAAAGTGATTTAATTAGGTTTGCTGATGGATAATCTGCTTGTTCAACAAAAACTTCCCCTGCATCCAGCTGTCAGGAGTAGAAGGACACAGCTAAACCTTCCAAAGTCAGACACGTGGGATCACCTGAGGGTTTGGGGTCTGTAGGGCAGGACACCAACAATGCGGAGGAATGAGATGCAGCAGGAAGGGAGGATGAAGCATAGGAAATTTTCTGACACAAAATACAGTTTAACCATTAGCCAAATGCAGAGCTGGAGCACTCAGAACTATTTCGCAGCTCTGGAGAAATGTATGTATTTTTCTTTGTGTTATCAAAACTCACAGCTGACTTTTCCCCTGTATTTTGTTTTTTTTATATTGGATTGTCCTTTCTGCATTACTGTTTCTGATTAGATTGGGGGTTTGGATTCTATTTTTGACAGTATTAAACTTCACTGGACGAATCCCAGTTATCTATAAAATCATAAAAGGAGAAAATAGCTGAGCCAGACACATCATTGTGTTACCATAGAAACAAGAGACTCTGTCTGGCCTCCTCATTCCTGTGTCATTTTGTACACAAAACCTCCAAACTTTGAAAATGTTTCCTGGTACCACACTGTCATTTTGGGAAAGGAAACTTAATTTCCAGCAGGATTGACAGGTATTGGCTCTTACTCCATTTTCAGGTAGACAGCACAATGTGACAGTGGGAGATGACAAGAGAGGTAAGGATTCCTGGGGGAAGAAAGACCCTCCAGAGATTTACAGAAATAAAAAAGTAAAGACACAGGCTGTAGTGGCACCATTGAAACAAATTGTTGCCTTGAAAGAATAAAAACAGCTGCTTGATAGAACAACATACCTGGGGGAAAGCAACAGAAATCTTAGCAGGCCATCATTATATTGAATTCCTGGGGTGCATATCATGCAACAACTAAAGTTAGTATGACTTTCAATACTCCAGTTGTACATCCATGTTCATAAAAGATTGCATTAGAAAGATCAGAGGTGCCAGAACATCGTATTTTCATTTTTTCTTGACATATCTTTTTGCAGGAGTGGGTACCATAGGATGGCTAGAAAGTTTTGGGGCTATTAGTTGTTGCTTCCAAAGCTTATGTCTAACCAGATCTATTGACAATCCAAAGGCAGAAATATTATTTCTTTAAAGATTGCACTCCTGTTCCCTTCTGAGGAGTTGACTATGAAACCTGAGTTTTTAAAAGACGAAGCATTTTCATTGTCACTGCATAACACCTGGTGAGGAAGCATTTGTGCTTCACATCTCTGACAAAAGATCTCATCCAAAAATTGAGTGAATAAATCTGAACAAGATTTTTACTTTTGTTGAAGTGCTTTTTTTTTCTTTTATTTAGAATGTCTTTTTCCTCTGATAACTGGCTTCTTTATGCCTTTTGTTATATCTCCTAAAAATGCTTTTACTTTAAAGAAGTTCATTTCTAAGACAATCAGCTTGAATTTAACTTTTTTTTTTTTTTTTTTTGGTTTTAGAGCTTCAATTTTTTTTACTTGTAACTGATGTAAGGAAAACATCCGTATTGTGACAAAGAATGAGGTTTTCACATTTGCATCTGTTCATGCATTATTATATAAATTCAGGTCCTGATTCTATCTTGCAAGAGGAATTCTGCTGGCTGTGATATAGGGTTCAAATGCCAATTCAGTGGCATTCTTCCTGCAGTTTCACCAAAATAGCTCACTTTTAACTATTAGAAGTTTTCATTCCTGAAAGCTTCAATTCAAAAATGTCTCCCACAACAGCCTGAGCTTTGCATTCTGATTTAGTTCCCACTGCATTTCTTTGGATTTCACTGTGGCCTCTGCAGAATTTGTGTTCATCCATTTATGGCTTATCTCAGATAAGGTCAGTTTCTGAAGGAATAATGAGCTACCAGATGTTACCAAGCAGTCACAGGAACACTGAGATTTCTGTGCATTCATTAAACATGGTCAGATTTGAAGGAGTTTTTCAACTCATTGATTGTCAAGCCATTTTTCCAAAGGATGGCAACACAAAACCTCAATCAATAAACAGCTATTAGAACATTCTAAACACAAGTAAAATATTGTATTTTCCTCCAGCTTGCCATGAAAATTTCAATCTGCATACTTAGCATGCAGGGGTTTAAGTTTAGACAAGACATACCTCGCACAAAATCTTTTTAAAATATTCCCTGAGTGCTTGTTGAAGGGAAAATACAGCCCATACAATACAGCATTACAACTTTTATTCTTGTAACAGCGTAGCTGGAGTTGGAGAGAGCCACTTAGGGAATTTAAAAAATACTTTCAAGCATCTCAAATCTAAATCAACTCATCTGTCAAGAGAAAAGCACATCATAACTCTTCAGAAAAAAAAAAAGGTATTTTCTTTTAGTATAATATAAATCCAATGAGGTGTCAAATATAACCACATTTCACTCATTACAATGGCGAGGCACTGAGAAGGAATTTGCAGCTCAGACAATTCATCAGCCTGTTCCTTGTTTCAATTCTTCATGCCTTAGCTGCCAGCAGTTTTATTTCCTTTTATTTTTCGTTGTTCATGATGGCTTGTTACCAACGAGAAGGGCTTGTGCAAATGTCATCATTTCTTTGCTGGAAGTTTTGCTACCCTGGATGCAGCTGCTGTTGATGTTACTGTGAATTCACAGTGGGTAAGGCACAGTGATGATGCTGCTCTAATGGCAATGGCTGGTTTGGGGTTTTTGGCTGATTTCCCAACCATGTGCCAAGTAATGTTCACACCGCTGTGGTCAGAGACCTTTCGCTGCTGCAAGCTATTAGCTGCAATTAACAACATAAGATGTTTTTGCCCCCAGGAATCCCTAAAAGTTCATTAAAGTTCACTTCAGGCAATAGTTGGGTTCTACCTTATCTCTGTATTTGTATTTTAGTTTTAAATCAGTTGTTCTTTTTGAGCTGTTCACGCTGTCCGCTTTACTCTAAGGAGTGATGCTGTCACTTCTATAACAAGAGATAATGCTCATTTTTTTAATTAAAAAAACCTTAAAGGTAATTCAATCACAGGCACACCATAAGGTGTTCAATGGGTTAAATCCAGCTATGGAAGGATATTAAAATTTGTAAGGCCATAAAATGCACAAGCTTTACTATTTTAAAAGTAGAGAGGAAGTGGAAATCAGATTAATGCAGTAGGAGAAAATGTCTATCAAGTAGCATGAAAAACAAGCATTATAAGGAATATAAGAAGGAGTAATTAATAATCTTCCTTATTTTTATATAACCCTCTGTTAACTCTTAGTCGCACAAAAACAAATTATCCATACATGATTTATTTTTCAAATCATTAGGTGGACCAGTGTTTATAATCAATTTGCATAACCAAATATTAATGACATCCAGTGCAGAGATGATTAAAGGACTATGATATGAGCTTTTCTTATCCCTTTGGAGACAACAACAAATATAATTTAGACAATGCCCATTACAGCTGGGTGATTACAGTTCATCTGTATTTTGCCTTTCTGAATGCCACTTAAACCCAAATTCAAATGTTCATGTTCAAATGTGGGTTTCTGTTGTTATTTTTAATCTCAGTTGGGAAGTCTGAGGACCTGATTAATTGAGCAACTGAATATTTACTTATTTCTATTGTGCATTTTTATAAATTACATTCTGATGCCAGCATCATCTATTTATTTCTTGCATGGCAAGCCAGGAAATAATTTCATCACATTTAATGGGACAGCGCAAGGGTTACATCAACTGAAAATGAGCAACCAACCTCAGACTTTACGCACCTAATGCAAAACTAAATTTTGTGTCTTCATAATGTTTTAAAATAAATAAAGGCACAATTTCAAATATTTTAAATGGACAGATAGGAACTGGTTGAAATTTTCCAATGAGTTTTAGTTTGCAAGCTCTGAGGAATTTGGTGTGGTACCTGTGAATAGTTCTATTAGTCCTTAATAAGACATTCCAGGAAGACCAATTCCCAGAATTAACTTACAGACCTTGCCAGGTCTCCAGTCTGCAGGGCTCTGAGTATTTCATTATTTTTCATCTAAAGCCTCTCTGTTATCAAAGCTGAAAGGTGCATTGACTTGAATCTTCCCCTCTCAATGCTGATTAAAATTCAGTAGAGACCAGCACTCAGCCTTGCCACTTGGATTCCGAGGGAGACACAGCAAACATCTGGCTCCAGAGGAAAACAGAGGGACGATTTCTGTTTGGGATTGGTGTGACCACACTGTGGCAGTAAATGAGCCAGGAGCTGGCCCAGAGCACCCCGGGCGGGTTCATGTCCTACTGACACAAGGAAAGGGGCCCTCTCTGGAATGTATGGATTTCCTAAACACCTAAACAAAGGCTCTGAACAAACACCTTCTGGCCCTACAAGAAGTGCAGCATTCCCTGCAGAAAGTGAAAGCAGCTCTGTGGGAAGGTCATTTAAGGTATATTTCAGCACATAGCACTGTCTGACATGCTTTAAATAATGTAACTGGCATTTATTAGTTCATTATCAGAGACTTGGCATCTATAATAAATAACTGCAGTGGACAGTCTCAAAATTAAAACATGACACAAGGGAATAAGCAGCTTGGTTTTACCAAAATTTGAGGCAACAATTAAACAGAGAGATAATTTTTTTTTTTTTCCTCCAGTAAAATCGCCATCAAGGCTACAAATCTACTCTGTACATCTGTTTCTTTTTCCTCCAACAGTGACCACATTAATCTCTTCAAAAGAAATCACTCCAAATGTAGGTAGAACAACAAGGTACTGATTTTGATTTCAGCCTGCAAATATTTTTTAATAGAAGTCTTATTAAAAAAAAAATCCAGCTTTAGTTGTGGTTTATATGCACATATTTTATCCATATATGCAGCTTAGAGAAAAATAGATAATTCACATAGATGAACTGGTAATTTCTCAAATTCTGCAGACAGACAGATATACAGATCAATTACCTAAATCCTGAAAATAAGATTAATTCTATCAGATTTTCTGAAAATCTTAAAAGGATTCCTCAAGTCATGTATTTGTTTTATAGGTCATCACAAAAAGAAATGTCTACTTGAAACTTTTATTCCATAGAGCAACTGCATTTATTTTGTATTTAATGCAAATGTTGTAATTTTCTCCTATTTTCAATGGAGAAAATGAAGCAAATAATAGAAAATAAATTTCAAGTAGATGTAAGTAAATTATAATTTACTTTAAAAGTGCATCTTTGGTTGAACAGCAACTTTATGGTTCTTAAGTTGAATTCAGTAAATAACAGTCAAAAAAGGAGACAAATCAAAGTGGGTTTTTTTCAAATTTTACCTAATTCATGCATTCTGTTTTAAGTACTGTAAAGGAGTTTAGAAGAAAAAAGAAGCTGAAAATAAAGCAAGACATTTCTGCTCTCAAGAAACAGAACGTGGAGTTGTTGGTTGTATTTTTATGCATATGATAATGTCACTAATAATGTCACTAATAGCTATTTTAGTATGTAAACACCTCAGGAATTGAATTAGGTGTTTACAGCACAATAAATTGATCTGTTTAACAAAGAAGAATAAGATGAGGAGAAAGAGTTATTTCGTTTCGTTTCAGAAGACAGTGAGGAGTTCCAACTCTGACCTGGGATGTTCCCTATCTAACAACATCTAACAACATCACATCATTCAGTGAACAAAATGTGGAGGCTGTTTGAAGAAAGAAAAGTTTTATGGGCACAGGACCAGCAGCAAATTACAGAGAAGAAAGAAAAAAACCCAGCAAAAGTTAAAAATGTATGTAAAATAAAAGTAAAGCGAAAAGCAAACCAACACAGAAAGACCAAATAAACACGTCTGTGGCTTGGCTTCCAATTGCCAAATGCTGTAATGGAAACTTATTGATCAGAGCAAATCCACTGCAGGATCAAAACGTACACCGAACATTTTCTGGCAAATGGTGACAGAGGAATTCTAGAAGATTGAAACAGCTTTTAATCAAAAATAAAGGAAGGAAAATGCAGCCGAGTATGTCAGCATTTTTCCCTCTAGCTTGTATGATCTGTCAACTCAAACTTATTTTGGATCAGAACAGTTTTTCTTTTTTCCATCAGCGTTCTATAGATTACTCTTTGATTTGTGGAACAGTTTAAGTCACATTACCTATAAAAATGCTAAAAACTCATACTCAGGAATATGCTGTCCCATTTCCCGATATCCTCCGTGCAAGCCAGGGAAAACAGCCCTAACATCTTTCCAGCCAGAGAAAAGACATCACAGGCATGCAGAACTTGAAATGGAAAGAGGTGGATGGGATAATTTTAGGGGATGATGAGGTAACAGTAGTAACTTAGAAACTTCGGGCTAAATACTTCCATCCATGGGAATTATAAAGGATTAGGTCTCCTTTCCTGCTAAGCTTCACAAGAGTTCACTGGAGTGTTCTCAGGTATTCTCAAAATAAATGGAAAAGGGTTGCTTAAATGGGTGAGGAAAAGAGTCAGGTCTGGGCACAGCCCTGAGGCACTGGGAAACCACAGGACCATGACTACTCACACAAACAGCACGGAGGGGTGGAATGGAAACAGGAGGGACTATAAGGAAGGAAAGGACAGTTTTCTAAACTTCAGATAGTTCACAATGATAGTATAGAAAAACCCCTTTCACTTCAAGGTACATTGATTGTAACTAAGAATGGACTGAGGCAACAAAAAGGTTGGAAAGAAAAGGAGGTTTTGCATCAAAGAAAAGAAAATAAAGTCAGAGAGAAGTAAGAAAATTCCACTGTACACTACATAAAAGCTAACCTCTCAATATGTCAGGTACTCTCGCCATGCTGTTTACCAAGATAAAATACCTTTTACCCTTTATTTACCTTGAATCTTTGCATTGAAATATGTGTTCTATAGGTTGACCTACTAAACTTTAAATTCATGTACTGGAGAATGATTTCCACCCTCTGTGGGATCCATGTTTGTATTTATCAGTGGTAGGCTGTACATGGAATTTCAGATTCCACAGTGTTGCACAGGGCTATGTGCTTCCCTGGCTTACAGGAAATATTAAAAAAGTAATTAGACACAAGAATTACAATTCAAATACTTCTCCTTTTGTTTCTCAATAGTGATGTCCCGATTTGAAACAAAAAGGATAAAGGAATAACAAAAGAAAGAGGAAAAAAAAAAAAAAAGGCATATATTTTGGGAAAGGGAATTCCAAGCAAAATTTAAAAAGATACTCACTCCTGGTGAATTTGATGAATATTAAGTTTAAAAGTCTTGCCTTCTTTATCCCAAGTTTTTCTGTCATGGCTTGTTTATTTTACATGGGCCGTATATGCAGATTTGGATACCAGTGGTACTATCAGGTTTTGATGTATTTTATCCTCCATACTGCCAAAGGCCAATGATTTGCAGCTGGGTATGAAAATAAGATTTGACTCTGCCTGAAATGTGGCTGTGGGGAAGGCAGCAATGAGCTGTGCACTTGTTTATACAAGAAAGATAAGAAAAACTGCTTTGATTTGACAGCGTGCTGGAGACTGATACCAGTGTGCTCAAGGAAGAATGCACTCCCTGCGAGTCCTTTAAAGTCAGAATTTCAGACATGTGCCTTGGTGATTCAAATAGAAGCAAGAGCAAAACGTTTTATGACTCGGTCTGGCACTCATCCTTCTCATGCGTTCAAGTTAGGCAGCCATAAAACTGGTTCACAAAAATCATCCAAAGCTGCCTCCTACATGGAAAAACTCAGGAGAGTTTTCTGCACTCTGGTGCCCTGAACTAAGAAACTGAATTAAGGATGATGAAGGTGAGTGATAGGAAGAAAAATAAAAATGGAAAACAGAGCAGGGACATTGTGGAGAGGATCCACAAAAATCAGACAGTGAAGTTTGATAGGATGTTGTTTCCACATTATACAACACTGGGAGATGACCTAGAATCATAAGGTAAACTTTGAAGTGAGAGCAGGTTGAATTTTCCAACTTTGGACACTACACATCTCCATAAAAAAAAAAAAATTCATTTTATAATTGCTGTGAAGCACATTAGGGAGGGTTTTTATGCTGTGCTTATCATGGCACATTGTAATGCCACTTTGGCACTACTATCACACTCTATTTTCCATTACATACACAACCGAGGATTATGCAAAAAATAAAACATTCATGACTTTTAGTCGATTCTTGATAAGTAAGATGGTTGTGCTGCATATAATAATAGCAGAAATGTTTATCCTGAGGAGTCATTATCCAATACTTTCACAGCTCTAATCTAAATTCCAAGAAGGACAACCCACTATGGAAAATGTAAAACTAACCACAGTTAAAGGGTATTGAAAATTTTGTCTTCTTGTGAGGGTTAGATCATATTTTTAAGTGGAATCAAAAAGCAGGACACCATGACAAAATATGATAAAAAAATACTGTTTAAAAAGCCAAAAATCAAATACTACCTATAAAGTGAAGGGTTAGAAGAACCCCTGCAGAGCACTTGAAAGCAAAAAATACAAGATTCATTCTTTTTGATGTTACTAAAAGGTGAGAACTGCCATAGAGAAAAGATAAGGATTGACTGGAAAAACATCTGGAGGATGTGCAAAAACATTTGCAGGTCTGTCTGTGAAAGAATATGTCTTAAAAAGCATCCGAAGTTCTTCACACTCAGATTTTTGTGAAGTTTCTTGGGGCTGTGTAAAATTAGGATTTATGATGGGGGAAACACACTTTATTTAGCATTAATTTTTGTGGTGTATATATTCAAGGTGATGTATTGAGACTTTGGAGAAGATGTTCTCTCCATCTTTCTGTGAACAAAACACAAACCTGCTCTACACCAAAGCCTCCCAAGTAGCCACAGCAGCCAGTTCCAGGTGGTATTGTTCACTTTGGAAACAGACACATCCAACATAGGTGTTGCTTTAGGACTGAAGTTGGGGTGAAAAAATAAATGGCTTGTTTCAGATTGAGAACTCACAGAGCAGAACAGAAAAAGTTTCCATTGAAAAAAAAAAAAAATTCTATTTTCCACTCTTAATTTGGAGTGAATGGAAAGAAGGTGGCAAGGAAAAAAGTGCTATTCACAGCTGCTACATGGCAAACACTACCAAATCCTGGGAACTTCCAGGACAAGACCATAAATAAGGAATGCAATTACTGTGACCTCTTGCATTATATAGGCCCAAAAAGCCTAACCTGCAGTTCCTGTGCAGAGCCTACAACCCTATCTCAGGGTTAAAATACGTTCCAGGGATGGAAAATACGTCTTCTGCTCAGGTAAGCTGCTCTCAAGGCTAGTCACAGTAGCAAAGTCTTTTCCCAAACCATTTCCTTGTCGTGAATTTCCTTAGCTTCCATGCTAGGAGGGATTTCATACTTTGATACTTTGGTTTTAGCTTTCTTTTTCTATTTGTTTGTTGGGTATGTTTCTTCTAGATTAAAGAGGGATCAGCTATCAGAAATCTTTTCACTATTTAAGCTGAGTTCACCTCCTAACCTCTTTTTTTTTTTCTTTTCTTTTTTTTTTTTTTCCCCAGAGGGGAAAGGGATAAAGTGAATAGCTTATGTCTTAAGATGCTTAAGAGTTTCTAAGTCCCTTTAGGGTAAGGGATGTTTCTGAAAACGGAACTCTTTTGCAGGTTTGTTGTTTTTATTTAACTAACCTTCGAGTTTTCACATACTTTCTGAAATACAGGTGACAAAGTCAGACACAGTGCTTCACTAACTGCTTCCAGGAAATAGGAAACATGGATAGGACTATTTTTCTGTACAGTCTTACAGTAAACTAATTGCCCTGCTTGTCCAAGGACCTAATGTACTGTCAGCTCAGACCCCTTTTACTGTGGTCTCATCTTAGCCATGTGTAGGTGTCACTCATTTGGGCTTGGATAACGAATATGAACTGTTGGCCAAGTGTAGATGAATTATCCAGGAACCACCATGCCTGCTCTGACAACTCCCCTGAAGGCCCACTAGGAAATCCAAGAGCCTCCTGAAAGACAGGTTTTCTCCTCTTCTCTGCTGAGTCTAGAGAGCCCAGAGTCAGGATCCTGGGAAGCAAATTCCTGCCTCATTTGATGAAACAGCCATGGTTATGTTATAGCTCCACCAGGATCAGGAGCCCATCATGGAGTGTTTCAGACTGGCCTTTTGAAGAATTAGTCCTTTGAGAGTTTTTTATTGGTGGATGAGGATTTGCTGTGACAGTGCATTGCACAGAGTGTGAGACAGGATGCCAAAAAATGCTGCTACTACATGTAGAACAGTGTAAGATATCTGGGAAAGCACTGAATAAACATCACTGTTTATGTGTGGGAGGTACAAAGTCCGTGGGATAGTCCTGCCAAAGTTAGCCAACAAACATGTGTGAAAAATGAAGAGATGCTAAAGAGGAAAGAAAGAGAGAAGCAATGTGGGGGGGAAAAAAAACCCCAAAACAAAAACAAAACAAAACAACAAACTAAACATACCACCACAAAAAAAAAAAAAAAAAATCAAAATCATCCATCAACAATTTTTTAGGTTATTTCTTTACCCAACACAAAGCTCTTGAGACAGACAATTCCCTACTTACTTACACATTCAGAGGTTGCCAGGCTGGCCACTGTGCCTTGGCCTTGATGACTGTGAGAACCTCATCGCTCTGTGGAAAGAGACAAAGGACATTTTTACAATGAGAGCAACATGTTTTACAGAAGAAAAAAGTGCAAGGCACTAGATCAAACTGTGACTATGAGCTTTAAACACCAGCAGCAGTTTGCAGACAGTGGTGGTTTGGCATCATGAGCTGAGGGAAAACTTCCACCAGGAATCCACCAGCTTGATACAAAGCAAAAATTGCTCTTAATGACATGACAGGTCTACAGATAAAAACTGGAGGCTGCTCCTCTGGGCAAGCTAGCACATCCTGTGTGCTATGTTGATGTGTTATTTATTATCCTTATGTATGGTAGGGTGCGTGGAAGGATGGAAAGGCTCCATGGTGGATGCACTGCACTGGTAACACGTTCTCTCTGCTCTCCATTTATGCACGTGAAAATCACAGGGTGAAATGCAGCAGCCGTCTGTGGAAGCCCACAAAGCACTGTACAAAGAACATTTCCTAAAGTCTGTTGTAATCCTTGCATCAGCACTTTTAAACTTGATATTGCTACAATAAACTTGGGACAAAGGCAGGAGATCATTAACGGGGCTCTGATGCCCAAAAGACATCCATCACACTTCTTCAGAACCATTTTCCCCATCTCCCTTAGGAATCCACACCAGTAAGTCACCTGGAGGGACACGAGGCTCACAATTCACTCCCATGATTTCTACTGACTTTTAAAAATATTTCCCAATTAGACCAAGAAGCCCACTCCATATATTACCAGTAATTGGCACTTCCAGCAGAGCTGACCTTTCAGTTCAGTGATAACAGCGCCATTTCTTGCTTGGTAGCAATAGTTCTGACACCTCAGACTAGCCCTAGTCCATACACACCCCAGTTCAAAGAAAACAGGTTCCTCTGGTTGTTTCTACCACTCTCAATATTTTCTTTTTGCCAAAGCAAGAGCATTAAGAGCCTCTGTTGACACGAGGCTTTCAGCCTCAGGAATATGACATGACCTCTCCCTTATCCTGAGTGGATGGAAAAGCCACCTATTGGAAATCACTTCTAGTGGAAAATCTGTGTTGGAAAGTCTATTATTTGGAAATCTGTATTTATATAAAGATGCCTGGAAAAAATCCTACACTGCATGAAGTGTCCTGAGCTAAGACAGCTGAAAATTCAACTCTACAAAGGCAAGTGGGCATAAAGAAATCTTACCAAGCTCCCACACTACTGATACAGGTAGAAAAAAGAGAATTTTGTGATGGCAGGGAGCAATCAAAGAGCAGGCAGCAGGGCTGTGCCAGCAGGGAGATCCTCCAGGGCAGGCACAACCTGGATGAGCAGAACCAGCCCAACACTCTCTCCCAGCCTGCCTAGTCCGTGCAGGAGAGATCCATCACATCCAGGTTCATCTAGAGCAGCCTTCTTCTCACCTCCATGCTTTCAAAAGTAGAAAAGACAGTTTTGGACTCAAGGTAGTTCAAAAAGAAATTGATTAAATAAATGAAGTTAAAGGTTTGGAGTTAACAGGCATTATCTGTCTCTGACAATGGAATTTTCCTTAATTTTTAATTTTCCTTGTTTCGATATCCTAAAACTTTACAGCCAGGCATATCTTTATTTACTTGCCTTGAGAAGAGATTTGCATTCAAAGTTATTAACTGTGCATTTTGCATCCCAATGAAAGTCTGTCATGAGCAGAGATGGTTACATTTATAAAAGTAATACACTGCTTATCTAATAGTAGGCAGTAATTATGTCACTAGCATCAAAATCAGACATGTCTGAAAGCATTTCAACACATGCTGATGGAATTAAAAATCAACACGAAGGGTAGGTGAGCAATGACTAACAGCTCAGCAGTGAGTGCAGAGGGAAGGAAATAAGGAGCAGTGTGTGGTGCATTCAGACATCCTTGAAATTTTAAGGGAAATTCAGATGCAAGCACTAAATTCAGGGACACCCCCTGAATCAAAAGTTTAGGGAAAATAAATAAGTAAATAAATAAATAAATATGCAGAATCCGGTGCTCTGCTGAGCCTGGAATAAAAATATACATTTTTCATACCTAGAGCTTCTTAGCAATTACACAGGCTAAGGACGCCACTTAAGTCCTTACTATCCCAGACTGGTGCTCTAATTATGCGGGTGTCTCTGTTATGCCCACTCCCAACGTTTCTAGGGAGGTCTGTCTGCCAGGCTTGGGGGTGCCAGCCCCGCTTGCCCCACGTGTGGCCACTGTCCTGCATCTCCCCAGCCTCCTGCAGGGATCCCCAGGCTGGGGAGCTCCTCCAGAAAGCAGCAACCTTCCTCTGCCTCCAATCCCTCCAGCTGACCTCCCCATTTCTGAGGATAAACATGATAAATTTAAACAGCCCAGGGAAGCTGATGTTATCCAGGAATTCACAGCCTCGTGAACAATCCATGGATGGAGAGCAATTTATGGAAAAGATGCTGTGCTTGGATTTGCTGGCCATTCTCTTCAGCTATAATTATTGGCAGATGGGAGAAGCTGAGAGGATATGAAATGCCTGAAGAGAAACGCACAAATTAGTAATAAATAACCAGCTGATGCAACCCAACTGCCTTGAATAAACCAACTCATAGACTTTACAGTAGAGGCAAAAACCATCCCATTTTTAATACGATAAAAATACAATTTTATTAACGTTTTCTTAGTGCTTGCTGTCCTAGATTTGTACCCATTTTACTCTTTGCTTCATATCCCCAAAGCTTTGCTTTAGTTAAAGTAATTTAAGTAAACAAAGTCTCAAATTTCCACCAAAATATGGAAAAGAGAACTGGGATTTTTTCAATGTGGTATGTTGCAAGTTGTCATCAATTTTGTATTTATCCGGGAAGAAATTATTCAAAGTAATGAAACTCTTACAGTTTGGCAAAGAAAATGAGATTGTTTGCAAAATGATGAAGTGTCAAAACTGTCAGAAGTTAAAGGGAAGGGCACCAACACTCCTGCTTGGAGCTGATGAAAACCCCTCAAGTGTGGTTAGACATAATCACTGACAAAACTTGGTCTTTCTCCTGAAGCTGCTTCTGCAATTTCAGTTATATATACAATTATAGGATTCCGGGTTCCATTTGAAATAGAATGGTTGCTTCTTTACACATTTAAAACTTGCCCAAATAGTTCAGTGGAGCCCAAGTGGTTTCCAGATTGACTTCACTTTAATTTGGATTGTGGCCTAAATTAAAACATGCAAAAAATTGCGAACAACTCTCCTTTTCTCCACATCCACTTTCTACACTGCTGTTCAAGCTGGCTGGGTGTTTGACTCAATAGCTGTCTCCTATTAAAGTACTGCTCTCCAAAAAGTCCTAATGGCATGATTTTAAAAGGTTGATAACGCCATTCTGATACTGACAGCCTTAGTGTTACTCTGAAGTTGGTAAAAATTAATCCTTTGCTTTACATCCATTTGTTCCTGCAATGTATAAATGAATGCTCATGCAGAATAAAGTAATTAAATAGCAGCACACAGAACCCTGTGGCATAAAACCACTGCGAAGTTAAAACCTTTTACTCAGCATCTACAAAAGACTAAAAGCATTTCCTCACTTCAAGAACAGAAACTGGGACATTGCTCAAAAAGTCAGCATTAAAGACAGAACTTGATTTGAAGCCTTTCTCAACCAAGGGGACTTAAAACAACATGTTTGAAGGGTAAAACCCATTAAAAAAGTAATGAAAGTTTTCAGCAAAAATTTTAAGTATGGTCTGAATACCTCTGGAATGAAAGAGAGATTAGTAGGATCTAGAAAGCCCTGCAAGTTATTCCATGTGCTCCTGCTACTTTTTGGTGACCAACATGAGTAGCATCTATTCCATACTATTTCCTTGCTATTTTTGTAAGTTTTATTACTGTTTTTATTTCAGGTCTGCCAAATAACACTAGAAACTATCACTGTGCAGTTCACTTAGCACTTTGCAGTGATGATATGATTCGGTTCAGCTAAACAAATGAATTTGTTTACTGACATCAAAATCAAAGTCAGAGCCAATGAACTGTGGGAATGAAAAACACCTGGTTTGGGCCAGAGCTCAATTTCACTCATTTCGTACTGCTGCTGCTTGGCATTCATTCCACTGTTTGAGAACAGAGAACATTTAATTCCTTCCACAACACTCCTCACACTATCTGAATGCCTTTCTATCCACAGTGGATTCATTTTCACAAGACTCTCGAAAAGTAGGAAGAGCAACATTATCTTCAGTTCCTGGATGATGAATTGAATGTCTTCTGGAAACAAACCTACATATCTGAGTTCTAAGATAGCATCTTCCCCTGCAGGATCATCCTTTCCCTCAAAAATAATTTGTTATTAAATGAGAAAGAGATAAAGTGAGCATGAAAAAGTGTATAGCACAGTTCTGTGGGGAACCAAGTGCTATAAAAATTAGAATGATGTAGTGCTTTGGAGGGATTGTTGGACACTCTTAAAATCTGATCAGTCTTCTGTGATTGGTATAAATTGTCTTTATGCCACCTCCACTGTGTGCAGACACACAGAAATCACAGAGAAGAATAAAAAAACCTATCTTGCCTTTAAAGTATTATCTAACGCAAAATATCTGGTTAATTAATGCGCAACAAGTGGACTTCCATGGCACATTACTCAAAGTATGGCATATTTTCTCCTGTTGATAAAATCTGTGGAAAACTTTCCTACCTCAGTCTTGCACATGTATTTGAATGAAAAGGGACACTGATGTAGGCTCATTTCTGAAATTTGTAAAACTTCAAAAGAAAAAGGAGGTAGGTGTCTTTTGTGTGATAACGAACTATTTCTGTGATAAAAGCAGTGCTGAGATACAGTTCAAGGTGCAGGGATGTTTCTAGGAAAATATGTACAACTACTGTTTTGGTTTTTTTTCTTTAGAAAGAGCATTTTTGAAAAGATTTAAGCTTTTAGACAGAAATTGCTTCATTTGAGAGGGAAAATACCCATAATTGAAGACAAAGACTTATTTTTATCATTTGATGACAACTAAATTCTGTTTAAATCTATGACTGACTTAGATTCAGGCAGATTATACTTCAAGCCAGCAGTGCACCTTTGGAATTATCATTTGTAACTGCAAAAATGCATTTCAGCCAGTGGAATTATACTAGGATTGTGTTTGCCCATTTTACTTAGACTTCTCTATGTTTATGACAGCAATTTTCTGGCAGCTGAGAAAACCACACATAAGATAAATAAACATGCCTGAATGGAATTCATTTTTTGATCATAGTACCTACAAGTTTGGTACTTCCCTGTACAAACAGCCATTTCTTTAATTAAAAAGTCTTGTTTATTTTCTTTCAAAAATAGGTAGTGTCATTTCAGGGAATACAAAATCTTTTTCAGTTTTTCAGTTCACCAGTTATGAAAGTCTGGGGGAATTTCCAGGCTTTTAATAATAACCAGTGAATTACTAACAACAAAATTTTGGGCTTGAGATAGATAAAGAAATACTGCTGGGGTGAAACTGAATAAAAACAGAAGGAAAGCTGAGCATTTAAATCCATTTCTGAATTTTACTGCCTGAAAACATCCCTGCTTCAGGAGAGCAAATAACCCAGCCCCTCAGACAGTCCCAGCTTAACTGCTGTGCTGTACAGGAAAGCTTTCCTGAATTGGATACTTTGCAATTTTGTATTCACTTTTACAAAGAAAAACTTCTCTGTCAGATAATCAGGTTGAGAATTTTCCCCAAATGTGGGCATTGTCCATATTTCCCAGAAAATATGTAAGTATGTGTTAAAGCTTCACCATATCAGGATGGTGATTGCACAGATGTCAGCTGACATTGCATGTTTTAAAATAAGCTTTCTAATGGTATTACAGGAATTATAAATCCTGACTTTTAAAAAAAATTACTAGGATGGGATGCAAAAAGAAGTGTGTCCGTTGTTAGTCTAAGTTTATATCCCAAAGGCACTGACTCTCTTTGCATTAATAACCTTTACCTGTGCATTACCTGTCCCACATGTTTTCCTTTCGCTGAGGTGGAAGCTTCAGGAGGTAGAATGTGGGCTGAAATTGATAACAGAGCTGTTGCTAATGGCAACATTGAAAATCAGATGCGCTGGTTTATTTCCGTGAAGGTGCAGTTACATAATCTGGGGTGTTCCCAATAAAGCAATAATTCATGTTTTGCACAGTATAAAGCTCAGCACTGTGTGTTAATGAGCCCTAGGTATGCTCTGAGGATCTGAGCTCTCATTTTCCATGCCTGAGCAGATTCCTTAGAAAAGACTCTCCCTCAGGAATCCAGCTCGTGATTGCATGTTGAGTTTCTGCTGCACATTTTGCTTCATTCTACATTGAATGCTTTGCTGTCTCTAGAACTACAGAAACATTCTGGGATCCTAAATTACTTTGCTAAACCCAGGGGAAAATCTTTGCACTACAGTTCACAGTGGCTACTTTTTAAAGCAGGGGATCAAACTAGATTTTGAAGCTGACCTTAAGTGGTACAACTCCCACCCTCTGCTTAATAGGTTTATCCAACACACACCCTTTTGACCTCCTCCTGTCTTAACTTTCCCAATTCCATCGATCCTTTGGGCTAACCTAGCCTTTAAACCTAAGTAATATAAAGCTACTGCTATTTTAAACTCTCAGAAGATTGGATACCAGGAAAGAAACTGGGGGAAAAGCCCTAGACACCAATTCAACACATTCTGTGTGCAATAAAGCAGCTGCATGCAACTGAGTGGCAAGACAAAACCTGCACTCACTGGAGATAATGATAAAACTGGTGTAAATCACTAAGTTCACTCATCAGATTCATCTTCAGGTAACTACAGCATTTTTTCGCTCAGGCTCCTTGTAATAGTTTCAAAACAGCCAGGGATGAAAGCATTGAGAAAGGCTCTTGTGCAGGCTAGGAATAAGTGAAATTCATCTGCTTAAATATCAGCAGGAATCCCCAGGAGAAGGCTGGGTCTGCTATGAGAAGCAGCTCAGGGAATGGGGGCACAGAACAATTCTGTCATCTGCTAAATGCTGGCACTGAGACTCCAGGTGACACAATTATTCTTCTTGCTTTGCTCACACATCAGCCAAACGTAGGAGCTTGAGCAGAGGAGAAATAATTATTTGGATAATAGCAAAGGGTTTTAAATAAGACCAGCAAATTAGCTCAGGAGGTGAGCTTTCCTCACCCTTGATAGCACTTTGACAAATCAACGTAGGGCATTTATTCCACTCAGGATGTACAATAAAATTTTCTAAATGTGCTTTAGCTGCTGTACAGAGACAATCACAACAGCCTAATTTCCCTTCAGTAAAGATATTATGTCTGAGCCACTCTCTACCATTTTGTTCAAAAAAAACCCCAAAAGAAAATTCACCAAAAAACCCAACATAAGTACAGCATTTTAGCAAATTAAGGAATTGAGGATCCTACCATGAATTATATTTTCTGTAGTTTGGAAATCAATATTCTTTTAGGGAAATCAACTTTCCATTCCTTCCCAGCCCCCAGCAAGTTCAGCAATGCCGTGACAGGGTGCTGCCGTGTGAGCCCTTTTTCTGGCACAGCCTGACAGTTTATGCTTTGACATCAACCTGCTTCAGAGTTCAATGACCAAAATACCTGGGCCTGGGATCTGGGATAAAGTCATCTCCATCTCTGCCAGCAGAGAGCAGGGTTTCAAGAGGAATTTCAGGGATTTCTCCAAGTGAAGATGTTGCCGGTTTTCCCATCAGAGGCTGCCTTTACCACCTCCTTTCCTTGCAGCTCCTTTCCCCTTGAAAAGCAGCTCTGTCTGCACTGTGTGACTCCAAGGACTATCCCTGCATTCCTCCACAGAGAGCAGCACCAGTCTGACTGCCCTGATTCTACTGCTGGACTTTAATTCTGCCTCAGCTTTGCTTCTGCACCCCTGTGAGTGAGGACAGGAGACAGAGAAGGAGACTGCACAGCCCATCCTGCAGGCAGGACTGGCTTTAGGGGCAGTGGGGTGCTTTTGTTCTTCTCTGACAAGGACCCCTCCTGTCCTGTTTCCCAGCGAGGATTTGCAAGGGGATCTTTTCTGGACCCTGTGGCTCAGCGGGGGCATCTCCCTGACAGTTTTGTCTGACCCCATCCTTGGTACAGTAAATACTCAGGTGGACCTTGTTAAATCACTGGAGCAATTTACCATTGAACCTTGTTAATACTGTTGCTTCTGTCTTGCAAGTAGTTCATCTCCCCATCCACAACAACAGGGGCAAATCCAGAAACTGAGACTGGCCCTGAAAATTTCCTTGCTACATAGAAATTTCAGCGGTGTGAGCATGGGTAATGTCATCCATCTGTGGGGGTTCATTCTTGCCTTCCAGCAGTTAAACAGCAGGGAAATGGTATTTTGTTGTGGTTTTGATTGGGTTTTGGGTTTTTGTTGGTTGTTTGCTTGTTTTTTGTTAGCTATTTAGCACTAACTGTTCCCTCAGAGCAGTTTGGGAAGTGAGATGAAGCTTATCTCCCTACCTGGTGCCCACAGAAATTGAGTTTAAAGAGCTTCAAGTATCTTCATATTAGTTGATATGACTACACTTTATGTGTGTCACTGAGTAGAATTAATATTAAAAGAGGAATTGCATAATACAGTATTAAGTAGTGTAGGAGATGCTACTGTAGTGACATCTGCACTTGATATAATTAACATACTAGAGAAGAGCTATTAATTCCACCATAGAAAGTACTGTTTGGGTCTCTATTTGCTTATTTAGAAATACCAAAACAGAAGAGAAAACTAAGAGTTAAACCCTGGAGCCACAGTGCTGCATGTCAACCAGACAGAAATGGTAGATGTTGTCTCTACAATAAGCCAGGCATGAAGAAAGGTGTTTGTCTAAAAGAACATCTCTAAAGTGCTCTGGAAAAGCCCATGGATATCAAATCTCTGAGTGAAGAACTCATGTAATTATTTTATTTTTAGAACAGTTCTAAGTCAAAGACCATGAAGAGAGGCTTGAACTCTAAAAGCAGGTATTTGCCATACTGCACTGTACTCACAATGCTAACTCCAAAAGTAAGAAATTAGTGAGAAACAAGCATTGCAGTGAGGTAAGGATAAACATAGGTATTTCAGTTTTAGCTGTGAGATACCACTGACTGGTAGGGACACGCCCTAAGGCTGTAACCTCAGTGTACTGCTAAAAATGCTTATTGTGAGGAGCACCCTGTGTTATTTCATGTGGTTGTTTTGAAATCGTGTGTACACTGCCCTGTTTATATGCTTACTTCTAAAACTGATGTTTTGAAATTAGGTTTAAATTTCAGAGCTTAGCTGTTAGCCATGTTATCATGTTATCAGTGCATTCTTATGGCATTTTAAATACTCCATGGCATGTTCAGTCTCAAAACAGTCACAGTAACTGCATGTTTAATAAAACTTGGTAGTTCTCATTCCCATAGTAAAGTACATATTTCTGTTGTGATCATCTCATTTGTATTCCTTTAGGTCTCTAATAAACTCTTTTCTAGTAACTCTGTGATCAGGATGGTCCAATGTTAGAATTGTGCTCAGTTCTCTTAAATCGGGGGTGTAGACATTTATTTTCCTTCGTCTTATACTTTGTCTCCCTCAAATCCTCGCTCATACCAGGCTCCTGCTGAGGGATTTCCAGAGGAACACTGAACACCACCATCATTCACCATTGTGTTTGTACAAAAAAGCACCAGGCCAGACTGCTCCCCACTGAAGTCCTAGTTCCAGGCGTTAGGCCACTTTACTAAAATTTTTTGCTGACCCTTAAAATACAATTAGGTTGTTTTCTTTTTATTAATCTCTACAGAGATTAGAACAGCAATGTTATTGAAGGGCAAACTTCCAAAGGGGTTAATAATCGGAGCAGCAAAGCCTGGTAAATGCCACGTCTTATTACCAAGCCAGTGCTTGGATTCAATCCACTGGGGTGACTTTAAGCACACATCAGCCTGTGTCTAATCAGAATGAATGTTTTCAGCATTCATGTTTCTAATGCAAAGCACCCAAAATTCACAGGGTTGTCCCTTCCTGCCTTCTCCTGACACTGCAGTTGCACGCTGAAATAAACTGACAGAAATGTTGGCTCACAATAGAATTGCTGAGTTGCTGCCACAGTAAAAGGTGGGAGTCTATTAAATATGCAATTACTGCCACATTCTCTCAAGTCTTATGAGCCAATTAATAGCGCTTTGTATTTTCATGGCACCTTGCCTCAAAGAATATTAAAATGCTTTCAAATGACAGAGTTCTGGAGCTCTCCTGTTTGCACCATCATGCACACAAACTACAGAAAAGCTGGCAGAACAAACACACCACTTACAGTTCAGAAAGTATTTTTTCCTAGCACCCTGACAAGTGTTTGTCTGACTAGCTGCTGAGACTCCAGCACTGACCTCTGCACCATAATAAGAATGTCCCTGCTCTGATGTAAAAACCCTGAAGAAGTGACACCCAGGTAATCCACGGGTAAAGGTGGGGACACCAAACTTTCTCTCCTACACTGAATGACTTGTTGCTCGACTTTCTGAAAACCAAAGCAGCTACATGCAAACATGGCACCATCCACAACCAATCTGAGTTTGTGGTTAAAACATTGATTAATCCAGCGAGCACAATCAAGTTGACTGAGAAACACATTAACTACATTAATTTTGTGTAAACTAACAAACAAATAAGGGTAAATTATGGCTCAAACCACACTTTTCACAAAGCCGAAAAATCCAGGTAAAGGCAACCTAAAAGGCACATGGTAAACCAGACCCTGAGCAGGCGCAGCTTTGAAGAGCAAAAGGATCTCCTTTGAGATGCAGCTGGCTAGAACTGGCTTATAAACAAGGACACTTGTCTAAGGAAGGGACATGTGGGGGTGAGGAACATTCTGGAGAACTTCAGGATGAAGGTCAGGAATACCTGGGTGAGATTTAGGGACACCTCGGTGGAATTTGGGTCTTTGGGGGGGCTCTGGGGTGGATTTGGGGTCACCCATTGGGTGAGGGTTCTATGAGGTCCTGGTGGTGTCCATGGATTCCTGGGGTTCTCCATGGGTTCCTGATGGGGTTTTGGGTTCCTGGGGGATCTCCATGGATTCCTGGATGCTTCCATGGATTTTCAGTGGGATTTTGGGGTTCCTGGTCATGTTTTGGGGTTCTCAGTTGGTGTATTTTGGTTCCTGCTGGGGTTTTGGGGTCCCTGGAGATCTTTTGGGATTTCTGGTGGTCTTCATGGACTTTCGGGGTTCTCCATGGGTTCCTGAGCAGTTCCTAGTGGTTTTTAACCAATTTTAAACAATTTCTTTCCCCCAATACCATCCAAAAAGCTGGACACTTGCTATCTCTCATCCTGTTCTTGTTTCACTGCATTATAATCGATGCTTGAAAAAAAAAACCAGCCTTCAAAAAAAATTCTTTCCAACTATTAATTCACCCTCGTCCATCTCTACTCCAGTCAGGAGGCAAGTGACCTTTTGCCACTCCATCCAGTCTTGACAGCCATAATGTCAAAACAAAGTTTTCTGCACACCAATAGATGTTGTACAGTGCTATTTGCTGTTATAAAACCCAAACAGAGGACATAGCATTTCACACGAACTCTGCAAGTGAAATAAAAGAGAAGATAGAATATGATCTAGGAAGAAATCCTACAGTCAGGGAACAAAAAAATCCAGTCTCCAGTAAGATCTACTCTGATGGTCAGGAAAATCTACAAAATATCTTCAAAGTCTGGGATTTTAGATCCAGTACTCTCTGGTGATGAACAGTTCCTGCTGTCTGACATGGTCTTTTTCCTCCACCACCCATCTGATTAATTAATTAAACACAGTCAGTGTTCAAACTTCAGAATTACCTGAAATGTTAAGCATTACCTCTTCCTGTAGACTTTCCTCCCATCAGACAAACATTTGTGAAAACTCTGGGAACAACACCCACTTCTACTAAGCCAAGGTTTAATGCTCTGAACCACCTAGCTTCAGTTTCTCCAAAATGTTCTGCTCATTTTAGAAATGAAAGTAAATCTCCTTCTCACTTAAAGATCTGAAAAGATCCCAATTGCTCACAGGCTTACACCTTATCAATTATTCATTCTCTGAGTCAAAATTGCTCTATACAACAGGCGAGAACATTTGAAAGGCCAGATATTGTTCATGAATAATGTTAGTTTAGTTCTGAAATAACTGCATTATACAAAATTTATGACTCTTTTTGAAGAAGGTACTACTTGCTATAAGCATGACCAGGTGAATCTCAATTTAACACTTTATAAGATATGATTAGACTTCTGAAGTAATTAGGGGTTTTTTATTTTCCACCTGTTTGACATGTAGTTCTTTGCATATTTTCCAGGGGCAGGGATCTCTAAAATTGCTCTGAATGCCTCTCTCTTCCTGACCAGTCCCAATTGTATCAAACCTTCCCAGAGGCTTCTCTTAACCACTGCTTCCTACGACTCCACAAGAATCTACAAAAAGCCTTAAACATTTACAGTTTCTTTTTCTACTTTCAGGTCTACATTTCTCCTGCTTTGTTCTGCACAACAGAACTTCTACAGTAAATCACCCAGCATTATTGGTCCCATGTGGATGCATGCCTTTCATTTTTGTGAACTAAAACCCAACCATCTTATTGACTGCAGCTGCTCTTAAATACACTTTGGTGTCAGCAGTGATTTACTCTTTAATTATATTATTTTATTTTAGATGAGTGGCCCTATTGTTTTCTTAATAGCTACTTTAAAGGCAGTGTTCAAATAAATGAAACTTCAGCATCGAAGCAGGGAAAACAAGCTAATTCACAATTCCTTAACGAAAGCATTTCCTAAAATAACATTCTTGATGAAAATACCACCACACTTCCCAAATGTTTTACATTTCAGTGTGATGATAAAGGGTGGTGTCATTTCCTTGAAGTGTGTCCTAGCTGAGCATTCTTGGGAGATTCTTGCTAAAAAGACTAACAGGGATGGTACAAGGGTAAGATTATTTCCGTCTCTTTTCCAAAAGCCTGAGAGACTGCTTTACTGGTTTTCTATTTCAGCTGCAATGACAAGTCCTGAATCAAACGCTCACCTAAATTAAAGACTAGGGATTGGATCTTAGAAGAAAGTCCTTTTTCGGAGAACTAAGTCCTTAGGAGAAAGTCCTTGGCCTCTGATATATGTATGCAATTTGTCTGCAGGAGCACATTTATGCTGCATCTGGGGAAATATTGAGCATACAGGTAAGCTGCTATTTCTCCAGGGAGAGATTATAATCAGTAAAAACAAAAACATCACAATCCATAGCAAAAATGCACTCTAGGCAATGGAATTGGGAAGCATTGGTGAATGTCGAAGGCACAGGTTCATCCATGTTTTGTTGAGTTGATTTTAAGAAATACTTCATGAAAAAATATCCTGGGAATGCACTATATATTGTTTCTTTCACACATACATGAAGCATTAGATAAAAAATATTTATGTAATTCTATTAAACATTTGAGGCACTTTCATGACATGGAAACTTTATGACCACAGAGGATAAAATTGTCCACCAGTTCCAGATCAGGTTATTGCTTTCAGTTTCTGTGCTACTGGCCACTGTTTATCTGGCTGAACGGAGAACAAGGTATTGTACATTTTTGTAACTTTTTGTTTTTTAACTGAGAATGCAGAATTGAAAAGTAGCCAAATAAAATCTGTGGTCACTGTTTCTTCTGATTCTGTGCATTTGCCAAAAAAACCCCAGTGCAGTGCAAGGGTAACTTCATAGTGGGCTGTAATTTTTTATTATTTTTTTTTTTTCCAGCTACTTTTGTCATTCTTAAAGTCTTTTCCTGTTTCTCACTGCATTCATCTTCAAAAGAACAGAGAGGAGGGGACAAAGGGAAGGAGCAGCAGTTTTAGGCTAATGAGCAAACAGCAACAAAATAGTTGCTGTGAGGGCCTTGACATGACTTTGAATCTGAGCCTCATTTAATCAGCACTAGAAATGGGTTTGGTTGTTGAAAAATGTCTTAGGATCAGTCAAAACCATTTTCCAAGGAGTAGATTTCAACCTTTGCTTCTTCCTATGCTTTTGGACTCTGAAGGAAGGGCCAGAAAGCACCCAAAGCAGTGACCCCTGAGAGGCCACCCCAAGAAAACTTTATGCATCACTGTCTGCACCCATTAGCCAGGCATGAGTGCAGCTGGAGCTGAGCTGTGACATCTCCTCCCTTCTGTGGAGATGTTCCCCCATAGCCATGTTCAGAACAGCAGCGATCTGGCTATCAGAGATTCCTGGCCACTTCCAAAGGGTACCCTTCCATTCTGCAGCCATGGACTGCCAGTGAGAAACGAGCCTCAGAGAAATGCTAACCACGTACTCCACTCTGGTTTGGGTCAAACCCTTTCCTTTCAGATATAAATATTTATCTGCATTTCTGAGGACAGACTCTAACTTCTGTTATTAAAGACAAGAGGTCAAGCATTTATTTCTGCTGTGATCCCTTGCTAGTCTTGAGCAGGGAGTTCTTACAGAATTCATTCTTACAGAACTCTGCATGTTTTGGGTTTGCATCTTTTTGTTTACCTAGGCAAACAAGGGGAGAGATATTTAGGAGCTCCACCACTCTTCAACCCACAGAAGGCTTCATGAATGCACAGTGCCAGCATTTCAGAATCTATACCACCTACACTCCACTTAATTCCATTATCTTAACAACAACATTAGCTCTGATGTGTCATGGGAACCTCTAAGGCCCAGAAATGACTTATGAAGTAATTATCTGAAGCATAATCATTAAAAAAATAAATTCGAACATCATGATTTCTCAGTCTATTTCATTAACATGCTAGGGGGGAAAAAAGGACATTCAGCAAGTTTTCATGGCCATGTTCACAGATTTTTAGGCTGGAACAACACAATGAAGGTGAAAAAAGAGTTTTGTGTGTATTGCAGTGAATAGAGAATTTCAGCCACGTGGACTCATGATGAACACCATAATGCGGGGTTGCATTAAGTGAGACAAACACATCAACAAAATGCCATGGGATTTTTTGTTAGTAATGACACAAAGTCAAAGACAGGATCCATCTTCATGCTTGGAATGCTCCTGGAACACTTTGGACTCTAAGTCTAGCAAAATAAAACGGGTGCTTTAAGCAGCTCACAAGTGTTTGTAACTTTGTGCTTTTAGATGGTCAGGTTCCTGGTCATGGTCACCCATGGTATTCCAAGATCAAAGAACCATCTAGGTAGATGTATGAAATGGAAATAATTTGTAACCAGCAAGGTTAAAAGAACTGTGGCCGATTCTTGAAGGTCACATCTTTTTCTCCCTTTTATTAGGCCACATCTGGATGTCCTGAACAGCTTCAGAAATTATTTTACTTTGATTCATTTAGAGAGGAAAAGAAGAAAAAGGAAAGATCCAGAGAAGTATTGAGATTACTGCTGACATGTCTCTCAGAAAATTTTAAAAGGAAAAGAAATAGTAGATCCATTTAGTTCAAAGTGATACCTGGGAAATATATTGCTATGGATGTCTGTGAGTCAAAAAAGGACCATTCAAGAAAGAGTCTGGGGAAAAGGCGCAATAGTCTTCAGCCTCTCAGTTGGAGAGCCCATTGCAGTGGGACATGCTGCCATCTATTAGTCTAATTTCCAGATCTCACAGAAGACAAAGTCTCAGAAGACACATCTAACAGGAGTCACTGTTATATTCAGTTGGAAATTTACATTTGCTTGTATTTTAACATAAAGCCCCCCAATGCCTTGCTCTCTTGAGAAGCAAGAGGCCCATCTTGTTTACAGGACCTCCAGTATTAATTGTTTTTCAAAAAAACTCAGGCTTTTATTCCAAGCTGTGAAACTGAAATGCCTTACAAGGCATTAGGCTTTGGAAAACCCAGTTCTTAAAATCACCACAAGCTATTGCTGCTGTTTTTAAGGTGTGACTGAAGGAAGTCCAAGATCCTTATTAACTTGCAGTGCTGGAAGATGGGATTTTCCATTTTAGTGGGAGATAGCTTTTCTTAAAATTACTTCAGTGAAAATAATCAGTTGCTTATTCATCTTTGGAGCACAATTTCTTCTGGAATACATTATAACTTCAGGAGTCATCGTTAAACAAAGTGCCTGAAATAATCCCCTATTGAATTCATCCCACTGATTTCCATCTAGCTTAGCAGGCAGCTGATAGCTGGGGGTCTGTAGGACCACCTCTTCTCAGCAACGGCAACCAATCAATTAGCATGGAACTGGATAACACCTTCTGCAGGCTTATCTTCTCATCCACACATTGCTTCTGCAACACCTGCCTCAGGGGTGAACTGTATTTTAGCCTGTGGAGGTCAAGGACTTGTTCTCATCAATGTGTGCAGGACTCCAGAGAACTAAAATTCAGTAAGAGCTTAATTATCTAAGTGTTTGACATTTCTTGGCTGTTTTGTAAGTGAGGGCCCAAGCACAATAAAGAATATAATACTGTTATCTGGTCAGAACTTGTCATTTATTCATTATATTCACGTATCTGTGAGGCAAAGTTCTTGTCATAAAGTTCTTATTGTCTGGGGAATGGAGAAATTACTCTTGAATTACAGCTGCTCTTGTGCAGAATACTGTACAGTATGGTACTTCTAACACATTGCCTTAAAAAGAAAATAACCATCCTAACAGCTTGAGAAATTATTTTAGAAGAAACAGATCTCTGTTCAATGAAATAACAGAGCACTAGCCATTAATAGTATTTAAAAGTTAGTACTACTGTTATAATGTGGCTATTTTATACTTAAAATATAAAATAAACTTTTCAATAACACATTTTAACCTGCAGTAAAAGTGCTGTAATTTCCAACATGCATTCAGCCAATCTACTGTGTAGCATAAACACATAATTTTATCAGGAATTACAGCATATGTGAGTGCTTTTATTCAATTGTTTGTATAAACAGGTCTCTGTTTACACACACATGATGGTATTTCAAACAATAATGAATAGAAAATGATTGCCTGTACTTCACATAAGCACTGCATAAATGTCGTCATTCAAGTATTTGCCTTTATTTATTATAGCAAGTTTTTTGCAAACTGAACTTTTATGAGAAATTCTTTCTTTTGCTATGGGAGCATGGAAAACAGCATGAATGAAAATAGGAAGATGAGTCTTTGTATTAAGTAAGACAGGAGAAGGGGTAGGTATGATTTTTAAAGAAATAAAAAAAAAGGATATTCATTTAATGAACACATTGAATCAGTGAACATCAAGATTTTCTACTCTAAAATATTGAGATGCAGCTTGTGTATACACACTTCAGATCTGCAGGTCCTGATCTAGATTCTGCATATCCTAAATCCACAGATAATCTGTGCATGAAATAGAGGTGCAAAGATATATTCACACTAGGCACAAGACTGATAACTGAGGCTTAGAAACAGGCTCTTCTCACTCTTGGTAGCATTTTTCTGGGATGTCACTCGTGCAGAGGAAGGAGGATGCCATCGCTGACCCAACTCACTGATTGCCTTGACCTCTCTATGCTTGTGCTGTCATGGAGCTCAGGCTCAAACACCCCCAGGGCTCCCAAGTGACTGAGTTGTGGCAACATCAAGGGAAAAAGGAAGACAAAGAAATATTCATATGCAATTACATTAATTGAATAAACGAGATCCAAAAATTAAAATCAGTAAATATGCCAGTGCTCTAAGAACAGAAGTTTAAAGGCTGCAGATCTCTCTCTGTTGCCGAACAAAGACAACTGGAACAGGGATTTTCCAGGAGGAGTGGATCTGACCTGGGAGGCTTGTATAAACATGCCACATGTAGTGGTTATCAAAACACTATTGCTGGCTGCAATTAACCCCAATAAATTCCACTGCCTTCATCTGTGGAACCTGATTCCAAGCAGTCCCAGTAGCAGCCCTTCCAGTTTGAGTATGTGCTGCAGTGCAGAGTAAAATGTGACTTCCTGCTTTTTGTTTTAGATACTTCCAATAGCATTAAAAATGCTATCCCTGCTGTTTTGCCTGAGCTAATTAATATCCCAAAACACGATGAAAACACACCAGCATGGATACATTAACAAGATGGTATTTGGTGGGTCTACAGCAACCAGTTGTACAGCTGATGCAAGAACAAGACAGTCTTTTGTTAATGAAATATTCACATTCTAAGCACTAAAATCACTGCTTTATCCCATAATGCTGCAGTGATTAACATTAATTAATTTTCACACTTGGTATGAGAGAAATAGCCACTTCATCTTCCTGTTTCAGTATTAGTCTTGTCTACTGGTTTGTGTGCAGGTTTACCTATCTCATTACTCCCCTCTTCTCCCCATATATTTTTAACATCCTGTTGCTTTTTGACTTGATAGCTGCCCAGGGCATGGATTATCTCTGTCTTGCATGCCTATAAAAATATAACACATCTATACCTAGAGGCCCCGGTCAGGTCTTTAAAGCACTGCTGCAACAGCAAAAATCAATAATACTTGGTATAGCAGAAATGAAAGGAGGTTTCTATACGTGAAACCATTTAGGAATTAATGGCTTTGTAGGTATGGCAACAGAGTTCCTGCTTAATTCCCTTGCTTTGTCCCTGTTGATTCTCCAAGAGGATTTAAGCTGAGGGGCAGGTGATGGTTGCTTTCTGCAGGATAAACTAGTTTGTGCACATCTCTTTGCTGCCGCAGGTAGCCGAGTTCAAAGCCAGTTTGGGGATTGGTGCATGAGGCTGCAAACACCACCTAACAGCAGGAGAGACACACGCAGGTTTCACTTCACAGAACCCGGCTTTGGGTCGTCCTTAGTCCCGGACTAAGTCCCTGGTTAAACTCCTGTGGGTTTGGAGTCATCTCAGGTCATTGAAAGCAGCCCACACTGTGCCCAAACCACTGCTCTTGCAGAGGAAGCATCTCTACATGCCTCATTCCCCCACATTCCTCAGTCACTGCTCAGCAGCTTCCCTGTGTGGATAGAGGGATTTTCAGCCAGCCTAGCCCATCAAAGCAGACCTTGTGCTGTTAAATACCAGAAATTGGGACTGGTAGAAAGGGTGAGTCACTTGCACAATGAACACAAGGTTTTGCCATGTCATCCAAAGCCAGAACCATGTGCTGCCGTCTGACAAGTTCCCTTCCCAGAATCATGAGCACTGAGGGAGACAGGAGCAGAAAGAGAGGAGAGAGAAGAGGAGAGAATTTTGATTAAGGCAGTATGTTAAGGCCACATTAAGGCAATATGTTATGTATTATCCTTTCGTAGTGAAACTTGTTATGCCTTGTTAAGTGGTATTCATAGCAGAACAGGAAATTTGGAAAAATGTCCAAGACACTGGGTAAACCAAGGGTTAATGTCATTACAGCTGGGTGACAATTTTCCAGTGAAACAACACTAATTTGCTGAGATCAAAAGAGATTGTGGAAATACATATTTGTTTTGATGAATTCCTTCCAAACTTGGGCAGCTTTCTGCTAGAAATACACTCTGTTTCCCATCTAGCAAGCTGCTTGGGAGCTTGGGATCTCATTTAATTTGCTCATGGCTGCTACTTAAAGGCCTGACAAATCCAGAAGCACACTGCATATGCTCCTAACGGGGACTCAGCTCCTCGCTCAAGCCATGACTTTTAGGATTGTTTGCCTCCTTGCCATGGAGTTGAAACGAGGTTGGTTCTGTGGCTCTCCAAGCTGCCTGTTGGCTGTGGCACCTGCCCAGAACTGTGGGCTTCTTGCAGCACTGGGAGCCTTGCCTGAATTTGAGGCTCTTCCATTTCCCCGGCCAATTCTCCAGGAGTTGAAGACAGCCATTGCTGTCTCACTTTTTGGAAAACAAACATGCCAACAAAAAAAACCCAACACAAAACAGCCACACAGAAGTGGAATAAATATTCCAGTGCACTGGAAATGCAAATATTATGCTGCTGAACACTGATGTGGCTTCCTGCTTATTTTAGGCCACTCTGAGTTCAGTCACTATTCCAATGGCCCACGGACGTCACAGTGAGGCAGGCTTTTTTGTCTGGGTGAGCTAAAATACTTGGGGTGCTGGAGGAGCACCTTGAAATGCTTCACACACTTTACAAAATTGTGTATGACTACTTAGGAATGCCCCCTCTTAAAAAGCACTGCCCTGGCTCTATATATCCATAGCCTATTACTGTTGATGAGGAGATTAACATGCAAAAAGAGCTCTTATTAAACAGAAAATGTAGTTTGGCTCCATCCTTAAGCAAATTAGCACACAAAACAGGATTTCTAAGTGCATTTTAAAAAGAAACAGCTGTTATTAAGCCACTAGATATTTTGGCTTAAAATTGACTAAAAAGTAGGCAGTAGTCTCATTTAAATAGCATGCAAAAGAGGTGTGGGAGGCAGGATGATTATCTATATTATGCACGACTGAAAAGCAAGCTCCATTTCTGTCTCTTTGTGCATCTAAATAGTGTGGAGACACCATTAGAGTGATGCACGGGGAGAACGTGTGGGAGTGGCCTTGCTTTGGAAGCTCTGTGGGGTTTTTTGAGAAGCATGTGGCTCTGCCTTACATGAAGAGTGCACCCTGCCAACCAAGTCCCCAGCCAAATTTCATATGTCTGTATCCAAGTGATGCCAAGCACATTTCTGGTTTTTTTTAATAACCCCTGCTTGCAAAAAAAAAAAAAAAAAATTGCTCTTGACTTGTGCTTGTGNTGCCTTCTGCTGATGAAAAATAATACTTTCAGTACCTAAGCCCACAGAGTCAATTTTCTTGATATGTTTGCAGTAATGGGGAGTTTATATACACGTAAATAATGTTATTTGTATGGTCAAGTTATATATATGCAGATTTTCTACCTGAAAATCTGCCCCTTAGAGAATGAACTAGTTAAATAAAAAGCTGTGTGAACTCTGCAATTGGAAACACACATTTCTGAGTAAAAATCTTACCAAGAACAGTATTTCACAATTTTTTACTGCATTCATCTGCCATGAACAAATAAAACTGTTTTACCCTGTCAGCCCAGATACCACAATTTATCACATTTAAATGCAAAACTGCCTCAAAAGAAAAAAAATCAGGTTGAATGTCGAATAGTGAATGAGTTACATTCATAGATCCTAACAAATGTGTGCATGCTTAATGATGTGTTTTGTTGACAGTTTTCAAATATTCCATTCCCTCATTTGATTCAAAATCATTCTGCTCTCTGAAGAAAGGTAAAGAGCTTTCAGCTCTTTTAGTCTGAGAAAAAAATATCTGAACTCTTCAACTTGATACTTCTTTATTCTGACCTTTTTAAAATTCACTGAAAATTCTCTTTTTTCACAGCTGGTCATTCCCTGAGTAACACAACCTCCTCTTTGTTCTGCTCTGTGACTGATTAGGTTGTACCTCGCTCATGAAAATGAACATTGATTACTGCTGTGCACTCTGCTTATGAGCACACTTTCCCTGCTCAGCCCACTGCACCTACCATCCGTGTGTGTCCCAATTTATAATGCTGCAAATGGATTCAGTGGAGACCTGAGGATAAATAGCAGTGCTGTTCATATGTGGAGATACCCACAAATGAGATGTGTGTGCTTGAACTAGGTTGTCAATTAAAACATCTTGGATGCTTCCCCCTTGGCAAAGAGCTGTGTTCAGTAACATGTTTATAAACAGATTTACATAGCTTTTCATATTCTATTTTTCCCAGATGATGCAGTGAAGATTAAAATGCATTAGTGATAAGTCATACATATAAACGAAATAAACCGCCCAATTAAAAAAATAGAAAAAACAAACATTAAAAAAAACCCAAAGGAGTGGAAAAAATAAACCATCAGCCATATGCTGAATTAGAAAAGATCTGACTTGGCAGCTCTTGTGACTTTGCATAATCCCTCAGACCATAGCACAGCTCAGGGACATTGAGCCCTGGTAGGTCAAAGACTGAAAAGACAGCAAACATCCCCCAAAGCCCTTTTCACCACGTTTATTCTTCTTTCTGTGTGGAATATTCTTTACCTGCACACTCAAAACTGTAACCAAACACTGAAAGAGTAGGAAGGTTTTGAGGTTGATTTGAATTGTATTCAACCCAAGTTAGGTTTTATAGAGATTTTTTAAGGTTATTTTTAAGTCATTGCTGCATTTAAGGGCATTTTTCTCCAGAATTGCCAGTGACCCTAGATTTCAGTTATTGCTGGGTTTAAGTGCAGCAGTCACTTAGCAGTAATGCTGATTTTTATAGTGTTTATTGTGTTGTTACAATATATTAGACTGCTCCATTACAATCCCTTATTGTTTGTTACAGCATTCCAGGAACACCCCAATGAGCTAAGGCTGCTTTCCAACAATGAAAAAAAACCTGAAGGAAGATGCTGTGCATCCATATGGACTGAGACAACACTTTCAGACAGTGCTCTGACAAATATTTATAAATCGAAGTAATGACAAATTTTCCAGCTGTTGCAGAGAAGCTGGCTAGTGTGAGAGGTTTTCCCTTTATTCCCTTGATTCTGCAGGTGGAATTATGTTAATTACTAAAATCCAGGCATTGCTACAGTCTTCTAAGCCCCTACAAGGCTCTTTCCACTCTGAGGATGCCAGAGCTCCTTTAGCAATCTCAAGAAGTGACCAGGCTTGACAGTTTTTGCCTGGAGTTATTGCTCATTTCTCAGCTCTTTGTCGGTAACAGCTTCCATTAGCTCACCTCAGAGATACTGGATAGGGGGAGTAATTGGGCCTTGGGGATTTTGATGGCCCTTTTTTTTTTTCTTTTTCAATTGTTCCGATCAATTGAGTATATTCCAGCTGCAGGGAGCAGAAGGGTCGAGGATGATTTTTTTTGCCTCAGATAATGACACATCAGGAGAGCATAAAGCTTCCACGTGCTTCACCATGCAACACAGGTGAAAAACTTCTAATGGACATGTCCCCAAATCAGCCACTGAATACATCTGTAATGCACACCCCAAAAAACTCCAAAACTATCTTCTCCCCTGCACTACTTCTGAAAGTGCCCTCCCTGGTTTCTTGTACCAGAGGAGGACACGAGTCGTTTTGAAACAGTTTTCTCATTAATGTAAACTGTTCGCATGTGTGAAAAGCCCCTCTATTCCTGGGAGCTAAAGATGACATTTATAAACTGCAATCGTGCTTGTTTTAAATGTCTTTCTTTGTGGAATGAGCAATAAAACAGAATAGCCTCTTTTTGATACTCTGTAGAGTGCAAGGTGAAAGTAGAAGAATTAAAAAACATCATATAAAAAAAAAATTTCAACAAGGAAATCAAAGTCTTTCACTTGATGTACTTTTAGACTGATAACTGGTTTTCCGTGCAAATAATCATATCTCTAACATCTTTTGGGTTTTGAGGTACAAACAGCCTAAGACATTATGAAAAATAAGGCAGTCAAGGTCAAAACCATGACATTTTAGGGAAGGAAGATGTAGCTGATGGTTGATTCTGAAACTGAGTATAGAGCTCACATCGGGACATTACCTTGTTCAAACTGCAGCAGTATTCATAAAGAATAGATTTAGATGTTTTTCTCCCATCACCACCAGTTTCTTGAAGGTAAGAGTAATCCTTTTCCATCCTTTAGAAACCTTTTGTACTCTAAGAATATTATGTGCTTGGCAAATGCAATCCTGAGAGGCACAGGAGTGGCTGGCCTGTGCCTGCTGTCTCATGGTGGGAAGGACAGGGAGGGACAGCACGTGGGTGGGAAGCACAGGCTGGAGAAATGGGCTTTGTGATATTCAGAAAATAGAAATACCAAGTCCTGTACCCTGGGAGAAAGCCCCATGCACCAGGGCTGTGTGTGGGCTGACTGGCTGGAAAGCATTTCTGCAGCAAAGATCCCAGGGGGACACCAAGTTCACCAGGAACCAGAAACCTTGTGACACAGGAAGAAATAATGGAAAGCATTGCTCAGAACCGCAGCAAACCTCATCCAGTTGTATTCAACAGTTGAATATAAACTAGTGCTGCTGAAAAACAAAGGACTGCTTTAAATTCACACTTCAGCAACACAATTAATTTTCTTGTCAAAGACAGGAGAAGTGATATCAACCCAGCTGCAAAAAGGTTACAGACATAGCTGTTGTCTTATGCTCATAATTAAATATTTCATTTACAGGTATTATCAAATGTTAACTAGAATATGTTTCTGTCAGCCTCCGCTAGGATTTGCATTTAGCATGCAAAACGTTTCCACCAAAAAAATCTTTCCATTCTATTATTCTATTGAAGACAACATTTTGCCTAGTATGCGCCTGAAAATAATTCTAATGCTTCTGAATGCCTTATTCCCACACCACATGGATAGGCAGGATGGACACAGAGCACAAGTAGCCTGATTATTATTATTATTATTCACAGTACAGATACAACAAGGCATCTTTGTTCTTCTCTGCCACTATAAAGAGATCTTAATTTGATCTCAGGAGCAATGTGTGGAGGAACCTTCACTAACAATCTGGTTTAATTTGGTGTGCAATTTGAGAATATTTTCAATATATGGAAGAACTGTGAATGAGCTTTGTTCTTTTGGTCCTCAGACTACCCAAACATAAAAACCAGCTGGAAAAATCAATCAAGTGTACCTCTTTCTTTAATTATCTTTAATCAGAATTAACTGTTGTTCCAGCTACAGGCAGAGGTTTGCACAGAAAAAATTATGAGGTTTTTTTTTAACAGCTTCAAACCTGCAATGGTTCTTACTGGAATGAGTTCCAGAAGATCCAAGAAGGGCCAGCGTCAGTTGGCTTTTATCTGAATTTATTTACACTGAAGAAAACCTGAAAGATCAAGTATTCCTGGCAAACGGAATTAAATTGTATAGAAAATTGTCATTTTGAGAATAAGACGAAAATGGTAGGTACCCCAGGACAGCTGTTTCTGTTCATAGAAATTTAACAACAAAAGATACAGGCTTTGTTTTATAATCAGAGGGTTTGAGCTGACATTTTAGTGGAGTTAATTATGAATTTTTAGTTCTATTTAATATATATTTGGTCTCACATAAAATTTTTAAGGAGAAGAGAATTAATCACACCTAACAAATTACAGCTCCAATGGGCCAGAAAACTCATTGAAATGAAACTGGATTTGAATTTACCAGAGCTCAGGTCAATAAAATATTTGGAATTCTTCATTCTACTTCAATATAATTTCTGTTATTACTCCCCATAAAACCCTGGTTGAAGTTTAATGTGAATGACTATCCAATATTTATCACTCAGAAAAGCCTTAGATTTCGAAGACAAAGAACCATAAAGCACAATTCTGTACTGATCCAGAGTAACATGAAAAAGTACTTCCAAACTGAAGCACAGCTGCAACGTCAGAGAAAAATGTACATAAATATGTGAAATTCATATTCAGTTTTCACATGTTTGAAGGCCAGACTGTCCTGCAGATTTAAATGTTTATAAATAGAGTGGAGATTACCAAGTCAACATATGATTAAAGACTGACTTAGATGGCAAATCTTCATGTAATGGAATGTTATTTGACTCTCTCTTGTGCCTATCGGAAGAAATTCTCATCCTGCATCCATCCTTTGGAGAATGTCCTAAGGGAATGAAAATCTGCTAACAATAGTGAGGGACTGAGCACAGACGTGGTGTAGGTGTCCCTCAGGGATGGGAAATCCTAAAAGAATCTAGACAGCTGCCTTGAGTGTGTTGCCCAAATTATCTTAGCACTCCCAGCAGATTTCTTCTGAGAAATTACAAATTACAAATATTACAAAAATCTTCTTAAAACCCCTATTAGTTTGTTTTCATGTCCTTTGATCACTTCTACGAGAAAGTAGATAATTTTAAAAAACCATAGCAAATGGGAAGCCACATCCAGCCATTTCACCAGAGTGATGCTAATAAATTTCCTCGCTATGAACATATCGTTTGTATTCATTATTCTCTGTGCCAGATGGCAGCTTTTAGGGTATTGCACAACAAAATGATTATGGAGTACCAATAGTTCCGACATGTTTTTACTCTAAAACTGTTTTTTTTCCCCAATAAGCAGCCATTCTATAGGTTCCACAAGGTTTCCTCGGGAAACCTTGTTCTTTCATTCCAGAAGAGCTGAGAAGGTATTTGGTTGTCAAAGGAAAATGAGTTTCAGCAATTGACCACTCATTCTGGGATTAGCTCTTGTGGGTTCTGCTCTCACTACATAATCTTCTCTGGAAAATATCTGTGTTGAGAATTATGCCTCTGACACAAGATCATTCTGTTGATTTAAAAGAAATCATGAAAGCTCAGAAATTAGTGCAATCTGTGGGGAGGGGGAGCTTATGTTGTTTCCTTTGGCATTTTTCCTACTATCCTATCTTTAAATCTTTAACTTCTTAAAAATGAAGTACTGATGCGTATGGACAAAAAAAAACCCAAAAACCTAAAAATCCAACCAAACAACAAAAACCTCCCCCCCCCACAAACAAAAAAACTCCTACAAAAACCACCAAAAAAAAAAAACCTCATAAAAACACCCCAAACAGCCCTGAGCTATCAATCTACCTGGACAAATAATACATCTATATTTCTCACAAATGCTCTGCCAGTGGGTGGCTATAAGATGACAATAAAGAGATAAAAAAGCCATCAACAAGCTGGAAAACATGAAAAGGTGGCATCATTTCTCTAACACCCAGTACATCACCAGCCCAGACCCGGCAGCACCATTCAGAGCAAAGAAATAACTCAATCCTGAATGCCAGGGGAGTCTTTGTAGTCCCAGGAAGCAGAACAGAAGAGATAATGAGATTTGCATTGTGCATACTAGACTATTTAAAAATAAGTTGACATCAGCAACTCATTTTAGCCCAGCTTGTGAAGAGCTGCAGTTCCTGAGAGCTGCCCATTTGAGCCGGGACCCAGGAGCTCTGACCAACATCAGTAACCTTATTTCCTCACAGTAACAATTAGAAATATTTATAGACGCTCATGGGCTTAAACTTGAAAAGGAGACACGATGAATTAGTGAGAACTTCAGCCTTGGTCCTCAACTTTCCCTTTATTTTCTTGATAAAATGTGGTTTTCTTCAACAGATAAGTTCTGAGAGTTTTGCCTGTTTTATACCCACACCATGCCTGGAATCAGTAAAAGGATAAATCTCTGCTGTCTATTTCTGGGAGTACGTATGTCATCTAAACAGGCTGAGGGAACACCGAAATATCACATTCATGGCACAAGAGAGGGGGCACAGTCACAGTGCAGGCTGTTAATGGACAGGTTAACTTTAAGTTTTTAGAAGTACCAAACAATTGCATGTAAGGCTCAAGTCAGACATTTTTATTAAAAAATTATGGAGGCAAAACATCATTTAATGTTGTAATTATGTCCCTCTCTCATGTTTTCTTCAGGATGTATCTTAATGATTTGACTGCAGAGACAGCACAGGTGGCCACAAGTTGTGGGGAAGGGGTGATTGTGGCCACTACCCCAGAGAAACCAGAGTTGTGAAAGAAAAAGGTTAGGGGGGAAAAAAAAAAGAAGGAGAATCTGGAAAGCCAGTGGGGCAAGAGGGATATAAAGCCTGTTTCTAACTGAATTGGCAGAGAGTCAAGGCCTGTCAAAGCCATAAGTGCAGCAAAACTGAAATTGTCAGGCACCATTAGTCACTGTGTTCATGTGCTGGTGCTACTGGAAGCATTTAAAAGAGGTGTCAACCACTGCTATTTAAAAATACAGCCCCACTCCACCCGCCCTCAGCCCACTGCAACCACAACAGGAGTGAGGGAAAACCATCAGGCTGCTCCACACCTGTGTCCTGAGCCTCTGCAGCAGCCAAGGGAAGGAGACTGCTCAGGTTCTGGGTTTTGGAACATGCAGAATGATGCTCCCCTGGCACAGCCAGTAACACACTGGGGATGGGATACTGAAGACAAGTGGGTTTTTTAAAGGCTACAAAGAGATAGAGGAACTGTTTCGTATGTGGTTACCTAACTTTTTTTTTTTTTTAAGATCATTCTTATTTCTAGCCTTTCTGATGCTGAATGGAGAATTTATTTCTAAGGTGTATTATTCTTCCTAAACAATCACTGACCGCACTGATGAAGAATTCCGAAATGTGTGTTTGGAAAAACAACAAGGTTTTGAGACGCCACCTGTGCCTGGAGCTGCCACTTACTGAGGATCCTACAATCTCTATGCCAATGGCAGTGCAAAACATGCACTACATTACTGAAATATTTATCTAGGTAATAAAGTAGGGGTAATGGTATTTCCTGAGTAATGAGAGAATATGGAAATTCATTAAAAATTGGTTCAGGAAACACTTGCACTTTAGAATATTATAAATAATACATGGTGTCTTTGATCACACTATTACTAAAATTAATACATAAAAATTTTGCCTTCTCAACCTCAATAACTAGGGGAGATTATAATTTGCTGACACAGACAACATGCTCTGATCTGCAGATTCCCTCCTTTCCCAGTTCCCTAAGAATGAAGACTCAGCACACAGCTGTGTATAACCATAGAGGCCTTTTGGGAGAAAAATATACAGAAATCTTGATAAAAAATTTTTATACGATGCCAAATTGGGCAGCGTGCTGCAGAAAGTCAAGAGATCAGCTGCACTGTAAGGATCACTTGTTTAGTTTGATTCATTCACTGCAGAGGTTTATAAATACACTGAAATATAATACCTGGATTTTAGGAACAAAGCATGTAGAATATACACTCCAAAGAATAGGACCCAGAAAAATAATTGTGGAAATGGCTTAGGAAACTGTAACTTATTTAATAAGATGATCCATGATTACTACTTATTCAGACTTTTGTGTATAATCTGGTAAATAACAAGCAGGAAAAAGGAAATTACAATATTTGTCACCTCGTTATGTGAACAAATGCTAGTACTGGCTTCCCATGGAAAAAAAATTAAAAGTGGAAAAAAAGAATGAGGGAGAAAATTTTTTTAAAAAACAAAAAATATCCAGGTGAGGTAAAACATCCCTCTAAGTGAAACATTTAGGATACAAGATTTATCAAATCACTTTGCAGAAATGTTATGGAATTAATTGGTTCCCGGTTTTTACACCTTAACAGTGAAAACACTTCAGATAGCAGCTAGTTCTCAAATCTGGCATGCAAAAAACCCCACCAAAACCCCACAGAAACAAACAAGATCCCAATGGCTCAAGTAAGAAAAGCCTAATTATTAACCTTGCCATTCTGAAACAACCTCTCCACCTCTACATAAATTAGAAACGTAATTTCTCACTCGCAGGTCTTTAGATTAGCAGTAGGCTTATGAATCAACCAGAGCGTCTCTAGTTAAATAATGACAAAAGTAAGAGAGTATTTCAGGGACTGGCAGAAACACTGATGAATTTAAGTCATCAGTTTTTTAATTAGGCACTGAGACATGATGGTGCATGAATTATTATGATATATATATCATTTGGAACTCGCTAGCTACAAATAAAAAGGTACGACAACGTTTTCTGATAATGATAAACTATCAAAGATAAACATTAGCACACAATTTGCTTACAGGATGGTGTTTAAAACAGCTGCAAGGAGTGAGATGGCCTCTGCTGGGGATCATTCAGTGGGGTAAATAAAAATAAAACATCTGTGAGGAAAGGTACAAGAGAGGTTATGTGAGTGATTAAAAGTGTGGAGTTGAGAGCTCCTTTAGGACAGCAACTTGCCCAAGGACAGGGCTACCAAAGCTGGCACTAGAAAAGACAGAAGAAATAGTCTTTTAAAGCTTTACAGGGAACTGTGAGGAGCTGCTTATGTCTAATTGGGCAGCTTCAGGTTTCTGCCCTGACCTTTTGGCCTGGAAAGTCAATAAGCCATTTCAGTGGATGTATCTCTTCCCTCCCCAAAACTGACCAGATGTCCTTGGGAGCCAGAGATGCCCGTACCCTTTTCACAGAACCACTTTTCAGAGCTCAGTGACAGCTGCTAATTTAAGTCCTTTAGGCATTTGGGTGGGCTGTTTTTCCCAGCCTTTCCTATTTTTGCATCCCATTTGATGCAAAAATCTCTCACCTACTACTACTTGACTTAGGAGTAAATCTTACTGCACAGAACTGTTAGGAACTGATCTGACATGAATATCCACATTTTTTAGCAGAGGAAAAGAAACTAATACTCTTTAAAGAGAAACAAATGAAGTGAGAGAACCCCCACTCCACACCACCACCCTGCAAGGCTTATGGCATACACGGACAACTTCAGTCTCTGGATGGGAATCACCTTCTCTAAGAATTAAAGGGCACAAAGCTCATATGCTCGGGTTCATAACCAACAGAAAGACCAGGTATGACCCCTGAATTACTTTAAATATGTGGTTACTGTCACAGGACTCCACAGGACACATTAAATCATTCAGGGCAAGTTAGGCCAAGTCCGTAGAAAAGGATTTAATGGGGAAAACCATGCATAGTTTGGGAAGTCATTATGCTGAATATTTTTTTTGTTGCTTTGGTTAGATTATCTGCTCAGTGCTCAACATTCTCACACAATATGTTATTGTCACTGATGTTGCAATGATGCAATAAGGGATGTTAAAAAATGCGTTTGGAATTTAAAAGCAATGAAATAACTGCAATTGCTGTTGATAGATGGAGCACACCTTACCTAAGAGCTCCTTTGTAAAGGAAGAACATCTAATTCCTCTGCTCTATCCCTGCGTGATTTACACTGGACTTTGTTTTATCTGGGTAAAACGCAAAAATTGCCTTCTCCAATAAAGCAGCTATATTCTCTGAATCCTTTTAAGGAACCATACCTATTTGAAAAATTATTTAACCAAGAAGAATCTAGTGAAATTAAAGCATCTCGCTATAGTACAACAGCATTTTTTTTTTCTTGGACAGCCATTAACTAAATTAATTACCTCACTGCTGAGTTAATTAGGTAATATTAGTACATAAATACCCCACCTAATTATTCTAAGCTAATAAAAAGACAAGTGCCGTCAAACATGTCTGACGCAACCGTATACGTTGAATGTAAATTTTCCCATTTGCTTCCCAATACAAATTTAATTAAAACATTATAAATATCAGTCACTCTCATAAATGAGTTTTATAGCATCACAAGCTAATCATTCCAGAAAAATGAATGAAAAGACAATAATCCCTTGCATAATTATACTGCCAGTTAGAAAGAATGAGTTTAATAAATAGCTCGTCAACTTCGGAATTTTAACACGAAATGCTCACCAGCCAAATAAGTGTATCTGCAGCCTAATGGCCTGAAAATGAGCCCATAAAGATATGAAGGAAACATGCTTTTTTATTGGCCTCCTAATTTGCTCATTTGGGCTGCTTCTTTCCTGTTTTCCAAGGAACCATTTTTATAGCATTCATTATTAATACAGATAAATGTTATTAATGAAGACAAATCTTGATTGCTATCAGCTTTTGGCCCTCAATACTCAAGTTGCTTTTTTTTGTTTTAGGAGTGAAGACTCAGGTTTATTAGTTTTTGTTATTTAATGGTAGCATGATTTTCAAGAGGAAACTCAAAGGCTTAGGCCAACACTAGTCATAATTCAGACCTAAATGTACCACCTGAAAGCTTACAAAATGGATAAGAGTTAATGATAAAAGCTTGATATAAGCTTTTTAAAGGGGGTGGGGTGGGTGGTGGTTATGCTTTGCCTTTTTCCAAAGCATTTGAAAAGAAAAGACATTTCTGACAGTTGGAAGTTCATAGCCAAGAGCGATAAAAACTCTTCTTTCTTTCAGGATGATACCTTGAAAGTTTGCAAAGAGAACAAGACTTTTTTTATTTAATTAAGATCCCAGGTGGTGGGGTACTGTAGTTTTTTCAGCATATCTCGGCACCCATCATTGAAATAATTACACAGAAGGGGAAAAAAAAAAAGGAAGAGTTAACAATAAAATATTACCTGAACTAGGGAAAATAGACCTATCAAAAATGCATTTAAAGAAAAATTTGGACATTCCTGTCATTTCTGCTATGAAAGTGTTAAACATGTTCAGCAAATACATTCAAGATTTTCATTAGGAGTTTTAATTTCATTATCTAAATGAGCAAACTATTGTTTGCATCTTTTTGTAAATTAAAAAAATTAAATTACTTCATTTTGAAAGAATAAAGTACAATCCTTCTTGACCTAATCTTCTTTATTTCTGTCCTTGTCTCATCAAAAACTATTTCTGCAATTCAAGAAGCTTAAATCTATTTAAGAGGCCAAACACATTCTCTGGTTGTACTGACATAAACAAAAATGGGATTT
Organism: Donacobius atricapilla; assembly: GCA_013397315.1. Taxonomy (NCBI): domain Eukaryota; kingdom Metazoa; phylum Chordata; class Aves; order Passeriformes; family Mimidae; genus Donacobius; species Donacobius atricapilla. The sequence goes on from WBMY01006626.1 coordinate 403,737, forward strand.
TTTTTTTTGCCAGCACTGCTGAACTTTTCAACTTTTCACTTAGTCCTGAAAGTTCTATTCAGTTTTTAGAGAGTGTGGCCCAGTGAGCAGATTGCAATACATCCCTTCTCACAGCCCAAATTCTTTGTTTGAAACCTTATCACAAGCCCATCTTTATGTGTATTTTAAGCAGCTATATTATTTAAGCAAGCATATTATTTGCTCATTAAGAATTGAAGGATCAGGGGATCAAGCAGAGTATTGATGGTGGTAAAATCAAGGCAGAAAGATGGAACTGTAAAATGTGGGGCTCACATTAGTGCACAAAAGCAATAAGCAAGGGAAGTTATATGTGTCAGGTTAGTCAGGTTTGAGTCATGACTATTTATTTTCCTGTGGAGTTCAGGAGGTGACCCACTCACTGCTTACTAATCAAAGCATGTCAGCTCTTAAACCAAAAATATCCCAAATTTTATTTGTATGTTGTAAAGAGCTATCAATGAAACTGGCATTTGACCCAAATTTATTTAAAAAGTGTTTAAATAATTAATCTTCTCCAGAAGTAAGGTTTTTTACTACCTTCATGAATTTGCTTTAAGACAACTTCTAAACAAGTAACTTGAAAGTAATTTGGAAGCAACAAAGAGATGAGAATCAGACCAAAATCCCCATGTCTCAGTCTGCAGTGCCCATCTTTCCAATCCCGAAAGTGTTCTCTGACATGAAGACCTGTGTTAGAGGTGTGGAGACATGCCCTGCCAGTGACATGGCAAAAACTTGGAACAGGAGTTGTAGGTTTTTGGGTTTTTTTCCAGTTACTCAAGGACTAAGAAAGATTTGCCTGCTTCTTTTTTTTTTTTTTTATCACCCCAAGTGTTTTTAATTCTCCAAAGGGGCTTTTACTTCTCCCCTCTTTTCAAAAGAGAGAGAGAGGGGAAAAAAAAAAAGAAGTGAATGGAAGGAGGGGAAGAATGAAAAGCTGACTTGCAGCAAGAGCATCCCAAAGAGATCTTCATGTTTTGTAGGTGCCCAGAAAAGAAAGAAAAAAAAAAATTATTCTCTATTCTCAGAGGAGTCTTAGTTTTTCTGCATTCACATCTGTATAACTTTGTGGCAATCTTTTAAGACACATAATATATAAAGCCGGACGTCTGAGTGCCCTGAATCCTGAACCTCACAGCAGGGGTGGGTAAAGTAGAGGGACTAAAAAGGATATGTTTATTTATCGGTACTTAAGCACAACCAGACCGGCTGTATCACATCATTGTTCTGACAGCAGGATCTGCCAGTGACCACTGCCATGTTCATTATCTAGCACGAGAGAAAGACAAATTCCAAACTGTTGTAGACAGTGCACTCCTGGTTTTATTCTGAGTTCATGGAGTTAAAAAAAATGTAGCAGGAGATAAAGATCCCCAGAGTGTGGCAGCACCAGACTTAATGGCATTTCACTACCACTCACTTTCCCTGTGATTATCTCAGGTAGAGATGGGGAACCAAACGGGGAATCCATTTTCACTGGGCAGATATCAGTACAATATCTGCCCCACCATGTATTTATAAAAATCTCCCTGCTGTTCCTGGAACCACTTGAGCATGAAATAGCTGAGTTACAACAAGTTAGCATTTCTGAATTCCTAGCATAACTGGATAGTGTAAAATCTTTCTGCAGAAACTTGTTTGAAAATATTCTAGCATAGAGCAAAATTAGTAACTTTCATTTTGTGCTACTTCTAATACATCTTAGATGTGCCCAGCACTGCATCTGAAAAAGCTAAAAACTACTTCTGATATTATTTTCTGTTTTCTAGTTACACACTATATATATATATTTTTAGAAGTCTTGCACTTTCACTTAGGTGATTCAAAATTGAAGTCAAGACTGCCGCCCTATGTAATCAATGGCATGAAGGAAAAGCAGCACCTAAAGTACTTTTCCTTGCCAGATTGTCTTAAGCTGAGGTCAATTTGAAGCTCAGTTCTGACAGGATATATTGCCCCTATTTACCAGGCAGGAAAAATTCACTGGCTGAATTTCCATCACTTCTTGGTGACAAAATTGAATCAGTAAGGACTAGAAAGTTGGCTCTTTGTCTTAGTGCTTGGTTTCATACAACTAATACAAATTAAAATATTAGTCAGATTTTTATACTACATCTGCTCAGTAGTAACAAGTAACAAAACACTATTTTTCCCCTTAGCATTGCTCTTTCTAAATGCATGAGGACTACAGGGATTGACATTGACATTTTCCTTTGAGGAAGAGAACTTCCCTTAGAAAACTCATTTATTTCTCAAACTAACAATCATCTTAAATTGATAATACTGGATATACCAGTTTGATTGTCCTAATCCTCTAAGATGTTCAGACCAAACACAAGTGTGCTGAATAGCTTTGACCAGAAAATTAAAGGAGAAGGAGGAGGAGCTACTCTGGGCTGTTTCCAGTTGTCAATTGTCCAAAATGACCGTGGCCAGCTGCAGTCCCAGCAACATCCTGCCTCCTTCCTGGAGCATCTCAGGAGTGGCTGGGATCCAGCAGCAGCACAGGCCTGCTTTCCTCTCTGGCAGAGTTTTGTGCCAAGCCCTGAACGAGTTACTGCCCCGCAGAAACAGACTCATCCACCTGCCTGCTCTTGGCTTGGACAGCCCTGGCCCCAGAGAGGCTCTGTTCCCTCTGCGACAAGCCAGACTCTGAAAAATTAGACCTGAGGAGAAAATGGAAACTGCAAGTCCTTACCACCAACAGAGACAGGATGGCAGCAGCCCTCTTCTTCATGCAAGATGTGTTTGAGCACATTTGGGGCCGTGCCAGGACACAAACCCCTGGAAATCTTCCTGGAAGAATTGATTCCTGTCTTTATGAAAGCACTGGCATGCCTGTTCCCAGCAGGTGCCCAAGGACAGAGCCTCTGGAGGCACCCTAAGCCTCTCACACTATTCGATAGAAGGAGCAGCTTTGCAGCAGGAGACTGATGGAAATCTCCAGTGCTTTGTACATCCTGACAGATGGAGCAGTTTCCTCGGAGCTGGGAGCAGTTGGTTTAACATTTCTGCATGGTGCAGATAGTGGGTTTCCAGACATGCAAGAAAGTCCAAAAACATGGCTTATCCAATCTGGGCCAAAAAAGCCCTAAGAATGTCCAATATCTGAAAGCTGATGTGGGAGAAATTCAGCTCTGAATTAAGGTGCAAATTTCTACCAGGAAGGCTATTAAATATGAGAATATCTCTGATGGGGCAGTTTTATTGGGACTTGAAGTATTTAGGGAATGATTGTTTTTGTTCAAAATTGGGGGTTTGGAAGATTCTATGGGCTGTGAAAACAGATATTAAACAGGAAAACAGTTTTGCTACTTTCAGGTCACAGCCTCTCAAAAGGTATCAAACGTCAAGTTATTTGTTATGGTAGGAGGTGTGCAGCGAAGGGATTCTTCAGGTGAGATGAGAACAACAGATATGGAATTAGGGCCTCCTACTTCACTGTTAAATTACTTCAGCTGTATTTATTTCATGTATTTAAAACTCTCTTGCATCAAACCTTCTGTTGCCATCTGTGTGCCAAAACCCTGTAAGCCTTGTGCTCCACTGAGCTTTGGAAAAATCAGAGACAGAATTCTGACTCCAGAAACTCTTTCGCTCTACAGATCCAAGTTACTGACATTTCTAGACCTAAATATAAAATACATTCAGCAGCTATCACATCACATTACATTGCATTATAATGTTATTATGTATTATATCACCTTGCATTATAATTAGCTATGTTATAACTTTCTTTGCATGTGAAAGATGGGGACCTGCCAGTCCTAAAGTTTGATTCTCGCTATTCCTCTGCCACTTAGACCATTCCCAGCTGAGCTGGGGAATTTTAGATTTTCCTTATGCAATTCAGTTTTGCCATCTTAACTTTTCAGAAGCAGGATGACTTTTATAAGGCAGAGAATAGTGCATCACCAGAATTTTTAAACATTGGCATCTCCTCTGAAAGGCTGCCCTGGGCATTAGTTGTAAAGCTGTGGAGATGCGTTAGGAATTTGAGGATGCAAAACTCGTTTCTCAGTAGCCATCATCTCCCAGTTGATGATGCACCACTTCCCAGCACTGCTGTCTTGGCTGAATTCCAGTTGGATCGAGGCCTATCAGTGGCATTTGCTGTTTTATTTCAGTTTCCTCAGATATCCATCACCCTAATAACAGAGTTGTCATTTAATTACAAATCACATGTTGTAGCATTTTGTGTCATTTCTGTGTGCTTTACACACACCATTATACTTCCTATATGGAAATAAAATTTTATGGCAAGCCAGAACATTATGAGAATTTAATATAGAAAAAAAATGAAAAAAAATTATAGAAAGTGTATCTCCCTTGCAAATATTTGCATTGCCATCTCACCCCAAACAGGCAGCAAATAATCAGCACACAAGCAGCAAATATCTGCCTCATTTCCATGCCTTTTTCTGCAGTGGCAATCGTGTTTCTCTGCCTTGCAAATAAGAACATAAACATGTGGAACATCTGGATGTTTAATGGGACGAAAGAGACAGTGGTTCCAAATTGTTCACTAAGTGAATGTTATTCCATATGCCAAAAATACTTTGACAGATCCCCTTGAAACATAATTTCAATTATATATGCCTCTGCTCTCAAAAGCTGAGCTGTAAACATCTGACAGCTTCACTCAGTGACTCTGCTCCCCTGGGGAGCTCAGAGTCCAATCTTCTGATTGAAGAATTAGGAATGCATTTTGCTCATCATTTCTCTCCTCGCAGCTAAAGATCTGAGCAAACTTGTGCCTATCTGCTTCTTATTAACAGAAATATTCACAAATTTCTTGTTAGATGTTGAGTTAGCCAAACTAACAAGGACTATAGCTTAGTGAAATCAGGGCCATAATCTAGGAAAAAAATCAGATTTCTCAGTGTCAAGAATAGTTTTATTTAGTGCAGGGGAATATAGACATTAAAGACGTGACACTGTATGCAAATTGCAGGTAGGCAAATGGAAAGGCCTTTTCTCTACATATTAAGACAGAAATTAATAATTGAGAACAAGTCCAGAACTCCACCCATATTTCAGAACACAAATTAATTTGCAAAGAATTTCTTATGAAAACTTGCACAGTAGATGGATGACAAAGTCAGAAGCCTACAGAAAACTACAAATATATTTGTGAAAAATCTTATAGCAATATAGTGTGAACTATAAATCTGATGCTCCTCTATAAATTAACTCTTTTAAGATGAGTTTTCTCACCTACACATTCTCTGCTCACAGCTGTCATAGAAGCTCTGGGTCCTACATATGGCATGACAGTTTTAAACTCCCTTTCCTTATACTTCAGTTGCTTCTGAAATCCATTGAAAATTTCCACTGAAATCCATTGAAATTTTCTCCTAACACTCACTACAAATGAAATACATAGAGCTCTACAGAGGCTGCTTTCAGAGTGCATGAAGGATGAATACACTGCCAAAAAATATGATTAAGACTTACACAAGGAAACTCCAGCAGTGACCTTTCTCCAAAAGCTGAAACAGGTTTTTTTAAGGCATGGGTAAGCACAAACACTCTTCATGAGGAACTACACTAGCTAGGCATACTGAAAATATTAATTATAGCCCAACTGAACAAAAAATAAAAATAAATAATACTAGATACAATCCTTCCCTGAGGCAGTTTGGGCTGTGCATTGAGGTTGGCCCAGCATTAGGTCATTTACATCACAGAGTTTAGGACCCAGAATTCAAGGAGCAGAAAAGAGTTAAGCCAACTCAGCAGATGTTTCTACCCAATCAATAGGTTTTGTTTCTGTCTTTGAAGAGGAGGTCATCTGAGTCCCAGGCTGTTTACCCAGCCCTGAGGCATGTGGCTTAGTGGTGCTTGCTACAAAACGCAATCCAATGCTCTACTTTTCTTGAAGTGGGATCATACTTCCTCTTAGTTCACCCAGAGCTATGCTGAAAAGGTGCAATAAATTAAAGATTGCTGTCTCCCATGCAGTTGGGCATAGGCAGCAAACAGAAAATGCTCCCAGCTCAGCAGCCCAAGCAGGACTGGATGAGTACTGGAAGGGGGCTCCCAAAGTGGCTGAGAGACTTGGGGTGCACTGGGGGCAGATTAAATACCAAAACTCAACTCCATCACAGGCCTTATGTTTCGTTTGGCAGACCTAACTCTGCTGTTACAAGCTTAAAGAACAACTTTTGACATCTTTACTCAGTTTTTAAGATGACTCACTCATCCATCAGATCTTTCAGAAATTTGTTTAATTAGGATAGAATTGGTGAGGAAACAGAAGCAGCAAGAGTTCTAAGTCAATGACTTCCCCCTAACTAAATAAAAAGTCCCAGACTAATAAGCCACAAGTATGGTTATGGAAAGTTTTGTCTGCGAAATATTTGCAAACAGCCAATTTTGTGAACTAGTAATGGGACCATAATGCAGCCTTCAACTCAGGAATACTCTGTGGGTGTGTGTTTATCTTGTTACTGTTGCATATTTGATCAAGGAGCAAATACAAGAATTTTAGTGTACGTACAAATACATACATACATACTGCCGTGCTCTGTCATGGCCCTTAGCATCCTTTTGACACCAGGAATAATTTCTTGGTCCTCTCCCTACCTCCCTTGAACGCAAATGCTTTACCAGGGTTATTTACTTTTAAGTTTTCTTTACCCATGTTTAATGTCCTTTTGGACAACTCCTGAGTCAAGGCATCGGTTCTACTGATTTACTGATCTTTACTGAAAACTTGTCAAAGTCTCATTTTTCCTCCTTGGTACTGTTTTTACCTTTTCTCTTTCTCAACCTGCTGAGGGAAAGCAGGCTCTGCTCTCTGCCCCTCCTTACCAGCATCATCACATCCTCCTCTGCCCAAAAGCACACCTTATGTCTGTTTGTCCTCTATCACATTGCCTTGCAAAGCAGAAATGGGAAGCACAAAGCTCTACTTCTCACACCTTGGCCTTTTCTGGAAACTAATTGTCTTTACCCTACTGTTGCAGCAGCCCTCTTGTCAGAGGGTAGAAATGAGCCAAGACACAGACCCCTTGTTTATCACAGCATGGAAAGGGCCCTGGTTTATTCCTCTTTACAGCTCAGCCATCCTGACTCCAACCATTCACTGACTCTGCCTGCAGCAAGCTCCTGCTGGAGGTTCCCCTTGCAGCCTCTGACTGCTGGTTATTCCCTGCTGAACTCTGACTGCAGGGATCAGTTTGCAGACTCTGACTGCAGGCTTTTACCCAGCTAGACTGTGGCTGCAGGTTCCAACAACAGGCTCTGACTGCAGCCCCAGACTGACCTCACAGCAGTGAGTCTCTCTCCAGAGGATCCTTCTTCTTCGTGATCCTCCCATTCATAATCCTCAAGGCTCCAGTACCTTCATGATGCCCCTCATCAGCAAACTCACTCCCTTTTATCACACTTACCTTTATTGGATACAGCTCTGACTCATAAGGGGTGAGGCAGAACTGGGTAATTAGCACAGCTGTTACTTAGCAGGGGCAAGGTCACCTGTATTCCCTTCTCCGACACCTACCTCAATCAGTGTCTCAAATTTAGGTGTTATCTCCTGCCTTCCCTCTCTGTGATCAATGAGTTGTTCATGGACTAGTTTTGCGTCTTACAGGAAATAAAAAAAAAAATGGAAAAACTCCCAAGTACCCAAATTTTTACCCTAGCTACTTTTGAGGACTGCCTATAATTACACCCACACATATTTTTCCATATAAACAATACAATACCGGCTAAAAGAAGCTATGAATCTAATATAGGGGAAACAACATGGGCTCAGAGACAAGTAAAAAGCAGATTAGAAATTCAGGCAGGGGGATAGAGATAAGTCATAAATAGCCTTTTCTGTAGTCTACCTTTCCCCTTGAAATGAGATCCCTGAAATGGACAAGACTGCTTATGGATTGGCTGCTAATGAATTGCCACAAATAAAGAGAAATTAATAAGGAAAACCTTCTCATGTAAAGTGAAAAACATATATCTATGCCAACAATTTGGGTGAGATAAGTACCAGTGTAATTTTGTTAATTGGGACCAATGTACTATATATATATTTTTTTTTTACAGCACTGCCACAAAAACCAAAGGGTTATTTTTACTTGCAGAGAATCTGCCAAGTGTTCTCTTTGTACCTGATGAAAGACCATACAACCAGCTTACTGAAAATCACTTGAAGGAATTTAAAGGCAGAATAATAACAAAACTGCTAAAGGGAGAAAGTCTGCTGTAAGCATGAGAATATAATGGAAAGAGAATATTAAAAAAATCATGCAAGACTACTGTCACCTGGCTCTTAGAAAATCAGGCATGGCATAAAAATAGTAATGATAGTGACAGGAGCAATAAAATGAAATCTTTGTTCATTAATGTTCATTAAGACAGGGGAAAAAAAAAAGATTTAGTCTTCCTGCTATTACAGAATATTTATCTGTGCAAAGCATTATGCAAAAGATCACTTCAAACTGCTGTTCCTCAACAAGCAACCACAATCTATCCCCAAGGTCAGTCTGTTACCCTCATGTCCCACTGTAGGAATGCTCTTGGGGCTGTAACTCGGATTTGGTCTGTTTTAAAAGACAACTTGAGTGAAACAAGAAAATTAGATATTTGGGAATCACAAGACGGTTTTTGAGGAACTCATTGGAAATGCCAAGATAAATATTGCTTGATAATCACTGGTTACTGCACACCAGTACTTGGAAGTTACACAACCAGACTGGTGAGTGCACTTGATCCACTCAGAAACCCAAAGGGAAATGTCCAAAACTGGTATTTTACCTGCCACACATTTTTGTGTTTGTGGGAGGGAAAGGCTAAAGGAGTTTGACAGGGTTGGTTATGGTTCTTTCTTTCTGCTGCTCTTGGAAGAAAACTTCATTTTCATTCCCAGTCCTTTTTCCAGAAACAACTTCCCTCCCCCAGAAGTGCCACATGAAAACTGTCAGCCAGGTACCTGCTGGGGGCTCAAATGCAGGTGTGCCTGAGGTCTGGTTCCCCAGACTGTACGAAATTACTGGGAGCAAACAGCAAAATGGAGATTTAGGGAGATTTCAGGGAATTGTACTAAACCCAGAAGTTATATATTTCCACAGTTTCCACGACTTGTTTGAAATCTCTATCTAAATTATAGTGGCAATTTGCCTATCTTTTGCCTAATTGCAACTAAATGTAGGCTGTACTTTATTAATTCCCTTAATGTCATTATCTCAAGTGTGCAGAGGTCCTCAGTAGCATCTATACTGGTGCCCCTTACATAAGGTTCATTGCTTTTCTGAGTAATAATGCAGGTTGAGGAGTCAAGGGGTGATTTAGTTAGAGCTAAATAAGAATAACTTAAATTAAAAGAAGAGGCTTCTTAATTTGCGCTGCAATTTTTTCCCTTTGTATTATCACTGCTTTTCCATCTCTCCTTTAATAAGATGTCTCTCCCTCCTGGTCTGCTTGCAAGGACCTTTGCATCTATCTTTTTCTTGTCCTTCTATTTTTAGTGCACATCTGTTCCTGTTTTGACCTCAATTCTCTTTCATCTGGGGCTTAATTTTTTCTGAGTCTTCCTACTGCCAGCTCTTCTCACAGCTGTCAGATCCCTTTTTTCTTGCAGATCCATAATGTTTCTGCTGGTGGTAAGTGCCAGTGATGCCTTAAGTTTTAGCTTTCCTGTTTTTCAGGTTTTGCGCTGCCTAGGGGTGCAGTTCTGAGCCTCATATTAAGTGTTAGTCAGCTCTCTTCACAGAGTAGGGAGACAAAACAAATCCTTTTCCTGCTGGAGACCAAAGACAGTGGTCTTTTCAGGCCCAAAAGCACAAAAAACAGTGGGCTGAAGAGAGAAAACAAGAAGGATGGGGCTTCATAATCTGAAGCTGTAATTGGACAATTAACCCCAATATGCAAATGGAACAAAACTTATAAAAGTGTGAGACCTCATCCATTTTGTGACCATTTTGGGTCCGTCTTGGGTGTAGCCCTGGCCAGGCTCTTGTTCTGCCTAAGGTGTACCCTAAAGGCCTTTCAATAAAGACCTACTTTATTCTCTGGCTCTGTCCAGTCTCTGTTTCAGGTCAGCCTTCCAAGGCATTACCTGGACTCCCTCTCTCAGGGTGGAAGGGACAGGCAGTTCTGCAGGGACCCCAGCTCAGCTGAGCCACCTTCACCCAGCTCCTCGCTCCCAACACTGCCAGTCTGGGCAGGTTCCAGAAGTTCCAACTTTCTCTCTCTTTTCTCCCTGCACTTACTTTTGTGCTTTTCTGATACCTCAGTGTGTTACCTACTGCTGCCAGTTGAGCTTGTTAGCACGCATGACAATAAATACTGCTTTTGTTCCTTTCATAGGCTGTATTTCGTTTTTCTTTGGATCAGTAATGAGGAAATATGTTTTGTTCCACCTCATTTCTCCTCTTGGCAGCAGAACTGGGAGCATGAGCAGGAAGATGCAGAAAGGTCTTTTCTCTCTGGCTTTCCTCTCAGCACCAGTAACGTTTGCAGAAGGAAGTGTTTGTCCTCATCTCATCTGCTGATGCATGCCGGGCTGCTCCAAACCCCAGGAGCGACGATCCCAGAGCACTTTGGGGAATGCCTCCTGGCCCTCAGCCCTGCCCTCACACCCCAGTGCCTGTGAGAAAGGCAGACAAAGCCTTTTGCCTCCCCTAATCATCCTTCCTGAGACCACTGCTGCTGTTGTTGCCCCATTTGTATAAACTGATTTGGAAGAAAGTGTCGTGGTTGTGCAAACAAGGATCAGCCAACATAAACATTTTCCCCTGTTTAGCTGATGTGTTCAGTGCTTTTGTCTCAGTCAAGTTCCCGTGCAGTTTCAGTGTTATAAAACTGTGGTGTAGCACCTAGATACATTAATATTTAAATAAGACACTCAGGCTAATATTTTTTTCTAATCTAGTCTAAAAAAACTACTCTGTACTCAATGCATTTTATCCAAAAGCCACATACACCCTTAGCAAATTCAGACAGCATAGTGAACATGTCGATCCTAGAAATTTCTACCTCTAATTCCATGTAATACTGAAGGAATAAGGAATCTGCTCTCCAAACACTGCTCAACTGTTAAAAACTACCCCTTCTGCTTTTGCTCCCTCTTAGAGCACAAAGAGAATCTAATTAGCATGCTCAGTGTCTCTCCAGAATTCAACTCAAACTCCAAGTATGCTATCAAGGGCTTGAACACCAGAGAGAAATGATTTGGGATGACTGAGCTATCTCTAGAACTATATTAATTTAACTCTAGTGGGTCCTCATGAAAAATTATACCAAATGCAGTTAAAAGGACTTTACCTGCTTTTAAGAGAGAATAATAAAGTTACTAGGAGTTTTCTGCAACCTTAAAGCTGTCTTGCAATTGTTGAGCATGCTCATGTAACTTGGCAAATGCAGCAAGTCACAGTACCTCATGAGCAGTCCTGTGCATGACATTTTTCTTTTTGGCTGATCTTTTCTCACTGAAGAAAGTTTCTTCTCTGTCTTGTAAGAGACAGAATCTTTCAGGATCTGCAATTTTTTAGGTTCTCTCCAGTTTCACCTGAGAGTGTCATTTACAGGTTTTGCATTCTCTTTTCCTTTTTCTGAAAAAAGACATTTCTATGTATTGGATTTCAAGCCACCCTGATAGCCTTTCCCAGCCAAGTAATTCCTTTGATGCAGTATCCTGCACCTCTACCTTGCAGATGATAAACCAGGTTTTAGCATTGTTTATCACATGCTCAGGGCTGGTGTGCAACTCCAGTAAATGCAGGATACTAATCAGCTAAATTATAAAGAAGAAGAAAAGGATCATAAAGTTGTTTCTTTCAAAATCCCCTTCTGGACTGCACTAAAGCAGACCCACCCACATTCAGCACAATAAAGGAGTAGTTCACTACCACCCATCAGTTTTCTGGTTTATGCAGGCATCTTATTCTCAGCACATTATAAACATGTTGATAAGAGCAAAATGGTTTGTTTTTTTAGTCTAGATTTCAAAGAAATGTTCTTAAGAAGGAACGTATGTCTAAGAAGCAGCTCCTTACCAGAGCACTCTTATTAGCATTTCTTCAAAGATGCCTTCAACTTGGTCTTGGCTACAAAGCAAAAATCTGCATTTGAATACAGATATTCAAAATGAAGTTGGAAATTGTCGTAGTCTTACGAAAAAGATGGACATAAGCCATAAAGCTGAAATGTAGCAAGAGAAAAAAAGACAGTAAGTGTGCACAGATAAGCAGCTCTCGTGTGTTAGATATGGCTTCAGAAAAAAAGGAGAGACTGCCCCCGTTCCAGCAGCTTCCTGCTGATCCCAAAAAAGCAGGGAAATTTCAGTCATTTGACTTGTCACCAATTACCACCAGAGCTAATGGGAAGGAGGTCTTGCAGTGTCTCTGAGTAATTACTGCCAAGATGACGGAAACAGACCTTCCAATATATCCCGACGTGTGCGATGAGAGCCTGGTCCTTCACAAAAACATATAACAAACCCAGAGAGGATAATTATGCCACCTTTATGACACAATTTTTCTTCATAAGCCCAGGTAATTAGGGTTCAAACCTCAGTACGCTTCTTTTATTCTATACTGTTTAGTTGGGCCAAATGTGTATATAAAAATCAACATTCATCGCAGGTTTTGAAATAATTTTTTAGAATGAGACTTAGAAATGGTCACGGCAATCAATTCCACATTTCCACCACAGAGATGCAATGTTTGCCAAACCTTATTTCTAACATTGCTTGTGGGCTTTCTCAGGTATGACAAATTAACTGATTAATTTCTAAAACTAACAAATAAACAAAGTCTTACATTATGTATAAATCTGACCCTTTCAGTGTTATTCTTCCAGAAAGACGACTGACAATGACACCTTATACCCATTTTTTTAGAATCCTTGTGACTCCATTCATAACCTTTCTCAGTTATAATTCAGGGACAATGACTTATTGTAATTCAGACATATCAATCAATCTTATCTCCAGGACATAATGCTTAATATAATAAAGTTTCACATAAAATGCTTGCCAAGAATACATTGTCTTGATCCTGCCTGCAGTGAAAACCAGTGAAGAAATTTGAATCCATTTCAGCTTAACTGTCCAGTAATATTCAGAGGCGTCTCTCACAGAAACATACATTTACCTTTTTTGTCCCGTGCTCTTTACTTGTTTGTAAAATTCCTTATGAGTCCCCCTAGTATGTAGTACACTTCATTTACCTCAGTTAATGCTTCCATGCACAGTCATTCTTTTTTCTTCCATTCAGATTTCATTTTGGTTCACTTGAACTCTCTCAGAACTGCATTTCATTGTTTATCCAAATGTGTCATCCTGGATTTTCACTTCCATTCTGCCAGTGGTTTACTTAGTTCTTGTTGAAAGAAAACATTAGAGCTCAAACATGTCATTTCAAAACGACTTTGTAAGAAAAACCTTTCCGATAGAGCAGGAAAAAATTCAGATGTTACAACCCAAGTTTTTCAAAGTAAACCCATTGAAACATCAGTGGGAATTAGTGGTGAGCTCTAAATAGCTTTAAATAAAATCTGACACTGTAAATCTGACACTGACGTTGTCCTTGGTATCAAGCAGCTGCCCCAGAAGACAGGGACTTCCTGAATGTTCCTATAAACGATCAAATCTTTAAAGTTACCTCCCTTGGCATAAGTCAATCTCCTCATAAAGAATACACTTTATTTTTTGTGAAGTACACACTGATTTAACAAGTGCTATTTGCTTATTACATAAGCATCTGGTTACCTTCTAATTACAATGTTGATGGAAATCTCAATTTAGAATGCAAAATTTTGACTGATGGACTGTAATATTTTAGATTTTGAATGGAATAACTAAAAGCAAGAACAAATAAAATATCCCCATTGGAGCAACAGAGACCAGGACATTTGAACAAATTTACACATAGCAGGAATAAAACTTTGTTTAACTTTATTTGGGATCAGGCAGGTAAAACAAGCATTGTTTATATCCTGATTTCCTAACTGTAAGGTTTATGCCCACATTCACATATCATTACACATCATTCAATGTATAAACAAAAAAAGTTCATTATAAAAAGTCAGTCCAATATCCATAACAAATTCAGGCTCTAGTCTGCACCAGTTAAATATGAATGGGACAGATTTAATTGGAATAGCACAGAATTGCACATCAGAGCAAGACCAAACCAAAAATAATAACCTAATCTCTCTGGAGACCAGAAATTCAATGACTGAGAAATGCTGCACTATGACTCAGAACCACTTATAAAGATATATTGTTGTAATAGACAAGGCAGGAATTGTCTTTGTCAAACACCACCAGCTAACACTTCCTTCTTTTAAGCAGGTTGGGCATTTTTGGAGAGATTTTATTCCAAAATATGTAACTCTGAACATGCTCAGGAAGTAACAGACTGCATGGCAAATAAAGGAAACAAATGCAGTGAGGTTTTATCAAGGGGGAAGGCATGCAGAGATTATATTCTTAGTTTGGTGAGGGAATCAGCATCACTAGTTGTATTGGTTTAGCATAAATAGTAGGAAAAACCAATTGTTAATCCATTTTGGAACTAACAGATAAGCTGGCCAATCAGGTAAAAGGTGTACACCCTCNACATCATTCAATGTATAAACAAAAAAAGTTCATTATAAAAAGTCAGTCCAATATCCATAACAAATTCAGGCTCTAGTCTGCACCAGTTAAATATGAATGGGACAGATTTAATTGGAATAGCACAGAATTGCACATCAGAGCAAGACCAAACCAAAAATAATAACCTAATCTCTCTGGAGACCAGAAATTCAATGACTGAGAAATGCTGCACTATGACTCAGAACCACTTATAAAGATATATTGTTGTAATAGACAAGGCAGGAATTGTCTTTGTCAAACACCACCAGCTAACACTTCCTTCTTTTAAGCAGGTTGGGCATTTTTGGAGAGATTTTATTCCAAAATATGTAACTCTGAACATGCTCAGGAAGTAACAGACTGCATGGCAAATAAAGGAAACAAATGCAGTGAGGTTTTATCAAGGGGGAAGGCATGCAGAGATTATATTCTTAGTTTGGTGAGGGAATCAGCATCACTAGTAAAATCCTCAGTCTCTGCATAACCTTCCATGGGCTGAACCACTGGTCTGATTATTTCAAGTCATTAACATCATATTAATATTTGCATTACTGCTGTTTATGAGCTGCAGGGACAAATGATAAAGCTGCACTAATATAAATATTTGTCACAACAAGCTGTAACCAACATCACTTCATCATCCTCATGTACTGACAACTACTAACTCCATCAAACACGTTACAGTGGCTGCTCTACATGGTTACAGAAAAACAAGAATAAAGAACAGAGGGAAAAGCCACAATTTATTTCATGAGCTTTCCTCTCGTGGCTTAATACAGTGGTTACCATGCTACCTTGTCAGGCTGGAGATAAATGGAGCAGTTGGAAGCTGAAGCCTAAAACAGTTTCAAGTCTGACTGTGCTCACACATTAAGAAATGACTGGAAGCAGCCTCAGCTCAAGGAGAACTGAGGACTCTGAGAAAAGACATAATTCCAGAAAAACAGTATACTCTCCAGCTATTCCTTCTTTTATTGTCTTTTTTTTTCTTCCTGCTATTGTTGAAATGTTAGCATCAGTTGGCACAATTTCTGCTCCCTGCCTGCCAACACTTCAGTAAAACACTGATCAGTCTGATGAGAAAGATGAAAAAAACTATCAGGTTCAAACAGAAAGTTGTATAAAGTTCATGCATGATTCAGTCTCCTGCAGGGCTTTTTAGTCTATAGCATAAATCTCTAGAGCTGAAATGTAATAAAGAGCAAAAATAGTGCAGGAAAATGTCCTAAAACTTTAAAGACCACATTTTACCCTTGTTATTCACACAGAGCATTACCTAATGCAATATGGAAAAAAAAAAATACCTAGCTACTTTCAAAACAAGCAACAGGGAAAACTTAGTATAGCACGAACACAAGTATTTTTAAAATGTATGATCCCTGGCAATGTTATACCTTTGGCACCAAAGTTTTTAATTTCCTGTATGTTACAATTCTAAATGTAGGAGGTTTGGATACACTTGAGGATATAGAAGAATGGCCTCTCAACATAGCAGGTGTCACCCAGCTTGACTCTCAAACTCACAATTTTGACTTCAGTGCTCCCTCCCAGTCCAGCCCATGCACCCAGCAGAATAAATCTGGGCAATTCTGCGGTGGATCACAGAATCCCCCTCCACCAAAGACCAGGGAAGACCTCTTAGTCTCAATGCAGAAGCAGCTCCAACCTGTAGCACTTTGTCCCAAATACAAGACCCTAATAGCCTCAGTGCCATTCACAAACTCAGTTTTTAAATGGGAAAAAACTAAGCTCAAAATAATTAAGAAACAGGAGACATCATAATCAGAAATAACATAAACCAGTCTGATTTTCAATGAAAATATCGCTGAAATACTGTCTTCATTCAGCAAGTACTTTGCAGCTTTCCCACTCAACATCCTTTGTCTACAATGCAACATATTTACAGGTTTTAGGAGTTTTTAATGATTTCCAAAAGGACTGGGTTGCCATATGTAAACACTGATCCAGAAGTTTAAACCATAAACAGGGGATACACACTTTGAGGAAAGGACTGAAGAGAACTGATTTTCATTTGTGCGGAAGTTAGCTGCTGGTAGGTAGCTTTGAGCTTGCAAGTTAGATAATTTATTCTATTTAAAAACACAATGTTCGCACAATAGTAGCAGATTCTAAATTTCTCCATTATTTTCGGGTGATGGAAACCTTTCCTGCGCCATCTTTGTCTATGGGAAATTGCACAACTTTCCTAAGTTAAAGTTGGTGAGCTTTTCTGGCATCTGTCCTGTTAAGTAATAAAATTCCTTCAAATTGCTGTGTTAAATGTTTATATAGCTGTCTTTGAGGGGTTTGAGTAGCTATATATCTATGTGAAGCAGAAAATTAAAGAAAAGAAGATGAGAAGCTCTAAGAACCAAGTTACAAGGTTTTTTTTTTTCCTTTCAGATGACACAAGATAATTTAAAACCTTAAGAGCTTTCCTCACAGAAACACCATACCCCTTCATTTTCCATGATCTGTCTTGTACTTTCTTATAATGAGAGAAAAACATTCTAACTTTATATTTCCTCAATCTGTCCTTGCCCGTTTCAAACATGAATAAATCCTGTGGAGTAGCCTGTTATGTAAAGGTACCATACAGGCATTGGACACGTCTTCCCAAAATTAGGAAAAAATTATTTATCTTCTTCAATAACACAAAAACCCCCTACATTATCCAGCTTTGATTATGCCCTTCAGGTATCTGAGAGTCTTCAATAAACCTCTCTCACCCATACCTTTACCTCTCTATAGGTTTGAAACATTAAACAGACACAAAACTACTTTTCTGAGTTGCACTAAGAGCACTTAAAGCTTATTTTTCAAGTCACACAGAATGTCTTCCATATCACAGCCTACAATATCTTTTTTTTTTTTTTTTTTCCAAACCAACATGAATGTCCTTAAAACCAAAGGCTGATGCTAAGCCAGCACAACATGGTGAGCTGCCCTGCAGCACATCACCACTCCACTGATGTAGGTGTCTGCAGCACCAGCCCTGCAGAGAGGCTGCCAATTTGGTCAAAAGGCAGCTGTTTTGAAAACTCCTCCAAGATTAAGATCACTCCCAGTTTGACAGAGATCTGGGGCTTGTGGCTTTAGAGTGAAAAGTTCAGTGAAATACTTCCAAAACAGCTACCACAAAGAGCTGCTCCCCAGTGCAGAGATTTGCTCTCCAGTTTTGCCTGTGGTAAAGCAAAGCTTATGTCTGCAGAGGACCTCAGGCCTCTTTTGAGATCCTCTATGCTGGCAACACAAGTTGCTGTAAACGGTCATAATGTAAGTCAAATAATCAAAATGCTCTTTTAAAAGAAAGAAATAATTTTAAATTATTCCCACGTGGATGTGCTTACACATGTTAAGACCTGCTGCTTGCCTGTGTGTATAAAACTTCAGCAAAAGGAAAGACGCACAATGCTTCTTGCAATTATATTAAAAAGTTTATGGCTAGGTATATATTTATTTAAGAAAAGGGACTATTTTAAGGGCTCTGTGAATGACTCCACTGGGTAGAAGCTTGGCTGTGAGGGATTTTGGCTTTAAGATGTTGGTATCTGTTCAACGGTTGATCTCCTTGGATCATGTTTTCCAGCAAGCATCAAGGGCTGGGGCACTGCTGGGGATGCTCCCTCTGCTTTCAGCTGTGGGAGCTGACTTCCCCTCAGCTACATGGGAAGAGCAGGCACAGTGAGTGTGAAGGCACAAAACTCCCACCCCTCAGAGCCGTTGGGCATTAACTCCTTTGGACAAGCTCGTCAGTTCTGGAAAAGGGGCTTTGTAGCCCTTCCTGGCTGCCAGGTACTCATGCAATCCACGCAGCACTAATTAAAGCACTGCTGTCCCTGCTCCACCAACATCTCCCTCCTGTGCTGCTCAGCATCCCCGTGATTCCTCTGACTAACTTTAGGCACGTGGGCAACTTTTCCTGTAATTAGGCAGGAAGCATATGGCAGCTGGACTGTACCCGTCACCACTTGCTGCGCTGAGTTGGAGGAGCTCTCAGCTGAATCCTGCAGGGAGCATTCCCTGGATGTCCTGTTGATGCCTTGTTTTAGCTTCCATGTTTTTCAGATTCTGTGCTGCCTAGGGGTGTAGTTCTGAGCCTCATATTAAGTGTTAGTCAGCTCTCTTCACAGAGTAGGCAGATAAAACAAATCCTTTTTCTGCTGGAGATCAAGGACAATGGTCACAAGTTTTCAGGCCCAACAGCACAAACAACGGTGGGCTGAAGAGAGAAAACAAGAAGGATGGGACTTCATAACCTGAAGCTGTAATTGGACAATTAACTCAAATATGCAAATGGATCAAAACTTATAAAAGGGTGAGACCAGTTGTCCATTTTGTGACCATTTTGGGTTCATCTTGGGTGGACTCTTGTCCTGCCTGAGGTGTATTCCTAAAGGCCTTTCAATAAATATCTACTTTATTCTCTAGCTCTGTCCAGTCTCTGTTCCAGGTGAGCCTTCCCATGGCATCACTGCAGTGCTGTGCCATGGCCAGGCCTCTGAGGATGCGTGCATGGCGTGTCACAACCCCATACCTGAGTGCTGTCCATCCAGCTCCCAGCTGAGCCATGCCCTGCCCCATCTACTGAGGGCCACAAGGACTCCGGGACATGGCAGCTGCTGCTCTTCCAGGCCCGGGCAGCCAGGGCAGGGTTGTTCCTTATCCAAACCAACAGCCAACCTTGAAACTGGCCACCTCCCATTGGCACCAGACCTGACCCCTGTTTCGCCCAATTTCAGAGTAGAAAAGTTGAAACTTAATAGATTGGGTAGGCAAAAAAGTCTAAATGCCCACCATACTCCCCTTCCCTTTTTTTCTTCCAGTTCCTAGGTGGCAAGCCAGAAAAGGATTGTGAATTCCAAATTACAAATCCACATGAAAGAATCTCAGGGATAAATTAGTGTTTCTGGAGATAATCTCAGAAAAATCACAGCCTCTGCTACTTGTCTGAGATTTGCTTGATAGATCTAATGGGATGATTTTACTCATAGTGCATATCTGCTCCCTAGACAGGCAATGTGATTACCCAGCGCTGGATTTCCACTGTAAAATTAAACTTTCTTTCCCATATGGCAGTAATTGCAGTACAGGATCTCTGTAGGTGTGTAATACAGAGAGTACAAGAAAGATACATAGCAGTGGCAGGCTCTGCCAGCTCTGGAAACACTTCTATGTAAATGGAAAGCTAAACCCAGAATTTTTAACTAAACAACACAAGTGTATTCTCAGGTTTGGGAATCAAAATAAATGTAGGTATTTAGTTTAGGTCCATCTGCGTATGGAGCAATCATCTCATCGCTTATTTTAAGAAAATTATGTGCAACAGAGATTCTACATAATGCAAGATTATGCAAATCTTAATAAATGTTAAAGGAAACAACCCTGACTCTGTGAAGATATTGGCTATTCCAGCAGTTTTTCTCTTCATTCTTTAATTTGAATCTTTGTCACTAACAGTAAATCAATAAGGTAGGGCTCAAGGAATACTGTAAAAAATTAAGAAGGGGAATAAAAGGAGATTGGTGCAGTTGATTTTTTCTGATTTGAAGATTCTATGTCAAGAAACAAAAGAGCAGTTGAGAGAGCAACTCTTGAGTCTAGAATGACCAGAAAGTTAAGGTTTTACCAGGAAACAGTAAGGGCCATGTGAGCCAATATAACTTTTTTATGTGCAGTTATGATGAGAATTCTTTTATATATAAAAAAACAAGGTCCATTTTTCATCTGAAGTTCTACTGGGCGTGTTCAGAGTGGCATTTGTGCAATAAATTACTTTTTAATACTTCTTCTTGCTGTTAACACTGCAGTGCTACCTCAGAAAATGAGAAATATTTTACTTTATCTCACATATTAACACAATTCTTAGTAAAGTCTACTATTGCTGCCGTTTTTGCACATGATGACAACAGCCTGAATAAGCCTCAAGTGATATTTTGGTCTTGGTACCATTTTTCAAAATTAGCTAGATCTACATTTATTTACTAATAAAAGGCATGCGCCTGCTATATGACCTACTCAGCTTTTCATCCAGTTTTGTTACCAGGTATTTAATACTTCAAAGGTAAAGCAAAAATTTTAGACTCCCTATTGTAGGGTCTCTAGAGATTGCATTTCATATATTGCTGAAAAAAATAATTTGCCTCCAAAATGACAGTCATAATCATAAACCATCAGGGAAAAAAAAAAAAACCAAAAAAAAACCCATACACTTTTTTTCCTTTAAATCTTGTTGTAAAGGACTTAAAGATTTAGTAGTCCTTTAACTCAGTCTCCTGTCTACCAGGAGTTCTTTTATATTTGCAAAATCCGTTCAAAAACTTCCTAAATCACCATTACTTTGCTCATTACAGATGGATGTTTCCTCCCTTAACTTCAAATGTTAAAATGAAGATGTGAATCAGAAAGTCTGCCAGACACATGAGATGCTGCTCAGACATGAGATGCTGATCCTTAAATATTGATCCACAAGTAGATCTTTTTCAAATCATGAACATAACTTCCTAGGATTATCTGTGTTATTTCCTTTAAGATGGTAGGGATGGAAACTTATCACTGAAAAACATTAGTTAAGTGTAAAAAATGCTTCATTTTATAAGACCAAAGCATTTCTTCTCTAATTCTAAAAAGACAGATGTAGGAAATACTTGTTACAAAGGAGGATACTTCTGAATTAAAAAGATGTAAAATATTATTACAAATCTTCTCCTGCTTCTTTAAATCTTTCCAACACTGGAAAAAAAAAGATCAGTAAAGCACTATGGTTTTGATTCTTCACAGTATAGGTTAGTTCAGCTGTTCCACCACAATTGCTGCTAAGAGCTTAGAGATGACCATCCAAACACTACATAAACACAAGGTAGTGTGCTATGAAGTTGGAAAGCAGTAAATCAGTAAATCATAGTGTGTCCTCATCTGTAATTAGGAAGCCATAAATTCCAAGCGAATGAGAAGCTTTTTGCTTCTCATATCTGTGGTGTGTTCCCATGGCCAGAGAAGTTTCTCCTGTGCTGCAAGAAAATCCTGCAGCAACTGCATTCTGACTCCATGGGGGAGCCACGATGGCCTGTTTGTTGGAAAAGACTGCGCTTATTTAGAAACCACAGAAATTCATCCCTGGCTCTGAGACTACTGCCTGCTTACAACAAGCTCATTTTATATTGGCACTGTTAAATTCATTTCTTGAGATAGCTTCAGGCTATACAAGCAGAACCTCCCTCTGACCTCCCCACTGCAAAGTGAAAACAAAGACTAAATAACTGTGAGTGCACAACAAGAACGAGAAGTACTTGAAAACAATAGCTGGTTAGGCGAGCAGCTATTTAAAATATTAGTAAATCAGCATGTGGCTTTGCAAAAGAAGACATTTAAATCCTCTCCCATCCCCTTCCTCATTTCTCATTGTTCTTTCAGAGGCATGAAGCAGTCATGAACAGCATTTGTCTAGCATTAGGAAAGAGCTCCATTTAACTGAGAGCTCAGGGAAGCCCCAAGCCCAGGACAGATCATTTATGAAGTTGGTGGAACAAAAGAAAAACCTGTATTTATCAATATGGCACCTTCTGAAGAAAATGTCTCTCACCTTTTTTTTTTTTTTAATTCTTTTTTGCAATAGATATAAACAACGTTGCAAAGTGAATTCTGAAATCTCATGGAATGGCATTATGACTTGATATATTCTTATAAAGGATACTCTACTTCCATCTTCCTAATAGGTTTATGTACCATACTTTAAGGGAGCATACACACAGGGAGCATAAATTGTTTATACTGCTCTGCAAATCACTGAAGGAATTATATATAGTAAAGGAGTAATATACATCAAATTAGCTTGCAAAAGGCAAATATAAGATGAATGGAACAGCAATGCAGAAGAATAAGCCTATTAGTACTGAACTCAGTAGTAATATCCTATTTAGAATTAATACCAGCCCTTGAATGCTTGTGGCAACTGGAACAAATGAACGGATTATGATGGGGTGCCAGTGTTTTCCAGCCTAAGTAAATCCTCACATGTTTACCATGTTTTAATTGTCTGCAAGGAGAAAGTGTTACTTCTGATTTTACTACGCATCCTTAATTTGTTCCTGACTTTCCAAATATTATTTCAAAAACAATGCTAGTAGAGAAAAACATAACTACTGAGGGCAGCTTACCAGAATTGGTGCTGTACCCCCAGAGTAGGTGGTGAGCAGCAGTCAGATAAAAAACAGAGCCAGGCTGCACAAAACATCTCCAAGGCAAAAGATCAGACAGAAAAATTCTCCCAGGATTCTTCTTTCAAAAATAATGCTTTTATGCTCTGTGGTGAAGTAATTAAGTAACATTTTTTACTAATAGCTTTTCCCATATATTTGACATTGGTACTCTGCGCAGTAGACTCCTTATAGCATAATTTCCCTCAACTCGCTCATGATCTTATTTCCTAAATGTGGCTATACAACAAACTTAGCAACAAGCACTCTTAGCCGTAAGTAGAAAAATCTATTTTGGTAAACTGACTCAGTTTAATTTTTACACTGCATGAGGAAATATTGATTTCCAACATGTCCTGCACATTACATCATTCTTCCTCCATGGCAAAGTTTACATAAATGCTGCATATTTGCATCTTCCATAAGCCAAGCTCTACCACTAAATAGCAATTTAACAAGAGAATGCATAATTCAGCAGCTCCCCAAACTTCCTGTTCACAGCCACATTACATATGTCTCTGCTTCAATTCAACACCATGAGGATCTTTGATAGACAACCGTGTTACTCCTGCAAATTTCCACATACACACAGATCTCTTACACATTTTCAGCACTCACTTCTCCTAGGATGTTTTTATTTGGGTGATCTGTTCTTACCACTTGCAGCTCTGAATTCCCAGCTACCCTGACACTGAACCAATATTGAAACAATTTTCACACCGAGCTGGTCGTTCCTCAGTAGGAGAAGCTGTGCTGTGTGAGATGAAGATCTGCTGGAACAACTTGGTCCTCTCAAAAACGCACTCCCCCACCTCTATCCCCAGAATGCAAGCTCAGAATTCCATCTGCCATTGCAGTCACTGCAAGAGAGTGGTCGAAAAGAGGCAGGCAGCACAGACAATAAGTTCCTTTGAGCCCATGGATGCTGGGATCCATTTTTCCAACTGTGCTCCTTCTCTGAGGAGACTTCTGGGCAGCATCCCAGGAATTCAGTGGGCTGCACATATATTACAGTTTGTCCTGTCGACTGGAGGTTTTGAGCTGGTGGATGGAGTTAAAGAAGCAGCAAATAATTCACTTCAGTTGAAAAGAGAAAATAGGAAACAAGGGAAGCTGTCCTGAGTCTCAGTGAAAGTTAAGAGGTGAGGGAAGTTATCTTGATTCTTTCAGATGCCCAGCTTATCAACGTGTCAGAGGCAGTGTGGTAATGAAACTCAAATTCCTGAAACAAGATCAGCAACTGGAATGAAAGCCAGCTCTAAGAAATGGGACCATTGCTCTGAAGATTTCCTTCATGTTTAAGTGAATGTTCACAACTACTCTTCTACATTGGGCATTTCTGCTTATACAATACCAAGTGGAACAGTATTCAGTGCACCCAATTCAGCCACCCAGACAAAACTCAGACTATTTCTCGGAGATCACAGGTCAAGCCTATAAAATTTTCCTTTTATTCTTCTCAGGAGACAGAGATTATATAAGATCCATCTATTCTGTTGGCACTGTCAGACCTCTGCAATACACAGGTGCTTGATGTATGGTTTTAGCTTTCCAGACGTTTTGATACCCTGTCATTCCAATAAGCTATTGAGATTGAAAAGTGAATTGAGAGGAGAGGAGGAAAATGCCTCTGCTCCTCTGACAGCCAAGAAGAATTTCGCAATGCTCTATTCCCACCGAGGTATCAACAGATAAGCACAAGCTCTATTCCCATTCAGCTGGCACCTGCCCTGTCACAGGAATGAAGATGCATTGTCTTCTTGGGAGCGGCATGAGAAAATGTGACAAAACATGAAGAGTCATCAAGAAAATCTGCATTAACCTCTGTGACTGTAAAACACTCTGCTTCTGCAGCTCGAGCTGAAACCCACATGACAGTACAAACAGGATGGATTTGGACAGAACTGCAGCAGCCTGCAGCCCTTTTGAAGAGTTTCAGATCTGGGTGTTTGTGCTCACTAATTATGTCTAGTGGATTAGATGTCATCAGGAAATTTTGTCTCCTCAGGAAGCTGCTCTGTTGGATTTTAATGCTTTGCATGGTTGGCTCATATACAGCTGTGCAGGGCTGCGCTGTGTGACTGCCCTGTTTGAAAAGAATGAGGAAAAAGGTATTTTCAAAGCTCATTTGAAGGTGGAAGCATTATTTGGTTATTCCCCAGCTGCAGCTCCTGAGCAAGGGTCTCAGCTGGTCAGATCCACACACAAACCACACTCAGAATAAAGTCCAGTGTGTGCCTGTGAGAACTTTGCAGGCTGGCTCAATGAAATCTCTTAGTGCCATCTACAACCTGGCACAGGTTGTAACCCTGTCTTCTGAAACAAGCAGACCTCAAAGAACCTGCCACACAGAAACATCAGATTTCCATACTTTATCATGTTGCCTGTGAAACCTCAAGATTTGGGCTTGAGCAGAAATTCATCACGAAGGAGTAAAACGGCAAGATATTTTTCTTCACATGAGGATGAAACAAGATTTTGCTTTATATTTTTATTATTTTGATGGAAGACGAGCAGAGGAACACAGGCAGCAATAGACAATGACCCCAATGGCCACTCTACACAGGATCTCAAGGTGGAATGTTTCACTGCATATGTTTTTTTAACTCCTCTAGGTGCAGATGAAACCCCACCTACTTGATCATCCTCATACCCCTACAATCCTGATGACAGCTGCTGCATGCCACATGAAGAGTTCTCCTAAAATAGCTGCAAAAAAATAAAAAGTCACAAGTAACTTTTTTTTTTTTTTTAATGTTGGGCAGGAAGCAGGAAAGTTGGACAGACCCTGTCCAAAACAGAGCTGGTTTTAGAGACCAAGGAGCAGGAAAAATTCCTTGTTGAAGAAATGATGGAGGGGGGGCTGCAGCTGTATTTGTGTGATGCTGCAGGGCAGGAACGACCCAGCACTCACACCTCTGCTCAGAGCCCCTGTGAATCAGCCTTCTCTGCTTGAAAACACTGAATTG
Organism: Donacobius atricapilla; assembly: GCA_013397315.1. NCBI lineage: Eukaryota > Metazoa > Chordata > Aves > Passeriformes > Mimidae > Donacobius > Donacobius atricapilla. The sequence continues at coordinate 429,506 of WBMY01006626.1, forward strand.
GCTTTCCCAATTAACTCTGCTGAGCTTCCCCCACCCTGGCAGGTGCACAGTGGGAGCAAGGAGAATACACGCACCCACGCAGTTGCTCCTTTGTGCCATTGTGATCCCATTTGCCCTCTTTCCTTTTGTTCCTTTCGAAGTAATCCTCTTTGGGATGATCATGCTGGATCTGCTCCCCAGAGTGAGCCTTAGCAAAATATCCTGGCTGAGCTGCTGTAGGAAGAGAGGTGATGTGCTCAGGAGCAGATAGGGGGATTAGATGAATAAGGATTAAAATTAATTGCTAAGGTTTTTGGAGGCAGAACTGACTGAGATGAGAACAGACTAAGGAAGAGGTATGGGAATCTCCCTGAACTGGCCATCGGGCTCTCGGCTCCCAGATGCCATACAGGGATGCCATAGATCCATTATCACGCAGGGTTTAATATTCCTTTGCTCTGCCAAGATGCGTTAGGCACATTTGAGCTGCTTTATGCCACTGCTGCCATTTTTCTTCACAGAGATTCGGAGAAGCTTCCTTGGCGCTCATACATGACAACAGGATACAGGAGAAAACCAGCTCAGTTGAGATACATCTGATGGGATAAAGCTCCAACTAAGCTTCCTGCACTCGAGAAGGCGTGTGAGCTAAACAGAAATCTTCTTTACCTCAGGGATTAGGGCTATCATTCACTGAAAGGGAGCTGTTGACAACGCATAACACTCTCCTTGCTGTGATTTGAAAATGGACTTTTCACCCAGTTACCAACAGACCCTTTGGTCACTGGGCTGGTTTTTAATTTTAAAACCAGGAAATTGTACCTTTATTACAATTAACAGACTAGCAATTCTTTGACTAAAGCCACAACAATAAAAGTTTTGTCCTTATAAGAGCATTGTCTCAGATGCATTATAGTAAATGTGCAAATTTGTTTTGATGCGCTTTTATAGAGGTAAATATTGTAATTTCATGACAAGACAAAATGGTCTAAACTGTCAGATCTACTCCTGCCAGATTTTCCTCTCTCTTATTTTCAACAGATTTTCCATTTCCCTTTTCCTCGTGGTATTTAAAAATATTGCATACAATTTGGAGAATAATGAGAATGTGTTCCTTTTACTTTTGCTTCAGTGCTAAAATAAAGCATCCCTAGGACTAAAATAATAAACCAACACCTTTAAAGCAGATTTAGCCTGCAGAACTAAGCAGCTTTGCTTTTAGGAATTCAGTTGATCACTAGATTAGATAGAGGGCTTATCTTATGCTTGCAAAATTTGATCAGAATTTCCTTCCTTTTATTCCTAAAAGAAAACAATTTCCCTGGAGCATCCCCTGACAGATATTATAAAATTTCATTGATTCCATGTTTATTATTTGGTAATAAAAGCAGAGTTAATTCCCTGCATTGTAAAAATGTAATTAATACTAATTAATCCAATGGGTTTAAGTTCTTATGAATTACCACACCAAATGTTTGGCATCTTCAAATTTTTCCTAAATATATCTTAATATATTAATTCTTTTACCAGAAAGCCTCATCTAGCAGTAGCACCCAACTGTACTGTTTTCCTAATATTTAATTAAGGATATTTTACACAGTTTTTTTACTGACCAGTGGATGTAATAAACATCCCAAAACCAGAATTATTAGCAGCTTTTTCTTCCAGTTTATTGCAATTAAAGCTTTAGATTTTATTAATTTGGTGATTTCTATGTACTGATACTGATATAGAAATATAATTTGGTTAAGCCTTAAGAGTTTTGACTATTTTTTCACAATTATTTAATTGACCAGACTGATTAATGACAAATAGAGAAATAAAGGACTATGACGTTGGACTCAACCTCAAAGTTTCTTCCAACTAAATGATCCTTTCATTATACATAAAGTATGAAAACAAGATACACATGACAAAATTTCAGGCTACATAAAAAAAAAAAAGGGCAAAACAAAAAGAAATGTGACAAGGATTCCTGGATTCCTACTATGCCAAAAAAATCACATTGCAACTTTTACACCAGTTTGATTATTTCTTGCCATATAGGGCTGCAATAATATAATTTATGATTGCATTAAGGTCTTCAATTAGTTAATCTGCATGATTTTTATAGTCACCATCTTACAGAAGGGAAACAAACCCAAGGTACTTAATTTTTTGGCCACAACATAAAGCAGAGAAAGCAAACTTGGGGTTTTTTTACCACTGCTCCCCCATGTTCTCTTTCCCACCTCCAGGGCACCAGGTTATCCTTTTCTTTTTAGATTTCCTGCTCAGACCTGCTTGGAAGAAACTGAGAAAGTAAGGCAGGCTGTGAATATTTATTTCCAGAAGTGGTTTTGCAGGAACCCCGAGTAAAACTGTGAATGCTCAATGCAGTGAGCATCAATCTGGCAGTCCACAGCATCCTAACAGAAAAACAAGTAATTTTTGACACTTGAGTTAAACCTATCAGGCGTTCGAATAACAACAACAAAAAAAATGTTATATCTAGAATATAAAAAGTGCCAATGCTTAAAAAGTGTTTTGGAAAGGCATAAATATGCATAAAAGCTGTATTTACAGGTAGTCAATAATCCTATTAGATGAAGTCTCTGATGTCTCTTCTAGAGAAACAGGATGACTCCTACCTTCAGTAAAGCACTCAGAGAAGAAAACCACCTAGTAGATAGGACAGCCTGTATTTATGGTCGTAGATAAAATGAAAGATCGTATTATTTTCTCATATATATATGCATATATATATCATGGGATATACTCCAAAAGCAGAATTATGAAGAGATAATTTTGTCAATTATTTCATAAAGAAATAAAATTTCAGTCTGATATAGAACAAAATGGGACAATTAATATAAAATACAATAGATAAAGCCAGTAACAAGAGAGTTACTGTTTCAGTGAATACTAGAGTAGGTAAAAGAATGAAGGAGAAAATAATATTTATCAAAGGGCAGAACAGGAAAATAAATAGGACTGGTAGAGAACTCATGAATATTAAATGCTGCACAGGGAAACCTGTGCCATGGGCTCTCTAGGGCATGATTAGGTTATGAAATGACCACTTAAAACCAAAATTTTAAAGCTTGTACAATGTGATGACATTAGGAAAATAAAATATTTCACACACATTCTCCAAGAATCTCTGATATGAATGTTGGCAATAAGGATGGCAGGACAAGATATTTGTTTGTTTATTTGATCATAAATGAAGAGGAAAAAAACCAGCACTGGGAGTGACACAATTTTAGGCACACTCAGCATACAGAATGAAAGTAGAAGCAAACCCGAGTTTCTACATTAACTTTAATGACCAAGAAAGGAAAATTTTAAAAGCTGAGAAAATGAGATTGTAATAAAGAAATTAACAGGCTTATTCTAATGACCAGCAACATTTTAGATTCAACCACTGAAGCAAATCATGGACTGGTTTAAATCAGTAGTTCGCTATAGTTACATTTTTGCACTCCCTGAAACTTGATTCCTAAACTCAGCCATTTAGAGGGCAGCCACAATCCAGTCACTAGGGAGACCTAAATCTTGAGAAATATTACTGGTATATCTGCAAATTATAAGATGACCTGAACATGCTGACTAAAGAAATTTAAAGTTGTTACCTGAAGCACAAGAAGCATAACAAAAGCTGAGCTATGACATTAACATTTGGGGTCCGTAATTTTGCCATTCTGCATTTTTTGGAGATAAATAGCAATGTTCCACAATTCTTCAGAATATGCAAGGAAAATGGGAAAACTTTTGTTGGTGATGCACGGAGAATTAATGAAGCCAGAGAGTCACTAATCTGCTTTATTGGTTTTGAGGCAGTTGAGGAATCCATACGTCAATCTAACAGTCTCTCTGACATAAACCTGACAATATCCTTTTCATGAGATGGCCATCAGCTGAGCCAGGTCCATCCTTCAACAAAAGGACAGAAACCAACAAAAGCTGAAGCATTTTCTTTTTTAAAGGTTTGAGGTTTATTACCGAAATAAAAGTCCGAAACCCCTTTGGTTTGGCTGGAAGATGGGTTTATTTTCTCTCAGCCCCTCTTACCAAACTAGTTCCATGATGGGGATTCATCCTGAGCTGACAGACTTCTGACTGCAAGGGAGGCAGTTGCTTCTGCATTTCAGCTAAGTTCAAAATGAGTTTCTGCCTCTATTGATACAGAAAACAGACTAGTGGAAGATATTCTAATGGCTCAAGCTCCACTTAGAAATATGAGGGGGGAAAAGCAAGTGTCTCTCACTGGCATTTCAGGAAAGCATTTTGTATTGTTCAGACAGGAAATATTAACATAATAAGTAGCTGAACGTGACTACAGCAAGAAGGCAAGCTTGAAATTTGCTTCACGAAGTAGAGCCTGAAAGGGAGCATCTCTCTGTGTGGAGCCCTTCTCTCAGAGGAAGTTAATTCATCTGCATCTTTCCCCTCTAACCTCCTGACAATCTTCCCTAATTATCTCCATCTAACACAAATTCGTTTTCACTTTCTACCCTTTGTTCAGGTTTGCTCAGTAGTTTTCAGATTTTCAGCTGACAGATGAACAGCACAATCACGTAAACTGCAGTTTCTTAGGAAACCAATCTAAAAATGAACATCGAGGCTTTTCAGATATTTTAACCGCAGTGTTACAGTTCAAGATCCATGCTAAAGAAGAATGAATGCGCGTGAAAAGAAAAGCAAGCATTCAAGTCCTTTGAGAAGCTGAGGTCTCATTTGTGTTCCCAGGGCCTGGCCTCTGTAATTGATAGGTGCAGAACACAGTACACGCTGTGGGGAATTTAAAATTCAGCTTAAGGAGGGGGCCACAGTGCACTGAAGATGTATATATATAATATTGGAGCCAGCAGGAGGCAAGCTGCTTCCTAGTCATATTTTACCCTAAAATACTTTGTGAAGAACGCAAGGATTAGAGTCTTGGGTTTAGAGACTTGTTTAAAGAGTAAAGAACAGTGTAAAATATGGACAGATGGGAGGTTATACGCAGTTGAAAATCTTGCCGTTTTATGAAAGCTATTGCAGCCTTCAAGGTCTTACTCAAAATCTCAAGGAGTTGGGTGACTTTTAAAATTTTCCTTTTTTAAAGAAAATCCACTTCTTTTATTTGTAGCCCAATAACTGGAAATATAAATGTATAATCAAAAAATTAGCACTCACAAAAAGAGGAAGTTCCTGGTTCTTCTAAACCCCATTTTCCCATGTTCTTACAAACTGATTTTAGGATTATTCTCATGCCCTGGAATATTTCATTTTTTCCCTTTTTTTTGATTAAAACTGTATAATATATTAAAGCTGTATGATTAAGGGACAACACTAATTTTTTGTGGAATTTACAATGCAACAAATAGGCTTGGAAGATAATTAAATTATGAAAATAGAGTTAAGGCATTTGATAATCAAAAAGAAAATTCTGTTTATTCCAAGCAGTTCTATTCCAAACCATGAACATATTTTCCATTATTTATAACCAGATAAAACCAGAAAAACCTACAATGACTGAAGATAATAAAGGAATAAAGATGTTATGTCCCTAAATTACATGTCACAATGAAGTTCCATGACCAAAGACTTCTCATTGTTTCTCTGTGAATTACCCTGAAGAAATATTTTAAGAATCTGAAAAGATTTCTGAAGAAAAAGCAACTTCATTATACTTTTTTTTTTTTAATATTTATGGTTTAAAATGAAACAGTCCATGTTGAGCCCTCACATTTCACCTTACAGTCAGTGTTAACAGTTGTTAGAATTTGCCAAAATTTAGAATCAGTGATTCAAAAACAGACAATAACACTAATTCTAGCAGTAACAGCAGAAAAAACTGATTTTGTAGAGCACCTGAGAACTCTTTTTGAAATAAAAGAAGCAGCTCTTGAGGAAAACAAAATGCAACAAGCATTTCCCTGAATAAAGCTGACCATACTCTTGCTCAGTCTCTAATATACGAATTTCAAGTACTAGCATATGGCATATTCTTGTAGCTACTTTTTTTTTTAAACTCTCTTAGTGGATTCTGTTAAATTGGGAAGAGCTATGTATAACTGCAAGGTTTATTATATATCCTGTGCTAAGTTTTTCTTGTAATTGAGGCTTTTTTCACTTTTTGACAAAATTCATAAATATTAAGGTTCACCTTAGACTACTTCAATCTTGCTTCAATTACCATCATCTGTTAATACAGCATTTGTGACATGACAAGCACATCACTCCCTGAAAGTTGCTCACTCTCAGTCAATTTTGCAATTGTCTCTGGCAAATTATTGCATTAAGTGCATTTCCCACCATTCCAACATGAGACTGGTGCAAAAGCTGATATTCACCAATAGGTCCCCCTTGGAAAACCACTGCAGCCCTTTTGTGCCCAAGTGCTTTAAGCCAGGCTCACACCTTCCAAATTCACCCACACAGTCCTGACACACCCAAAGCACTACAGGACCTCCCAATTACATTTATTTAACTATTTTAGGGGTGGAAAAGAAGTTGTGTTGTGCATGAATAATGCAAAGCACAACATTTCAGCACAAACAATGAGCTTCCATTGCCGCATCAAGGCATGCTCTGTTTTGAGATAAAGCCAGAGCTGACTCAGAAGAAGCAGGTGATTAATTTTCAGTCCAACTGCTCAGTAGTTTTACATTCAAAATGATAATTGTTTCAAAAAGAAGGTGGGTATAGCAAAATCTAAAGAAAAGAGTGAAGGTGTAGATGGCATAAATACCTTAACTTCACAGTCATGGCACTTTTATGGTTCAGCATTTTTATGGTTCAGGCTGTTTCCTGGGAAACATGTTTGAAAAAAATATTCAACAGCAATTAGGTCCACAGATTTATGTATGTTTAGAATTTCCCTGTCAAGGAGGAAGATAAAGTATTTGAAGTACTGACAGGTTCTAGCAGCCAGACAGAATGGGGACGGATAAAGGCATGAAAATTTGCTGAAGTCTTTTAAAATAAAGTAATTCCTCACAAGGTAGTATTAATGTCCTACTGCTGTTAGTCTGCATTGTCAGCAAACACCTTAATGAGAAGGTCACAGACAAGCTGCTTTATTCTACAGGCACCATTAAACCTATTAAATTTATTTCCACCTTATTGACACAATTTTGCATTTGAAAGCGGCACGAAGCCACTCAAAAGTTATTAACATTTAAACAGAAGTCTAATTTCACAGGAACCCAAAGGTTCTGAGGGTCAGAATCAGAGCTGGTAGGGAGGCATATATGCAGTAATAACTTTTCCATGGAAAAGTAAAGTCCTGTTCTGTCTGTAATGCGAGAGGATACAGGTTTAGGAACAGGCTGATGTGTTGGGCTTGCATTTCCACACACTCAGATCCTGCAGTGATCAGAGCTGTACACGCTGTGAGCAGTAGAAAACCAAGGGTGGATCCACAGAACTGCTCCCCACATTTTCCTTGCCTGCCAAGAAAAATCAGGGCTCAGTGTTGCCTCACCTATTGGTTAGATTGAGGGCAGCAAGAGTGGCACGACTACAAGGTCAACACAGAAGCTAAAAAAACTTGATGACAAGGGAGAAAACATATAGACAAAATTTTCTTATGCCACAGTTGCAGATAAGCACAGTAAGATTCTCCCAACCCAAGAAATTAAAGAAAATATTGTTCCTATTTATACAGCTCTTTTTAAATTTTAATGTCTTAAAATTGACAGGGCTATCAGGTCTGTAATGCTCTCATGGGAGATTCAAATGAAAATCTATTGACATTTGCAGAGATCTTAAACTAAAATTATGTCTGGCACTGTACAAACTATTTCTTTTCTAAAGAAAATTTTTAAAAAATAAGGAAAAAAAAAAGGAAAAAAAAAACCCAAGAAAAAAAAGAAAAGAAAGAAAAGAAAAAGAAAAACCTCACCAAGGCAAACCCAAAATTGCGTGGCTAACCAAGACTCTTTTCACTCTCTTTTCTCCTGGGCTTCCCACTGTTATTCAAAAAGAATGTGTGCATTGGATAAAGAAGGGAAGAATGGCTTCCAAGGTAAGACAGAAATGTTGATTTTGGAGCATCAGCACTGTAGGCACAGGCTGATATGTGACTGTGATTCAGGATATTTATTTGCTTGGGGGATCCTGCCTATTAAGACTCCAGGGGAGTTCCCTCTACAAACCTGGAAAATCTGCTGTTTGCCAGTATAATTCTCATTACCATGACACAAATCTAGCAGTTTACTGCTTTAGCAGAAGCAGACTTGTCCATAACTGTCTTCCATCATCTCTCACAGGGACTTCATCTTCCTCAACATAAATTTTGTTCTAGAAGCCAAATTGTCTTGGCTCCTCTTCTACCCCACATTGAATCTTTGGATTCCCAATGTTGGTCATAAAGGCTGGGTGTGACATTTTTCATTCATTTTCTTTCTGTTGGTAATTTCAATGCATGAAACAGATTTTCTACTCCCATCACAATAAAAAATCAGTCTAGCAAAAAAATAGATTTAGGAAGAAAATCAGAACTTGTTTGAAAAGTCAATTTTTAAAATAAAATATTTACGTTCTTAATTTGAAGCGTGTGGGTTTGTTTGAAATCACCGATTCTGTGTGTTGGTCCATCACACACTAGTGATGATGCATTTTCAGATGCTCCTTTGAGAACCACGTGAACTGTAACAGCAAAACTATGAAAATTAAAAAAGAAAAAAATTTAAAAAATGAAAAAAAGTGATCTATTTTACCAGTGTGAAATCTTGTGAATAAATTAGGATGAATGAGCACAAGAAGCAAAGGTTTCACATACACCCTTTCAACAGACCATTTTGTGCCCAATTCTTCATGCCTACACTGGGGATAAGAGCATGTCCCGGCCCTCAAGATGTACCACAAGATAAAAGACATTGTGAACTGAGTCTTAAGGAAATAGCAGAAGCAGTGGTCATCAAATAAATCCTGCAGGTAATGTATGGCTATTAAAAGAAACCAAGCAATTAATGAGACAGGCTTGGGTTTCTCTCTCCTGTGCCCAAATCCTAAGTAATTATAGGGAGGGCAAGAGTAGAACCATATCCAAGAGCAATGGTGTGCTGTGATGCAAATAAAACAATTAGGAACATAGGAATTAATAAAGCCTTCATTTGTGTCACATCTGAAATATCTAACCAATATAACTGGCTTTAATTTGACATTTCTTCCTAGGGCATACGACAGGAATTTAATTAAATCAATACATTTCTCCTCAATGTTAAGTATCCCTTTTTTTTGTGTCTATACTTGCATCTTGACCATTATTAAACTCAGTAACTCAAGTCATGTGAATGTAAAAACTTAAAGGAAAAGCCTATGATAAGTAGACAATTATGTATAAAGTTGGGAGGGTTCTATTTTTAAACAGTATTTTTATTTCAAAGGAGAAAACTTTCACGGCTCAAACTTCTAGAACTGTTTATTAAGGAGGAGGATATTAGAGAATAAATAATTATGGAAATAATATGATTAATTCACTCGAAGTTTTCTGATAAACACTTAATCTTGTTTGCAAAATTTACAAGTGAAATTTTGAGAAATATGCATAAGAAAACCCAAGCTGTAACCAGATGAATGTTTTGATGGACATCCTGGAAATTCTATCTGAATTTAGGACAGGAAATTGTTTTACATGACTGCGAGAGTGTCTTCCTTATGGGACAAATGTCCCTTAAACCAGGTTTTTTTTAATAAATACATCTGAAGAGAGAAACTCTAATTTAATAGTGCGAAGATACTGGTTTAATTCTGTGGATTAAATTGTGAGTGTGAACCAACACCCAAAGACCGGCATCCACAAAACTCACTGCAACACACTACAATTCCCATTGCTCTGTATAAGCAGAGTCCCAGAAAAAATGAAAAGAAAGGGAAGAACAGCTTGATTCCTTATGTGGAAAAGAAAGAAACAAGATGGGCTTCTTGCTGCTGCTCCACAGGAAAGTCCAAAATCTCACTGCAATGGGGGGAAAAAAAAAAACCAAAAAAAGGCTGGAGTATTAAACTATCCCAAGTAGAAAATGGAAGGTATGGATGCAAAATCTGGTGGTTCCCTTGCACCAGTAACTAAAATAGCTGCAGAAAAGTTTATTACCAGGGCTTCTATCAGACTGGATTAAGTTCTTGCAAGGCCATTATACTCTTGATTTGAGGATAATGCCTTTCTCTAATAATTTTATCTCTAAACCAACTTCATCTACAACCAGCTTCTAACAAAAATCTCCCACAGGTATGAGTCCTTGCTTTAATGTGAAAAGGCTCAATCTACTTATTCCTCAGCAGCCAGTTTACTCTGGGTATAAAGCAGCACTGTTTCTAGAATCCAAACTGATTGCAGTGATCCGTGTTGCTCCTTAGGAGGACTTAGGATTTTTTTTTGTCATTTGAAAAACAACTTTTTGCCAGCTTTGCACCTCCCAAGTGCAGCATAAAGAGGAATGCTTTTTCTTTTCCTGTGTATTTCCGCTTGGCCCAAACAGCTTTTTACTTTGAAAGATGGAGAGTAGTATAGTTTTGTTGGTTTTTTGGCTGGTTTGTTTTGGTTTTTTTTTTTAACTGCTCTTGAATCCCAAATCAAGGTGAAACAAATATAAAGAGCATTCTTCAAAAAAATATTCAACATTCATCACCATTTAAATAGATTAGGTGAACCAATCCACTTTAATAGGAACAGGATTAGGAAAATAACCAGGTTGAATTATGCTTTTAACTTTAAAAGTCATCATTGTGTTTACCTCCAGAGAGCATTCAGAGATAAATGGCTGCTATTAAAGTGATGATCTCATCAACACATGGCAGCCTTTCTCTCCTCACACAGAGTGAAGAAAATAGAATTATCCTTCTTCTTGGAACACCTCTTATATCCTCATACCTCACAAACTGGGAGAAATGAAGGCAGCAGTATCAAGTGTGAGCTATCCTGGAAAGGATAGGTCAAAATCTTTCCATTCACATTTGTGGATGAGCAAAACTTTCAATAGGATTTTAATTAGTTCCTACAGAATCTCCTTTTTCTCCTCAAATGGTGACGGAGTGTTTTGCCTGTTGCCTTAAAAATACTGGAATGATCCATCTCTCCTTTACTCCTGCATGGGATATTGGGAGGATCCGCACACATTTCCTTTCTTGAAGACGAAAAGCACTTTGCAATGTTTTAGAAGGCTTTGTAGAGGAACAGACAGCAGAGACTGGCACAGGAGATCCCTGTCCTGCATCCTAGGGAATTCACAGGATGACTGCCATAGCTGGCAGAGACAGAACGCAGAGCCCAGTGTGGAAGGAAGCAATGGTGTGGCCATGATGCCTAAGGAAGGCGGAACTGAAACAGAAACTGGACAGAGACAGAGAATACAGTAGGTCTTTATTGAAAGGCCTTTAGGATACACCTTAGGCAGAACAAGAGCCTGCCCAAGGCCACACTCCAGATGGACCCAAAATGGTCACAAAATGGACAACTGGTCACAAGGTCTCACACTTTTATGACTTTTGGTCCATTTGCATATTTGGGTTAATTGTCCAATTACAGCTTCAGGTTATGAAGTCCCATACTTCTTGTTTTTTCTCTTCAGCCCGCTACTGTTTGTGCTGTTGGGCCTGAAAACTTGTAACCATTGTCCTTGGTCTCCAGCAGGAAAAGGATTTGTTTCATCTGCCTGCTCTGTGAAGAGAGCTTACTGGCACTTAACATGAGGCTCAGAACTACACCCCTAGGCAGCACAGAATCTGAAAAACAGGAAAGCTAAAACTTAAGGTATGATTTCCAACCAAGGAATCCCAACTGTTTTCTGCCTCAGACAAAAGTCAAGACAACTTTCTGTGCTCTTGATGCCTTGGGAAGGCTGATCTGAAACAGAGACTGAACAGAGCTAAAGCCGAGATTTACTGAAAGGCCTCCAGGGTCCACCTTGGGCAGGACAAGAGCCTGACCAGTGCTACATCCAAGGTGGACCAAGAATGGTCACAAAATGGCTGACCAATCATGAGATCTTACATTTTTATAGGTTTGGGTTCATTTGCATATTGGAGTTTAATTGTCCAATTACAGCTTCAGTTTGTGAGGTCTCATCCTTGTTCCTCCCTTCAGTCCACCGTTGTTTGTGCTTTTGGGCCTGAAAGTTGTCCTTGGTCTCCAGCAGGAAAAGGATTTGTTTCGTCTACCTACTCTGTGAAGAGAGCTTACTGGCACTTAATATAGGGCTCAGAACTGCACTCCTAGGCAGCACAGAATCTGAAAATATGAAAGCTAAAGCTTAAGGCATCATCCTCATATAAAAAATAAATAAGAAAATACATTCTACATTACACATCTTGTTTAACTAGTCAATAATCTCTCTAACTCTTAAGCAACAACTTCCCACCCAAATTAAACTTGCTCTTTCACCTCATAACTGGAGTTTAGTCTCAAGCTACCCCAAAAGTCATGTACAGTCAAAAAAACCATTCAGAGGCAGTGACCAAAGAAAAGACCCTTTGACTTTTTACTTAAAACTGGCACACAATGCTCCTCTTTCACAATTCAGTCTTAGAGATAGCACACAATGGAGAGACATCAATGTGAAAAATAATTATTGATGGAGGTAATGAACTATTTCTGCAGAGCGACCAGGAAAATCTTTATCAATTTATTTGTCCCTAAATTGGTCTAAAATTTAATTTCCATTTTACTCCCTGATTTATAACATATGCAAGGCACTTAACCACTCTACACCAATAAAAACTCTATGGCCCTGTTGTCTGAGTATTAGGAAATTTATTTTCTTAAATGTTTTAACATGCTCTGAAACCATTAGATGAACCTTCTGTGAATAGAAAATATTGCTGGTTATCTCTGTGGAAAAAAAAATATTGTTTGAAAGATTCTATCCAGGAATTATGTCATCAGTTAAACAAAATGTATAAAACATTGTAATCCAGCCCCTCCCTCTGCATTTTTATGCGCTTCATCAACATGCACTAAATGAATGTATTTTAATTTATTCTCCCAACATGATGAGATGGAGGGGAAGAAAAATCTATTTCTTCCAAAAAATATATTAAGTCATATATAAAATTCAGAGGAGGAAAGTGACTATCCCAAGAAAAAAACAATGTCAATCATAGTGATGACTCTACTAAGTCCGAGAATACTGCCTAGTCCCAAACTGGATATCCCTTTCTTTTTCCATACTTTAGGGCCTTTCTTCTTAATTCCTTAAAATAACTTGGGTCTACGCGAGGTCAAATGGAAAAGTAGTGACCTCATCTAAGAGGCAAACAACAAGTAGCCATCAGAGCTGCTGTCCAGCTCAAAATATCCATCAGAATTCAGCTTATTCCATTTCAGCAGCAGCAGCAGGTTAGAAAAACTAAATGATCCTCAGCTGTAACCACTGAGATATTGAGAGTTTATTGCTCCTCTCAGTCCCCCACATACCACAGATTTTGCTCGCAGGTGGAAGTTTGGCTCCAGGTGCTTCAAGCACAAAGGCAGGGCTGTGTTAGGGGGACAAGACCCAAACTCTTCTGCTACTAAAAATTACATTTTACAGGATCACAAAACTCCTACATTTTTTTCTGTAAATGACAAGATTTTTTTTTGCTGATTTATCAGCCAGACCTGTGGCGTAGAGGTAAGAAAAGCCATTAATTTAACTGTTATTGGTTTGAGGGGGCTGGTGTTTGTGTTGCTATTCTTGTTTTTTTTTTTAAAGTCACGAACACATGGGAAAAGTTAGAGGTTTTAGTTGCCATCTGGACAGTCAAAACCTATTAGAAGTATATAGGAATTCATATAATTTACTTGTAAATTTAACGGTATCTTTTTTTCAGTACACACTGGCCAAAACAAACTGGAATAGAAACAAAGCCTGGTATTTCTGAAACAGATGTTGTAAAGACATAAAGGCAAAAATAAAAACTGACAAGCTAGTTTATTATACCTTCCACAGAAACAAACAGGGTGAAAATTTTTCTCATGTAACATTTTGGATGAATGAATGGCTTACAACTGAATTCTTTCACTTCATTTGAACATCCATTTAAAGAAAAGGATATATACCTTTCAAACTCTGGAAAGTTCTACAGTTTAGTACAAAAAAAATTGGTCAAATAATGGGACACACTCCAGGAGAAGTTGAATCATAGGTGCTCTTTGAGAGAACCCTAGAATACAAATTCAGAAGAAGTGCATATATGAAGTGTTAATTTTAAGAAATTAAGGATTTTAGGAGAGTTAAGATCATAGTCAAAGCAGATGTTGCTGAGTTAGCTGAAGTAGATAGATAAGCCTTTGCCTGTGGCTAACAGAAGCTGGATTCAGATAAGNGTTTACTAAAATGCTTTTAGTGCAAATATAGGAAGATCAGAAAGAGAGAGGAGATGAAACGTAAAGGTGGGACTGAACAGGTAAAGAACTAATTTCCTCTAGTTTGCACAACAAAACATAAAAAATGGCAGTTCCATTTCCAAAAATATTCACCGAGAAGTGTCAAAGGATCAAATTATCTTGATTATTTATTGTAAATATAATTCCAGCCTTTGTCTCCAGTGGAGTTCCACTGAGGTGATCAAGGCAGTTTGTTGCAGTTCTGTCAGAGCCTCTGATAGGAGAGGACTAGGGGCACAGTCACGGGCTAAGGTCAAGTGGATGCAGTTGTCCAATGCCATAAAAAGACACCGGGATGAACACAAGGAACCCAGCAGAGGGTGAGCAGGGCCTCCAGGATACTGATGGTGACACTAGAAGGGGCAAACTGCCCTCTTCTGAAGATTATTTTTCACCACTGACAAGAGTGATACATATCCAATCACACCGCTTAAGTGGAGCACCAGTAATCAGCTAATTATCTGTTTTACATAATGAGCAAGGGACGTGCTTCCAGCCAAGGAAAACTGATAAAAGGGAGAAATAACATTTGCCATAAGCATCAGAGGGGCTGTGCTTCCAGTCAGTGACAAGGCAGACCAAACTTCAGAGAGATGTGTCAAAACACCGAGTCAAGGAAAGAAGAGTACCGTCACCTTGGGCTGGGAGAGGCAGCAGGGCTGAGATCAGAACTCAGAACACTGTGGGTGGCTGGGCCAGCCCTGGAGGTCTGGGAGCATTCAGGAAGGGATCTGCAGTGACAAAACTGAAGCACTGATGGCAGTAAGTGGTTGCTTTGATGGAAAAGAATTGTTATCTTAAAGGTTAATGAGCCCTGCATAGCCTCATAGCATCCTTGTAGTCCTCCCAAACTGCCTGCCCCTTCTTCCAAGTGTCTCAAGCTCGCCTCTTTTTCCTGAGTTGCAGACAAGGTTTGCTGTTCAGCCAGGCTGGTGCTCCCCACCAGCTCATCTTTGAGCACAGGGGATGGCCTGCTCTTTTGCCTTTTGAGATTTCCTTCTTGAAGGATATCCAGTCTTCCTGGGCTCCTTTGCCCTTCAGGAATGCTTCCTGAAAGGTCTGTCCTTCACAAGTCCGAGGCAGCCATTCTGCTGACCCCTCCTTACTTCAAGAATCAAACATCAAATTTCATGACCACCATTCCCAAGACCATCTCCAACAAAATAAAATCACAGAATGCCTTTGTAGCACACCAGACTCCTGGGGTAAAGGGCTTTTCCCTTGGAAGACCTCAAGTATTTCAGACATTAGCACCATCATTTTAAAAAATCCCAATAAACATAAGCTAGAATATCCCAAAGATTTTCATTATAATTCTGAGTGTTATCAAGTTGTTAATTACTTCAGTAATCTCAGGGCAGACAAAAAAAGTGGCCCAGAACCAGCACCGAGCAAGAGAACTCACACTCAGTAACAATCAAAAGTAGTGAATATTAATACTTTTCCAAATGTCTGGGAACACCGTGAGTTTGGAGCCATGACAATATTAACAAAGAGACAATCAATAAAACAAATCTGGATGCAATTTCTCCTGATAATAATTTTTCAGTCATTAACACCATACTTTTTTCCAAATTATATGTAGCTTGGTGGGTAGTAAGTATGACCCTTACTGACAAGAACAGGTTTGCAGTTATGCTGCTGCATGTATTTTATGTATTTTATACCTGTTAACATTTAATTACAGAATAGAAGTATCCTATGTCTTCTTTGATGCACTTTGAAAATTGCTTTTACCATTTATAACATTCTCTTTTTCTCTCTTAGAAGAAGAGAGTGTTGGAGAAAAGTAATGAGGAACTGCAGTGAGTAAGGGAAACACTCACCATTCTGCAAGCCTAAATTTCTAAACATAAAATTTAGGGGTTTTTTCATGATTGAACACCTCTTTAGACATGCAATTTATGCTTGCACACTGAAAATGGGTTTATTTTATATCTTTGCATACTCATATTCTTCACTGCTATTTGAACAAGAAATATATATATATATAAAATATGATCTTTGACATTTTAATTAAAACCTATTAAAAAGTCCTATAGCAAGCAATAAAGTCTAAATTGTCTCCCTAATTTTAACCTGCATTGCAACTGTGTCGTGAATTCATATAACCATGGATAAAAATCTCTCACAGAGAAAAGCATGGGCTGAGCAAAAAATTCTGGGCCTGACACCTGATTATGATATACTTTCCCCTGATGAAGGAAGTCCTTCATCTGTTACTGTGTGTTACAGTGGTGCAGGGCTATATTTAAAGGATCATTAAAAATGTACCTGAAGGCAAAGTCAATCTTTATATTTGACAGCTTTTTTGCAGTAAGTAGCAAAGTGAATATTTTATTGCTTTATGATCTAATGACCACTCTGTTTAATCTTCATGGAGTAAAGACGAGCAGGAAAATATGCTTAGGGGATATACTAATACATCAATTATGGAGAGTGGAAAAGTACTTTAAAAAAGTACCAGTGATCTATTGTAAATGAGTATCTCAATAAGCACTCCTAGCCACAGGGAGAGCTGAAAGAGATGCATTAAAAATCTACTCAGATTCTGCTCATTACAGATATGTTTTTCTCAGCTCTTAAGTAATGCAGCAATCACATAATTAACTTTTGAAAAGAGAAGCATTTAAAACAACTCGTGTCTATGGAACACTGCAGGCTTTCTCCTTATTTTACTCAGTGAAAATGAACTTTTCCACCTACTTTCCTTAGCACTGTTGCAAAAGGGCTGAGACGGAGTGGGGTTTCTCCTGAAGGTACTGCAAAAGCTTAAACACACTTCCACAAAACAATCAGACACTAATTTTTGGTCAAAAGAACAGGAAAAGAAAGATAAATAAATTCTGATCCTGCTTAACTGAAAACACATTATCCCATATCGAAGTGGATACTTGTCTCCCCTGGAATTTCACCCTGAAATGATGACCTGAAATTTAAAGGGGGAGGTTTCAGCTTCTTCAGTACTTTTGGTTTAGACCTCTGTCCTGTCAGGTGACATGAGACGACACAGCCCAAAAGATCTGTACATCCCAAAACCACACACCAGCTCCAAGGAAAAAAGTTTACAGAACTTTCCAAGTAAAATCACAGGGCCTGCTGTGAAAATGTGAAGGACTGATTCAAGTGATTAAAGTGATGAGGAGACTCTCAGCTGAATCTAAAGAGCACTGATACGACGTGCAGTAATTCAGGGAAAGATGTCTCCACTCAGGAGCCCTCAGGACAGAGAACTCTGGATTCTTATCTCCACAGAACGGCTTCAGTTAGAAGGGATATTAAAGATCATCTCATTCCCATGGGCAGGGAAATGAGACTATCCCAGGCTGCTCAGGGCCCCATCCACCCTGGCCTTGACTGTTTCCAGGGATGGGGCAGCCACAACTTCTCTGGGTGAACTGTGCCAGGGCCTCACCACCCCCACAACAGAGAATTTTTTTCTCTAATGTCTAATCCAAACCTACTCTCTGTCAGTCTGAAGCCATGCCCCCCTTCTCCTGTCACTAAATGTCCTTGTAAAGAGTCTCTCTCCACCTTTCTCCTACTCTGAATTTGTCTACAAAAGCCCCAATGATCTGAATAAATCACTTGTGAGGCTCCTGACTGAATTAAGAAACAGGAATATCATTGACATGAACGTGATGTGCCCTAATTCTACCCAACATTTTATGGAGAGAGAAAAAGAAACAGGAAATATCAAAAGTGGCAGTTGACAGATAATTTACTGACAGGTTTTTTAATCTTATGAATAAGTGTCTGTCGTGGGTATAGTTCTTTGCCTATATAACTCAAATGAAACCTTGTTATTTGACTAATAACATAGCAAACCTTACTTTTAGGGAGTGATTATTAAAGTGAATTTATATGGGATGTAGAAAATTTGCATTTTCATTTGCAAAATGAAAAAGCCTCTGTACTACAGTTCTAGAGAAGGTCTGTGTGTGGGATTCAAATTCCTATATGTTAAAAAAAAATTCATTTTTCAATTTTCCATCAACACAAGCTGTTTCCTGAGTATTTCAGCACAAAGTCTTGTCATATAGCCTAAATAACTAGAGATTTTATTTCTTTGCAGCATTATGGATTTTTTTTAAGCCAATGAGAAATTAAGACATAGCAATTAGCCTCAATGGCAAATAATTTTCAAAAATTCCTTTCTTAATCTAAAGACCGGGGAGATGTGTGCATCTTGGGTTGAGAAAGCAAACTATTCATGGCTGTATATTGATCAATGGCAAGTGATTGATAAAAGTGGAAAAGCTAGTGATACTAAAGAAGATTTTAGATAGCGGATCTGGTTAAATTTTCACGTCTAGCTGCAGACTTTTGATGTAGTTTACATGGATAAGAAAATTATTATAAACAGTTTCCTCAAGTCTGAACATTATGTATATTAAATGGCCTTGTAAGTCTTTGTGTATTATACATATTTGTATACACACACATTCTGTTTTGTGAATATTGCTTCTAGCTGATGATGACAAAGATCTATTTCTTCCTTTGGTTTTTATTTTAAAAACATGAATCACATCATGAAGTTTTTGGCAGAATGCACCGCACACAGCTTTGGAGGAACAAAAAGCAAAAAAATTCACGTTCTGAAAACTGCTGTGAGAAACTAAAGCTGTGAGCACGGAGTAACAACAATGGTACAGCTGAGTATTTAAACTGAATTAATTGTTTTGGAAGAACACTAAAATGCTGTGGTTTTGATGTCTTGAAGCATAAAGGTAAGGAACAAGAAACAGTGCCCTGCAAAGAGTCTGTGGATATGAGGGATTAGAAGTACAACAGTTTGGCTTCCACCTTCTGCAAACCCATGACTGCCCATTTTCCCGGTCTTCATTCCTCCTTTCCCCTCCTTCATTCCTCACATAAAATTTGCAGTTCTGATTAATGTATGCTGAAAATTAAACTCTTCAAGAAATCATCCATTCTATTCCCCTATCCTTCCACTGTAAACTAATGTAGGGCTATATATCCAAACAAGAGCACTAAAATCCCATCTCATATCATTTAGCTTAGACCATCCTAAAGCAGAAATCCACTGACTCCTTCTGAACTCTTGCTTGCTTAGAGGTGCATCTTTCAGGTATTCAATAAACAATGTCAAAACCTGCAAATAATATCAATAATTGATCTGGTTTGTGAATAAAAATAACATCAATGCTTGTGTATCCCAAATGTTTTTTCAGTCTGTAATTTAAAAATGCTTAATAAACGCTTTCTTCTTTCCATTTTTCAACAGAATTCAAAAATGGATTTTTTAAAAAGTCTGTTCTCTATGTTGATACTTATTCTTAAAAAAGATATTTTTAAAGTGTTGAATGCACTAAAAACACTGAAAGTATTCAAAAATTCAGTTATAAAAGAATGAGAGAATCATTGAATCCTTAACATCTAAATTAGTATTGCAAACTTACAGGGGAATATAACATAGACAACAATTTTAGGATGCAGTCTATTTCTGTAAATAGACTAATTTATGCAGACTCTTAGCTTTTTTTTTTTTTTTGTCCTTTCCTGAAATCAAGGAGTATTTTATAGAAGAAACCATGTTAAGAGGTATAAACTGATTTGTTTAAACTTCATGACTTCCTGTGTTGGTAAGGTCTAAAGTGTTTAAACACCCCTGAGACAGCTGCAGATATAGTGGTGGCCTCTTCTCACTCAGAAAAAAAAATAAACATTTGAGGTACTCAGTGTTTATCCAGGCAAAGCATCAACTTCCTTGTTGTGGTACAGCCTAACAGCTGCCTTAAATTTCCACATTTTTATTTGAAAACAAATTTTCTATGAAATATTTCTAGTTATACCTATTTTGAGCCCAATGTTTTATATAATTTGCTAAAATATTGGCATCAAATAGTGATGAATGTTAATGGAAGTAACAACTTGCACAGGACCCTCTCCACTCTTATCTCCTTTCCAGTAACTCCTGCGTGGCTTTTTTTCCACAGAATGTTCCTGGAATAGCAGAATACACCCCATGCTCTGAGTGAGGTCATTTATTTGAAGATATCACTGACTGAAGCAAGAATATAATAAGGTGAGATGTGTTTAAAGGAGAGAGCTGACTGAGGGAGAATCCAGAAACATCATCTTGATCTAGAGAGTTTGTAACTAGGAGTTGATTACAGTATTAGACATTTTCATCTGAACCCTGTGTTAACCCTTGAAGCTGTTTCAGGTTGCAGCAGATATTCCAGTCCCTAAATTGATGCATATGTTATTTTCCATCCCTATTTGACTGGTGAACTTCAAAAAACCACATGATCTGCAAGCATGTCACTCTTTCCTGAGCTAAAGACTAGTCAACAACATTAACCTCCCCCCCGCTACTAAAAATAAATATTCCCGCTTCTGGTTTTGACTATCAGAAACTGCAACACATTAGATTTTTTTTAGAATTCAGGCTAGAAAAGCAATCTAGGAAAACAAAGTTGGAACTTCATTTAAATACTTATGAATATCTTCCCTATTCTGTGTCTTGAACCACTTGATCCACTACATATTAATACAGATGTAGCACAAAACCTGAATGTTTCTATTCCCTGAACATTAAATGCAGTAAATAAATTTTGAATCAGTCTCTGTGATCTAGATATCCAACTGGGAAGAGCTGTCTTAAAAAAGGACACAGGCTAAGAAATGTTCATGTGTATGATGTCTGTACATGGTATTTTTCTAAGTGTTCTGCTGAAATTCAGGTGGAAATAAGCATTGATACAGAGTGAGAGTTCTGAACTGAGGTTCCTAAGCAAACAACCCCCCAAAAAAGTTAATCCTAGAATGACAAACTTTGCATTGTGGATTATTTCTGTAGTTTTTGTTTATGTTGAAAATTTGTCTGAATAATTAAGCATTTGCAAGTCAAATGAACTGTAGGACTCTTCAGCCTCAGCTGTTGTTGCATGCTGTTCCTTTGAACAATATTTACGATGCAACAAGAGAGAAAACAAGGAAGATCCTGTGGTTCCTGACAAATGCTGCTAATGAGGGTTCAGACCCTTGTTTAGCCTTTGCAGCATCTCCTTAATAGGCAGCTGAATGCCACCAGCTACTCAGCCCCTGCATTCTAATTACAGCTCCAGCCACTGCAGAGGAAAGCATTCAGAGAGAAATCGACTCGTCCCTAATTCAATTTTTAGTGCTACTCTGACCCTTTAAAAGCAGACTTTGCTGAAGTCCACAGGAGTTTGGGCAGTGTCTCCCAGAGAAGGAGGAGCCCAGCCATCTGCTCTGTGCGCCTGACGAACAGCTCAACATTATTGGTGTTGCCTCTTCTGCAGTTTGTGTTACTTAACATTCTGCTTGTGCTGCTGCAAGATGTGCCTCAGAGTCACTCAAATGCAGCTGCTCTGCCACATCGTGTTGGAACCCTGGAGGCTGAGAATTTCAGGCTTCCCGTGCTAAAAGGCATCAACCCTCAAGCAGGCACTACACTTGACTTGAGGCCGTGGAACAGGCTTCTGAGATTGAGTGATGGCACTGGGGCTGTGGGTGTGTAGTTTGAATAGGATTGTGTGATTTCACAGGATGAAAAACTTAGAATTTAAGGGTTTAGTATATAGTAATGTATATGGGGCAATATGGAGGATTTAAGACATTGTCTCAGTCCTTCTTCTTCATCTTCTTCATGGCTTTGGGTGCTTTTTTTCTAATTGGGTGAAAAAGGTCCTCATTGAGAACCTTGGGTGGACAGTTAATGGGTTAAAAGTATAAATAATATAGGTGTCATCTCCTTATTGGATAGTTTATGCTTAAGAAGACCTTGGAAAGAGTTAGAGGCATCCATTTTCTACCGTGTTAGTTAGAGCTCATGACTTGTGAGACTACACTATAGACAAGAATTTATAGACACTGAGTCCGAACATGAAAACTGCATCTCCTATGTCTAAATCCTGGCCCTAACAGGAAGAAAAGAAGATAAAAACCCCACAATGTCAGGGTTTAGAGCTGCCATTCCAATCCAGAATAGTTGCAGTTAACACAACTAATTTCTCCAACCAAAGTCTGGTTTTGGAATGCTGAACTTCTGCTGTCTGGTGGTGTTTGTCCCTCAGTATCAGCAGCACATGAAGTATTATCTGAAATTCTCATGTTTTAAAAATACTACAGTGATAGACTGAAGGAAAATGATTTGAAAGTCATTTCATCACATCTTTTCACTGGATGAGTCTGCTACAGGATAGTAATAATTCTGTGGCAGAGGAGCAGCATGATAAGATCTAACTGAAGGAAATGAAAAGGCAAGATATTTTAAAATACTAAAATTAGCAAATAATGTCTAGCAATCCAATCATATTGTCCCAAACAGGTGACATTTCCTTGTGACTTTTATGTCTGTGTGCTAGAGAACTAAAATTATTGCATGCCACCCAAAGGAATGGATCTACCAGAAGCAAATATTTCCTCCTCTAGCATTGCTTTGCTGCAATCCAGACAGATATCAAAGAGCCAGAGAAAATCTTCATAAACTTTGATGGGACTCTTAACTATTACAGAGATTGAAAAAGGGTAGGAATTTTGATTGTCCCCATTTCTACACAATTTAGTATCAGAATTCACTGAGAAGACGGGTCTTGGAGTAAAGCCTACTTTTTTATTCTTGGAGGGTCTGTCTTCTGCAAAAAAATGTTTAAAGATCTTTTATTCAAAGAGAACCTGATTACTGGATTTTACTGAAAAGATATGTTTCTCCCTCTTTTATCAGAAATGGAGGGTCTGTTATGATTAGAAGAAAATAAGCAGTAAGGCAAATTGAGGTAAATGAAGGAGAAATTAAATGTTGAACTAACTTAACACCATAACTCATTGTTTGGTTATGCAAATCATTTCATATCAATTACTGGGTAATTATTCAGAGGGCAAAACCTCAAAGACTCCCATAAAAGTTAGAGGTGTGAAACCTCTGGAATTCATTAAGCAAGATGAGAGCTCACAAGGTGGAATTTTAAAAATCAAGGTGCCTTATTGATTAATCAAATAGCAATGGCTGTTAAAAGAACAGAAAATTAAAGTGAAAAAAAAAAAAGGTTTAGTTTTTCAAATATTATCTCTCCCCATTTATTATCAGAAAGAAAGTCTTCAGCTGACAAGGGGTGAGGGAAGGCAAGAAGAAATGAAGAAAAAAAGGTATTACTAACTAAACCACTGTTCTGTTGAAGTTTTGACTAAAAGCTAAATAGAAGTTTGAAATTATATTTTGGCTGGTGTTCCAAACCAGGGAGATGACCATAATAATAGAAAAAACATTTTGTACAAAATGTGTTCAACATCTGCCAGCTCTCACAACCCTACAGACAGAAGAAACACACAGGGAGCAACTGTGGCACAAGGACTGTGCTCCAATCACTGAGAGTTTATCCCTAGCACAATGATATCTTCAGAGGACTCAAACACAAATTTTTCTATGCAGTTTTTATTGGCTGTACTACTAAAAGTGTGTTGAATTTTTCATGTTTTGGCCCAGAAAATAATACACCACTTAAAAATGGTTTGTCAGAACTCAATTTTGTGAAAGAGTCATTACCTTGAATGGCTTTTAGACTAGGAAAAGATGTTTTGTGGCACAGAATGCAGCATCGGTTCATTTTTTATTAGAAAAGCACATCTTTGTTATCATGAGATACTAAAAGAGAATGGAGTTGGGATGAACGTTTTTTGTTTGTTTTTTAAGAAAACAACACCAACTGAATCATTCTAATTACAGTTTCCAACAGAAGATTATTAAAAGATGGAAGGCCCCCTAGAAGAGCTGTCCTGAGCCCTGTTGTATGAGTTATTTATTGGCACATAAAGCTTCTCTTTATGACATAAGCAGACAGCTATTTCTTTCTGGCAGAAATACTTTATGAAATTTAGCACAGTATACAAGGGCTTCAAAATTTCTAATTACCAAAATGCCAGAGATTTTGAATCATTATATAAGGTATAGCTTCCAAAAGGAAAGCATGACAAATCTACCATCTAGCCTTTTCAAAGGGCATTAAAAAGTACCATCATTCACAGCAGAGGTGTATGCACAGAGCACAGAGGAGTCTAACTGAGCAAACAGAAGTCTAGAAGCCAATTTATGACTGAGCAGCTTGATCTGTCCAGAATTAGAATAAATACCCCATTAAAACCATGCTGTCAGGCTGTAACTAAAGTGGAAAGCATGCTGGGACAGACTTCTGCTACTTCACTGCAACACCAAGTCCAAAAACACTGAAAATTTCTGTGGGCTTTTACACAGAAACCTAAAGGGCTTTAGGACTGTTTGGAAGAGCAGCAGCCATGCTTTTCATATCAGGCTTTATGGCCACAATAATTTTCCTGTCTTTTCAACAGGGAGAGGCTGGTGCCTCCAGAATCTGGACGGGAACAAAAACGCCCTCCCTAAGGACTGAGGAGAAAGGGGCTCTGTGGGGCTGCTGATGCTGTTCATTGAAGGTTTTATCAGGCAGAGGTGAAGCATCCCAGGTGGCCAATTCCTTCTGGCTCCCCTGAGTAACACCAGCAGCAGGAATATCAATATTAGTTCATTGCAAAACAACCTAAGTCCCTTCATATGTTCCAATCTCCTCCTCCAAGGAAGGCCAAGCCACCAAGTTGTCACTAATTTAGCTCCTTTAAATAAACACAGGCTGAACTATTTCAACAAAAATCAGTTTTCCCAGTGCAATTACCAGCCTAATTCCCAGGTATTGTCAGAGTTTTCCTGGTCTCTGAGGTGAAGTGTTCAGGAAGAATTTTCAGCTGTTCTGTCAAGCACAAGTCAACTGAGTTGAACCTCCCAGGCTGCCTGATTTTAACCTCCCTAAGCACACAATAACAGCTGATTCAAAAAGCAAACTTTCGAGTTTCTCTCAGTAAACACAATAATTTGCCCAGTGCTATAATAAAAAAGTGATCAATATCCTGCAGATTCCTCTTTGTAATTCAGGTGATTTGCCAGCTTCAGCCAGGAAAATCTAATGACTCCATTCTTCTGTGGAAGAATACAGCACTGCCTTACAAAACAGGTCATAAAATGATAACTACTCTACTGAAATACTGAAATTACTTTTAAAAAAAAATCAATCAATCAAGATGAATCCAATGATGAATTTACTTTAATTTTTAATCTCTTTTTTTCTAATTAAAAAAATCCAAATCAGGACTATTTTGTAAAGATAAATGTTTGTATGGAGTCATAAAAACTGCATATTTTTCTCAATAAAAATTTTTTGCTGTTTCAGGTTTCACCTTCAATTCACATGGACAAATTATCCTGTGTCTAAAACTTTACAAACATCTTCCTGGAAAACAGAACTTGCTGTTCTGAAAGGTCTGGAGGCACTCTCAGCTTTCATCTGAGGACGCTGAAGACAATCTAAGAAGTCATCCCACTGACTGACATTTCAGAGGGCATAAAACCAACCTCTAAGAATGTCACCTGTGGGTCCTTAGAGACCATGCAGAAAGTTCACATGGCATTTTCTAGAGAAATATGCAAGCTACAGAATATTACTTATCTTGGTTTAAAAAAGAGCTGCGGGCAAAATGACTGAATATTTATTCAGAAATAATTAGGCAAACCCAAATTATTTCTCTTAAGGTGACAGATCTAAAACAACATTTCTATTTTAGTCTTTTTTCATCAGCCTAGGACGTGAGATTCAGAATTACATTTTACTCCTTCTGATTCAAGTTTTAACCATCTTGTTTGTTCATTTGTTTAAACAGAGCGATCCCAATTTGAATGAAGAATTTCCTTTTCAAATTCTGCATTCGTTTCCTATGAGTTTATCAAATAATGGGTTCAGGAGAAATCAGAATTTCTCAAAACAAAGTGAAAGTGTGAATATATCTCAGAGGTATGTGAGGTCAGTGCACATTCTTCCCCTCACATAATTCCTCTTCCAGCCTTTGTTTGTTCATTTATGACCCCTGAAATCTAACGCATGAATTATCCCATTGTACACATCAACCACTTGACAGACTGTTTTAGTAAAACTCTTATGTGCCCTGGCTTTCCTTCCAGGCTGCCAGGAACAGTTTAACAAAAAGGCTGATTAGTTCCTTTAAGTTCTCCCAGATAAACAAACTATAGAGGAGGTTTACAGTGCCCAGGATCATCCATGTAAAAACCCTCCACGGGCTCTTTGCAGTAAAGACACAAACCAGAGCAGCCCAAGGTGCCAGGTCAGGAAGAAAAGCTGCTGATGATGCAGCAAAATGTTCACGCTTCAGGATCTTTCATTTAATAGCACAATAATTATTAAGATGCTTCTTAACAAAGCTCCTTGAAAGAAAGACCTTTTGCTGTTGTTTGTTTTATACACCGTAAATATTTTGGTAATAAAACACACAAAAAAATAGATTTTTTTTTTGTTTAATAAAACCTCGGGTGATTTCAGTGACAGATGCTGGTTGCATAAATATGTGTCTATGTGCTCACCTAAGAAACTCAGCAGACACACAGCAGATTCCCAAATCCAAGTGGGGCCCTGGAAGAAGTGCATTAACTGCAGTGAGTGAGCTCTGAGTCGAGGCACCAGAATTAAACAAAAATTGCCTTTCCATTGTTTTTAAAGACATCAAAGCTGCTTGGAGAGTGATTTTAATGAATTGCATCCTCCCATCAGCCCACAGCACAAGGCTGGTAGGACAGCAGAGAGGGGAAAGAAAGGCAAAATAAGAAATGGAAAAGGAGCAAATAGATCCTAAGGTAGATTGCAACACGTGGGGAAGGAAACAACATTATCAAATTTCTAGGCAGGTAGGGATAGGCAGGATATTGCAAGGGACAAAGTGCAATTAAAAAAAAGAAAAATACCAACCTGACTTAAATGTCAGCAAATTAACTCCTGGCATTACTCTGCTGTCTTGCTTGCAGAATTTTACCTCAAAATCTCTCAAAAATATTAATACAGCTTAAGTACATGTTAAAAAGAAAAAAAAAAGTCAAATAAACTCAAAAAAAAAATTATGGCATTTGATGACATGCTGCACTGTTCTATGTGAGATCCAGCTAGAATACCAGCTGGTTACTTGGAAAACTGTCCCAGGAGAACCAGGGGAATTCCTGAAGGGTTGACCCAATCAGATATCCCTATACTGGAATTCACTGTGATGTTCACTAATTTCATGTTCGAT
The DNA here is from genome assembly GCA_013397315.1 of Donacobius atricapilla. Classification (NCBI taxonomy): domain Eukaryota; kingdom Metazoa; phylum Chordata; class Aves; order Passeriformes; family Mimidae; genus Donacobius; species Donacobius atricapilla. Next base: position 456,948 of record WBMY01006626.1, read on the forward strand.
CTCAGTAGCCCCTCAAATTGCAGCCATTTATCTATTTGATGTACTCCAAAAGTCACAATCTCCTCTGATATGAATCCAGTGTATAAATACAATTGCAAATACATGGCACATAATGACAAAAAAAGCCAGATTTGGAAAGCACAGGCATGACTTTCATTTTTTTCCATACTCCCTTCAAACTCTGTGCCCTTCTCCCAGTACTCAGCATGACATTTCACAAGTGCACCCTTGCTTGCTTCTCATCCAACACCTTCCTCTGGCTCCTGTTGCTTCAGGAGAAGGCTTAATCTTTGTACAGTCCCTATTCTGATATGCCAAAACCCTATTTATAAAGTATTCACCAAGACTAAAACAAAAATTATCTTCTTCAATTAAAAATTGCTGTTTTTCTTAATTCCATGTGGGCCTAGTACCAGAAAATATTGATTTCCCAAGTAAGCAGCAAAAAATAAGTTACATGTGGTATATACAATACTCTGCTACAATTTTAATCCATCCGGGTTTATATTATATTGCTGGGATAAAATCCAACCACTTTTCTGCATAGGATCAAGGCCTACTTTCTATTTCCAGGTATACCAAGGTTTATTATGGTTTAAAGAGACAATGCATCCATGATCACATTTCATCCCACATTGAAATTGTTTTTTCCCCTTCATATTCCTTTTCTATCCCCTTTATATATTAAGTTATAAGTTGATTTTGTTTTATTTTTCTTGGCTTTGGGAGTTTCTTGACAAATACACCAGCTGTTCTTGTACCATGATTATTTACACATAAGCGCCACAAAAAAAGCAAATTAGATTTAGTACACAAAGCCTTTTGCTATACAAGTTTTCTCTAAACAGTCTTTGAGGTTGTTTTATATTGTTTATACAAATATAATTGAAATTTTTTTTAATCTCTCAGTGTAACCCTGTATACAACCTACCCTGGAGGTCTCAAAATACTGTCTCTTTAACGTGCAGCAAAAAGGGAGAATGATTAATCAACAATACCATCTTGAACTCTGTATGGCATTCAGAAGCGCCATACGTAGGAAAGATCCACACAAATGTAGAAAAAATGAAGAAAAGTACAGAGGGTTCTGTGCATGTGTTCAACATTAAGGAATAAATTATTTTCATTGTAGAAGGGATTATTAAGGAAAGAATGCTTGTGCTACATAAATAATGATGAACAGGGAAGCGCAGCACTTTAGATATTTGTATAATACAAAATTAGGTGATTCATCAAGAAGCAAAATGTAGCACTCTGCAAAATGAATCTAAATGACAAATAATTATTCCCTATTTTAAGGCAGGGGTATTGCTTGCTGTCTTCAGAGTTTTCTTGTAAAAAAGTGTCTTCATAATTAAGCCAGAAAAGATGAGTTTCACTTAGCTGCCTCTGATTCACGCTTTACATGGCACACAGATTTTCAAAGTCCAGCATGCTGCAACTTACTTGCCCTGTCTTGGACAAAAACTCTTGCCGGGGTAAGAATGAATTTGGAAAGACATACAGAACTCCTTCTCTACTGAACAGAGAATTATTCAGCAAAATCTTGTTCACAGACTTTGTCAATGACAAATTGTTCGTAGGCCAAGGGAGGACCCTTTTTTTAAAGTATGCACTAAAATGCACCTACCTGCTGTCGAATTTCTTCTTCCATCTTCACTGGGGATCCCAGCTCTGCGACTTGCTTGACACCTTCACTGGCATATCCTCCATACTCCCACAGGATGTAGTTCTTGGAGTGAGAGCTACCAATGATGGCAGACCAGTGGTTGGTGCGTCCTTTCCAGGGGAGAAAAAACCAAAACAAATCAAACAACCATAGGGACAGCCTCAAAGTGTAATTCCTGACTTTTTAATAAAGTTTTGAAGTCCCTACTCCTGAGGCTTCTGCATGCTGTCACTTCTCACTACACTAATACACATCTTTAGGGTGGGAAGAACAAGCCAGTGACTGACTGAAATTGAGCGTAAAGCAGCCCCTCAAAACAAATAGCCTTAGAATAGTTTGTCCTCACCAAAGGTCTCACTTCAGGAAGTTTAAGCAACATTTAAGTTTCTATGTCAAATATTTTTGAGAAGGAAACCTGCAAGGGGAGACTTCAGTGGTCACTCTCAGTTTTAAAAGCAAGTTTTTCCCTCACTGAAGGCAGTGAAGAAATAAATTTTTCTCTGTCCATCTCTATATTCACTGAGTTTTCTTGCTCAGATTTCTCATAATGTAAGAGCTGTAGAGCTAAGCAAAAGGAGTCCCATTCTTGCTTCTTATCTTGTTGAACAAAAAAAAAAAAAAAGAAAAAATAAAGTTTAAAGAAAAATATGTTAGGGAAGTATGATGGAATTGAAAAGAGAATTGAGCAGAAATAAGGAGTCACAGAAGTCCCACAGTCCTGGAAATAAAAATGAATTCACTTAAGTGTCAAGTAACCTTCTGCAGATATATGGCTTAAAGGAAAAGGGTGAGAAAATGAACTGCTCACATAAGCAGACAGTCTGGTAACAAGGCAGAGACCAGAAGAGATGAGGGAGTCACAATGATGGAGTGAAACAATATTTAACATTTTTCTTTGCAGTGGGAAAGGTAGAGAGCAGCAGCAAAAACCAGCTGCAAACTGAATAAATGAATGAAAAATGAATAATGAAGTAAATAAAAGGAATGCAAATTTAAGATGTGAGAGGTGGAACAATGAAATTGAAAAGGACAGTGCAGAGAATTGTATAAAGTCAGATGCAGGAACCTAATCAATGGGAGAGTAGAAAATAGATTAGAAATAAAAAATGAACACCAACAGCAGGAGAAAAATGCTAGAAAAATATAGGAAGCAAAATAGATAGATGAGGGAGATGGCCTAGCAGTGCTGCAAACAGAGCCCTTATAGCTTCCCTAGTCCTAAACTTGGACCAAAATACACTTCCAGAGCTCTGAATTGTAGCAGTCCTGATGTTTTCAGAATCAACTAAAGCAAATCCATAATTGAGACCTATGTGTGGAAAAGTAAACCTTCCCTCCTCCGTAGCTGAAGAGACTGCAACATCAGGAGCTGGTTTCTTGGCCTAAAATCTAGCAGTTGTTCCTTAAATATATAGTGGCACCATGTCAAAGCCCAGAGAGATGCTGTCACAGCCCTGGTGAGGGGAACTCCAGCTTTGCCCATCCTCTGCTCCTGGCTCAGGGGTCTGACTGTCCCAAAGGCACAGACAGCAGCTCACCCTGAGGCACAGCAAGTGACACCAAAGCTGTTTGAAGGAGAAGAGTACCTACAGAACAGAAATGTGTTGCATGGGTTGCAATGTGCAACCAAAAGTGTGTATTCTATTTGCCCTCTGTTGAAAACCGCCTGGGGAGCTGTTTTCTTTATCTCTTACATGACTCATTCCTCATAACTCCAGGGGGGAGGGGGCAGTTGTCTTCTGTTAATGGACCAGCCGTTAAAACCAGGTGGGGCAGTGTTCCTTATCTCTTCCACAACCCATCCTCCTTCAGAGGGATATCTGCTGTTAATGGGCCATGGAGGCTCACTGCATGACTGATAATATTACAACATCCAATTGTGAGATGCTCCACCCAGAGGGAGGAGCCCAGCATTCCTGCCTGGATAAAAGCTGAGACTCAGAACAGCAGTGGAGCTTGTTTTCCACTGGATCCCCAGAGGAAGATTGGACCCTTCTTGCCACCAGTGGACCTTCAGAAAAAATTACACCCTTCCACAAGATGATCTCTGCTCCAACAGAGCCACATCTGTCACTCCAGGAAGACTGCACCAACACACTGACCAACAGGGTGTCAGGTCGTGTTCTGACTCTGTCAGTGTTTCTAGGATTTTTTGTCTGTTTGCTTGCTTGGGTTTTTTTGTACTACTACATTTGTATTTTTAATATTCCTAGTAAAGAACGGTTATTCCTATTCCCATATCTTTGCCTGAAAGTCCCTGATTGCAAAATTATAATAATTTGGAGGGAGGGGGTTTACATTCTCCATTCCAAGGGAAGCTCCGGCTTTCTCTGGCAGACACCTGTCTTTCCAAACTAAGACATGTCACCACAGAGAGGAACCTGAGTGCTTGTAAGTCTTTGGTCAAAAGGATAAGGGATTGTTCCCCATGCTCCAAAGTTTCTCTCCCTCCCTGCCCTGCCCAGGACAGGAACACCTGGTGCTTTTCCAATCAGAGCACAGCCTGTTCCACCAAACAGCTCCTGGCCCACCTAACTGCCCAAATGAGCTGTTCAAAGTCCTACCACACCCACCCTCAGCTTTTTCACCAAACTCTCCTACATTTGCAAATGTTTCACTCCTCACCTCGGTCCCCTTCTCATGAGAACAAAGAGACAACTTGATAATTCCTAAGCTTTTTCCTCTAACCATCAAAGAAACTTCTCTGAATTATGTAATATGAGCAGCACGAGGCCAGAGCTGTTTTGCATCCAGTGTCACTCTCCAGGGCTTAAGACAGCAAGTAGAACACTGACAGCTTTCCAATGCTGTTATTTCTCTTCATTCTTGCAGCTTTGAGTAGTTTCTTAATTTTTCAATACACCTTCATGTGCATTTTTTGCAGAAAAATCAAGGTGCCATCACAACACGAGAATTTATCCTCTGACACATTTCATAGATGTGCTCATATCATATCATGATGAAGAGCATATGGATTTCTGTTGTCAAAAATGGGTGATACCCAAGGAAAATAAATGCTTTGCACAAAATGCATGCCCTTCAGGGTTTTTTAAAGCAAATCAGAAGATAAAGAAGAGACACAAAATAAAGAGTTTATGATCTGCTTTCTACTCCAATCTTATTATGGTACAAGAATAGAGCAGAAATTTTTATGTGGAGACTTGGCAAATAATGAGTGACTTACCACAGTCCACAATGAATAACATTTCATTTTAATGTAATTACTGCACCAGCTCAACATTTTTAAGAATAATGCCAATGAGTAGGTTTCATTTTTAACATGACTGTATTTGGATGAGATCTTTCCCTCAACTTTCAGAAAGTTTAATGCAAAATCTTAGCTGTTATTGCTGATCAAATGGGTATTTTTTCACTTTTCCAGTTTAAGTAAAATACTGTTTTAATTCACCATTTTGTAACTGGGGAGAGATAGCAGGCAAACTCTTGCAACTTGCTTATTTTCCATCACGCAGCCATACCCTTCACAAGTTCACTGACTTGGATGTAAAAGAAAATGCCATTTATGCCCAATATTACATCACCAAGCCACAGTAACTTCATAGCTTTCAGTCCTTTTCTCATGGCCTATTTCTTACCACCAGCTGAGTCCATGCAAACAGTGCACATAAAGTTCACACTCAGCAGATATTTAAATCATCCAATAGCCTAAAAGAGCATTCCTGCAATAATTAGTTTTGCTTATTTTATCTCCCCCATGCTAGGCTGACCAATAGCATTTGAACAAAGCTGTGCTTCAAACTCTGCACCAGCAACATTGCTTAGGCTGTTAAAACTGTGAGCTGATACAAACCATATTAGAGTTACATGAGGATATTCTGACACTGTGACAATTTTTTTTTTCAGCATAAAAAGCCTTTATAATAAACATCAGCCACAGAAAACATAACAAGGTTTAAAGACCTATAAATGTGATTCATATTCCTAAATACTTTCCTGGCCTTTTTTCCCACAGACTGTGGAGGCAGTAATGGTCAGTAATGAAAAACCAAATGCATAATACACAGTTTTGTAACTCCAGGTTTTTACAGATATTCGGGTAACTGCAAAAAGCAAACGTGCAACAAAAATACTGATTCTGTAGTTCAGACACTTAAAAACACAGACAGGCCAGGTTCGGAAGGTGTTTTTTGTCTGGGTATTCAACCAACAAAGACAAAGAAGACAGAATATTCTTATATCTATATATACAATTAATAGCCTTGGGCAGCGAAATTTTAAACTCACCAAATTTAACTGAAATAATTCAAAATACTTTGAAGTAAAATGAACTAGGTAGATGGCATAGCTGAAAAAAATCAAAATATTAGTGTGTTGCCTGTCCTTTGTGCCCTTTTTTCTTAAAATCTCATTTCCTGCCTCTACATTATAGGCCATTCTAAGCTTCCAATTAGAAAAAAAGAAAGCAACCTTCCTCCCCACAAAGATATCTTGCAAATACAATCTCAAACATACCATAGCTCAAAATGTCAGGCAAATCAATAGAATGCACTGGTAATGTATAGTGCAGAAAGGTCCACTGATTTTCAATGCTGAGTGTCAGCAGGATTCTGTATATGTCATACACTGTTGAGCTGTAAATAAGTGATGCTGTGTCACACAACCAGCTCCAACCCTCGTCAGGGCCCCTGTGTGGTACAAGGAAAAGAGTGATACTCACGTGGAAAATCTTTGGGATGTGTTTTTTCGGACCAGTTTCCATAAAAAGTCAGCCTGTATTTGGCAGTGCCACAGGCACAACAGTCTAAAATCGGTTTGTCAGTCACACCTTCCGAGGCTGAGTCTGAAAAAGCATCAAAGTACCCATTGGAAATGGCTGCAACTCCAAATCAGTGAGGACAGTGAAGCTGCCATAATAAATACTCCAGGAAATAAATCTGAGTTAAACATGTTTTTGGATTTTTTTAATTTAAAGTTTACCGTTAGACTAAATTACAACCCCAAAATATCTGTACCAGATTTATAAGTGGACAGAATGATTTAAAGCCACAATTTTCAAATAGAAGGCATTAATATTTCAATTATCTTCAGCTTCAAAAGGGGTTTGGTTCTGGTTATTATCTGACAAGGACAAACTTCAGCTGATCTCAAAACACAATGGGCTTGAAATTCCTGAACTGACAAAGTAAATGAATTCTCCAGAGGGCTGCAAGAACCATCTGCAACATTTAGGTTTGGGAAAGGATAAAATAGCCCAGGATTCAATAACAAAGTGCCCTGAAGCCAATGAATATCACATAAAGAGCAGGCAAAAAGTTGCAAGTATCACATTTAGGGCGAGGCAAGGAGGATTGTATGAGATGGAGTATATGTGATAAGGAAGAACATAACTGAATGGAAGATCCCAAATCTGAACCTGGATGAAACTGTCCAAGAGCTCCAAATTTTAGTTTGAGACAATGTGTTAAGAAGAAAAGTGCAAAACACAATGAAGAGGTCAGAAAGATATTTTTCTTTACCTTACCTTGTTCACAAATTTTTTTGGTGAGGGAGCCTTCATCTTGAAAATAAATTATGCGTTTCTGTACAATACTGGCTCTATAAAGGGGAGAAAAAAAATTGAAATATGTTGACTTCTCGAAGAGAAAAGAAAATGAATGATAAATGACTGCTAAAACATGGTTATATATCCCTGTACTGACAATACAATACAGTATTACAGATATTTTTATTTCAACTTGCATTTTAATTTCATCACATTTTACAGAATCCTGAAATATATTTACCTCTAGAGAAGTGGTCATAGGCATATGGTGAGGACCTATGCTCTTGAAATGCATGGCAGTCAACTGAGCATTCAATATTTCAATCAAATCTTATCTTAAAATATTGAAATTGTATTCAATTTCAGTCAAAAACCAGCACAGCCATAGTGACCAGCTGTTCATAGGAAATTATATGGCATTTTAAAGACATAAGTACTTCTGATATATGACAGCAACTCAGTGCAAATATCACATAAAACAGAAGTTAGAAAAAAGGTTGGCATAAGGTAAAGTCTTTGAAAGCAATTCACAGGTTCCAAAAGACAAGCTGCTTTAAAATTAATTAAATCTGGAATATTTTATTGAGGCTTATAGTTCAAACAAAATGTAAATTTCTAAGTCTCAGTTCCTCAGTTGAGGGGGCTGGATAGATTTAGTGCCAAATAAACTTTAACTACCTTCTTTGACCACTTTTAACTATAAAAATTCAATTCACATATAAACTTTATCTTCTTTCCGTAAGAAAGCAGATTTTGTTTAAAATCAAAGACAATCTATGGACAGAGAGCCTTCCAAGGACAACACGCTTTGGGAGCTGGCACTGTTCCTTGTTTACCAGTACAAGCACACATTCTTCTAGCAACATTTTGTACCATCACTTGTATTTAACACTCCAAACAACAAGGACCAATTTCTTGTCTTGCTTCAGTATTAGTCAAATAATTATCTTAATCTGTCTAGAACTACTCCTCACTCATGACAGCTCAGGTGAGAAGAAAACTAAGACTGTGTATGCTTAGATGTGTTGTTGGAGTCATGTAACCGTCCTGTGACAACGTCCCAGCCATAAAATTACCAAAATTAGATGCAATTTTGCTGTGCTTTCTATGCCAAGACGCAAGGCCAGCATAGGACAGGAATTTCTCCTCCTTCTTTTCACCTTGCAAAGCACCCAGGAGAATAACTGGCTTTTGCAAACTTCTTAAAGCTACATCAACCTGCAAATGGGGCAAAAAACTCTTAGTCCTTTCTGAAAAACCTTAGTCAGAGTTTCTAACAAGAAATAAAGTGGAAAAAAATGGAACAAACATAACTACCAGAACAACTACCAGGAAGAATAAGAGTCCAATGGCCAACCTGTGACAGTGGCATGCTCCTTAACATTTCCAGCCTTCAAACTGAAAGCCAAAGCCAAATTTACAGAGTTTTTGGATGCTACACTGCAAGGAGACAGAAAGTGGGGGCACAATAAATGCCATGCAGATACAAGGGAAACCTTTCTCACCATGAGGACGCCCAAAGAGATTTAACCCTGGAATGAGGTGCTTAGGCAATTTGTGCAACATCCATCCCTGGACATATTCAAAACTTGATCAGATCCACGCCTTGGCAACTTACTGAGGAAACAACCAAACTGAGATTCAACACCTACTTCAATCAGGAGAATGGACTAAATAACTTCCAGAAGTCCCTTACAATCTAAATTATTCTGGTCCAAACAAATACAAAATCAGTTGTTTGATAAAAATCTCAGTTCTGCAGACAACAAAGGTATTACGGGTATTTGAGATGCAGTTACCAGTTATTTTAGAAAAAAGGAAAATAGAGAAAGATTGTTTGAAGCCTGAAGTGTACTTGTATTATTCTTTTTGCTGCAGTTAGCTTGTCACTGTAAAATGTCAAGGGAACAGTTCCTTTTCTAATAACAAAAGCTTCACAGCTTTCTGAGTCATTGTCTCTTCAGCTGTGTTTGAAACTATATGGTGAGCCAATAATTTAAATGGGAGGTTTTGTACTGATTCCAAATGCACCAGGACGGGGACATTATATGGCTGCATAAATATCAAAAGCAGGCATAGTACTCTACAAATACTCCATAATAAATCATTTTAAAATATTAAATGTTTTAATAATCAGCTTTTAGACTGAACACAGACCAAAACATCTGCTCAGTGTATTTGCTAGCTTTTATAGCTACTTTTGTTCCCCTGGGTTTTGGGGGGTTTTTTTTTTGGACATAATTTTTATCCTTCCATAAATGTTCTGATCTTTGGACTAAGGAGTCTTTCCTTCGACTTCAAGGCTTACAAAAAACAGCTAAAAATGGAATGATGAACTTCTAGAGAGAGGCAAGAAAGCTTTTAAGAATTTACACAAGGTACACATCTGTTTAATTTACATAAATCCTTCCCACCACTTCAAACGTCCAGTGCTGTCTGAACTTAATGGGAAAGGAGCAATCCAATTGCTTTCCCTCCTACATTAATACATATAAGTGGATCTTCAATTTCTTGATTTTCTTGGCAATTTTTTTGCTCTTTGACTATCAGAAAATTATAGATAAAGGAAGAAGGAAATAAATTTGACTCAAAAAACCTTTTTTGGAGTTCTTCCCATTTTCTGCAAGGCAAGGCTTCTGGATTTGTGCTAAAGCTTTTCCATCACCAAACTAAGGAGCAAAACTGTAAGGTAAAGACATTTCTGCACCTGAAAGCATCTGCTTTAATAAAGAAAACCAAACAAATGAATTGTCCAAAAAGTGTCATAATTTTTAGTTTTTAGTTCTTACATGAAAAGGAAAGAATACCTGGTTACTTCTTTAATATTTGCTTTGGCAATACCCCTTTGGAATGTCCCTGTCCTGGCTCAGTTTGGTCAGACCATATCTGAGGGTAGTGGGAAAAAACTGCCTTGAAAGACTTGCATGGAATAAGAAAGTCCCTCTGCAGCCCAGTTCCACAACAATTGTACCATCCTCCTGTGAAAAGCTCTGCCAAAGACACAGAAATGGCATTTGGGATATTAAGAAACAGGAAATGTCATAAACCATAAAAATGCAGGCCAGGAAACGCTCCAGTTCATACCAGAAGAAACAGCTTCAGATTGTTTTCCTCATCGTTTTGTCAAATCCTAGCACGAAAAGAAATACTCTTATTTTAAATTACCTCTGTGGGTGTAGTGATATGACAAAAGAAGTAAGGAAGAGGATTTTTTAGAATTGTTCCTATGACATTTTTTAAGCTTACATCAAAACCATTAACTACAATATTAGAGTTACATTTGAATAACACAGGTTTTGTCAGAGCTGGTGAGGATACTCCAAGTTTTACTTGGATGTTGAGAAATAATAATAATCTACAGAGCTGCAGATAAGACACTTTTCCTGCTCTGTAGTACCTGTGAGTTAAACTTGTCTTGCCCTTCTAGCTATCAATATTCTTTTCTTTAATTATTCCATGCCTCACTGACTTAATTACAGTATGAGAAGTTGTTTCCCCACCCAGAAAGCTACTGAGAACAATTAACAGGATGTTAAGTTTGGTTTCTTTTCTGGGTTTGTTGGTTTTTTGAAGAGAAAGAATTTCTAAATGTATCATTTAACACTAGAAAGTGATGTGAAAACCACAAACTTACATCTACTGCAATTTTGTTGATGCTACTGGGTTTTGTCATTCTAATGCATTATTTAGGATGTTCTTATTTTATTTCCTTCTATATTGTCTTTTAAAAAAAGCCAACCCTGTGTTTCTGACAAGCACTTACAAGGTCAGGGAAAGCACAAACTCCCAGAAGTTTGCCAAGAATATTTACTTATTTTTCTAATATTTAGGAGACTTTTATTAAAAAGAAATTAAAATTCCTCTGAAGGCCTATACAACCCTTTTGCCAATAGATGTCCACCAATTTTTACACTGATCCTATATTTGACAACCACATTCCTCAAGATAATTTTCAATTAGGAAAGTATGCTGTCTCAGACACAACTGGCTCCATCTACACCACAATCTGTCAGCTGCCATCACTGACAAGGGCCAACCTTCTAAAAATTTGCAGCAAAGTTTCTTTTTTAATTCATAATTTAGAAGCTAAAATAAAAGATGCATTTTTAATTGTCATTTTGTGGGGTTTGTTCATTAGTTTATTTTTAAGTGTGTTTTTAACACAGTTTAACAACCCAAGCAGACATGATATTTGATGTTGGATAAAACACAGTAATATTAAAATGAAGTTTACCAGTGATGCCATAATTCCACATTTACGTTCCTGCACAGGATGAGGATCTTTTCTCCAATAGGCTAGTCCCATGAAAAACAATAAAACATGCTCACTTCTAAAGACTTCAGTACATAAACACACAACAGATTATCCTTATTTAGTTTTATTTTTTCAACATTTCACATGTTCTGTCAGAATACACAATTCAGAGAAACGCCACGGCAAGAGCTAAGTGCTCTAAAGCTTTTCTTACAAATTTCCTCTTGCTTCCAAACCCTTTTGGTGTCTTTCATGTCACACTTGGGGCTGCCACCACACACCTACACAGGAGCTCTCTGACTTCAGGACTTGGCCATCATATTCAATATACAAATATAATACAACAAAAAGCTCTGGGGGAAACCACAGCTACACATGCTGCTATCTTCTATTTTTCCTCAGAAAATCTCTGTTCTTTGCTTGAATGGCCACAGGACATAAATATTAAACTAAAATCTTCAGGATAAAAAGCTGTACTGACACGGTAATTTCTGGCAGGAACGCTACACCTTTTACTTGCAAGAAAAATCCCAAAAAGAAACTAAAAAAAATAGCAACATCACTTAAAGCCCATTGCTGTTCATGGGCTATATCTTCATTTTTATAGTCCCCACTTTTTGCAGCAATCTCTTTGAATTTCAGAGCTAAACATTATAAATTATACTGCAAAGGAAAGTCAGAAAAGATTGGATAGGACTGAGTGTTTGGAGGATGGATTTATCTTGTTATTCTAAGTAGTGCTTTTATAGAGTAGATGGAAACAATCTACCAAAGGTGGGACTAGAGAGTTTTTTTCAAGTTAGTGAGACCAAAGTCCTATTATCTGATAACTGAGCTGATTTGTGGTAATAACCAACACAAAGCACTTGTGTGCTAACTAACAAATCCTTAAAACAAAATGAAAAATGAGGCAAAATAAAAAACCCTTATCAAGCTGCAATTTATTTCCACTTAAGGTCTCTGCAACACTCAGTCACTTGCACAGGGAACTTAAATACTTAATTTCTTTGCGTGTTCAAACCATGCCCTTTTTGCCAGCCTGTGCGACCTGATATGGCAGGATGGGGAAGAAAACCAACCACACAGGCAAAGGCCATATCTCAAACCCTCACATGTTCCTTCACCTGTCCCCAAGTTCCCTACTAGACTTGAGGTCACTGCTCAACCTCTTTTAACAAGAAGAATTTTGCCATCATTGCACAGCCCATGTGGACAGCTGAGACACAGTAAAAGCATATTTCCCCTTTTACAGCCTTGCTTTTAATCTTTATAGTCTACTCATATTCCGCTCCCCACTTGAATCACCTTCTCCCACTCCAGGTTGGGGCAGTAAAAAAAGAACCAACACTTTTTTTATATATTAAAAAAAATCCCAAACGAATTAAAATTTAAACATGACTGTGAGTGCCCAGTTAATGAAGCCAGAAAAAAATGCCCAAAATTAAGAAAACTGTTCTAAATTTTTAATATTTATAAAGCATGAAGTAAAAGATTTTGAAGATAAAAATAACAGAGTTGTCATTCTCCTATTATTTTTAAAAGAGTTGTCAACTAGCAATATATTGAAATTATGTTTAAATGAGTAAATTATTTGCTTGCACAGAAAAGAATTTATTTGTCAAAAGCAATATCCTAACAAAGCCCACCAATTCATCAAATACTGATTAGTGGGTAGTCAATGGCAGGAATCTAGATTGGAATAAAGTATCTGATGTTTTCAAATCCAAAAAAATCTTCACCTCATTGGAATTGACAGGAGCCTGAAGGTGAATGCCACAATTAATGGAACAAATTAACACCTACTGAAACTAAGATAACTAAATTTAATATTAAAATGCTTAATACAGCTTCTTAAAAGAGACTTTACTGTTGTGAACGTATTTCCCTGAGGAAGTTTTTGATGCAGTGTCTTTAGTACTTGAGGTTAAGGAGTGGAACTGGAGCCATCAGAAGAGTCTTGTCAGTTCTTTAGTGCAGCCGAGACACAGATCTCATCTGTCAAGAATTAATGCCTGAAACAACTGGATCTCATCTACCTGGGCTGTTCCGAGAGCTCTCCCTGACAGCTGGGACTGCACAGCCTACTGAACATTCGGCTGTGTAATGCCAGGAGACACAGGGTGTTCATGCTGAAAGACAGGAGTGCGGGGAAAGGAAAGAAAATTGAAGACCAATAACAGCGTTGTTATTAGTAACTTTTCCACTTCTCTCATCCTGAAGGGGCAAATTCGAATTACGTTTAAGAAATAGCTGAAAGACCACCCTGCTCATGCAATACATAATTATCAAAGACAGATTGAATTAATCCACGACATTCCTCCACATTGTTAGGGTTGTTTTCAGCAGTCTCTCTGCCTACCCATTGTTTAACGCCTGCTCCTGCTAAGAACTGTGTTAGAGGAGTGCCTTGAGCTCCTACAATTGTTCTGCTTGCTGAAGTCCTTGCATTAGGGATTTGTAGGAAAAATTGTTGCCTAAGAATTGTACACAGGTGTTGTGATAAGTTAGCTGAGACTCTATTATCTTTATGCGGGGAAAAGCCAATTCTTTATTTTCACAACTCATTTTATACAGTTGTTACAGACCTCGTGTGCAACTTTAATTGGTTGATGGCTTTCTTGCCAATTACTCTATTGGTTAGTAAAAGATATTTTACTTGTCTGTCAATTCTCTCTATTTTTGTATTGTTTACATATTTTCTTTACTGATTTTCATGGGACAATCCTCTTGTCATTGCAGGTGCTTTTTTTTTTTTTTAACCCAGGAATAGGTGGTGATGCTAATGAGTTTTCATACCAAGACTGTTCTGGCATGGGAACTTGCAAATTGCTTAACTACACTTAGAAGAGAGGACAGGCCAGCTATTAATTCAATAGAGCAGGCCTGATTTATGAGGCCCTTCTTTTATAATTCTTCTGCCTGCCACAACACACAGGTTTTTGGAGAATGCAGTGGCAAGGAACCTGTACATCAGGGTCTTTGGTCTTCCCACTTCAGCCCTAAAAATGCCAAAATCATACAGCCTTCTCGTGGCTGATAAGCTGTCTACACCAGTGGCACTAATTGCACTTTGGCTACAACAGAGCAGGCAAATAATGGAGAAAGAAGACTTGCTGAACGCATGAAAATCAGAAAAATACTCTCAGGGATAAGGAAATAGCGGTGTTGAAGAGTACAGAAACAGATCAGGAAATGGATCAATAAACGCCGAAGACATGCCTAGGAAGGGCAAGAACCTAGTCCTGGCACATCTCTTTGCTGCAGCAGTGGATCGTCAGACTGTGGGTGTGATTATATTTCAATTATAAATATTACGTCATTGTTTAAATTATAAACATTAGCCCCAGATCACTCTGGGCTAATGAAACTCCTTGGAAGATTGTGATTGTTTTTCACGGTGATTTTAAGCATTTTCTACACAACATACAGCATCAGGGAGATGAAACAAACCCTACAGTCTCAAGAAGCTTTTTGCCTCAGTGGGGTTCCTGGAGTCTCGTTGATCCGGATAAAGGTCAGCATTTCACAGAGGAAGTGATTACAACTGTGCTTAGAGGAGCAGGGATTAAGCAAAAGATCCAGAGTCTGTATCTCCCTCAATCATCGGGACAAGGAGAGCACATGAATAAGACTATTAAAGGAGCATTGTGAACAGTAGCAAGCAGTAATGACAGGGATTAGAATGATAAATCACCCTTTATATTGAGAAGCAGGCATAGAGAAGGAACTGGAATTGCGCCCTACCACGTTTTATTTGGAACGAAAGTGCAGTTAATTAGATTCTTAACTTCATTAGAAACTCCAAGAGTGAGAGGTTTTAATGTGGATAATTGAGATACACCAAGTGTGATTGGTGATACAGGAGGACATAGAGCTTTTCATTGCTCAGACTTTGTGGAGAAAAGCTGGGGGGCCCCTCGGGAACCTGTATGGGACACAGGGGAATCCATTATGAGTTTGAGATTGACAACCAAGCAATGCCATCTAAACATTTCCAAATGTTGGTCTAGGCTTTGAAACTGAAGCCACAAGGAGAACAAATTTCCTTATCTTCTAGACAAAAATATGAGGTATAACCCTGTGACTTTGTTTATTTTAGTGGGGAGTCATTTGTTCTCACCAAACATTCAAACTGAAAAAGAGATGGAAAAAAAATTGCATGTTTTGAAAACTAAAACCATAAAGTTTAAAACTAAAACCATAAAACAGATATACTGACGTGGAGGATGTTTGGAAAACCCAGATGTGTCCCACAGTCTTGTGCTTTGTTAGGTGACACTCTAGTGAGATCTGACTGACCTTCTCCTGAAATCAATTACCAGCTTCAGCTTCACTTAATCAGAAAGGCAATTGCAGCCTGAATTTCTTATGAGGCGTGAGTGGCCACTGGAAAACCAGAAAATTATAAGGACAGCACTTAGAACTTTATTCTCACTGAGCCAAATCGCTTAGTGAAAAAAAGACAATGCAGACAACACATATCCAAGTACCTGTCAAATTTGCCTCCTCTTTATTTTACTTACTTGCCTGAACATATTTAGCATTTTGTGAGTAGAATTTTGTTGCAGAAATACATATTACTATTACAAAAAGCAGGAAGAATGATAACTATTTGTGTTCCTTTGCCATATTGAAGACAATGTTTTGGCCACAATTAATTCAGAGAAATTAGAAAAATGCCTTTTGTTAATATTTTGCTGTCTAAATTAAACCTGATGAGCAAGACAATTTCTTTGTGAGCAATCATGAGATGGTGGTCTCTCAAAACCTTTGCAAGTGGAACATAGTTTTAATGTGAGCTTCTTGTATCATCTTACATCTACTTCAGCCACCATTGCCAGGCAGTTGCAGCATAAGAGAGCACAAACTTATTTATCTGCATATAAATCTAGTATATATTCCATTTTCAGAGAAATCTATGGCAAGAGACCATATGACAGGTAATCTGTAAAGTTTAAATGAGTTGGTTGATATTAAGGTTATCATGGGGCTCCACACACAGCAGTGAAAGAGCATCAAGCTCATTATCCCTCTAACGAGCCGAGCTGAGTCCCTCCCTAGGCCTGCAACCCAGCCCTTTCTGCAGCAAATGAAACCCAGAAACCATTAAAAAAAAAAAATCAAATGTGCTTTCTGGTGCATTGCAAGACTTCAAACTGCATTCTGCTGGAGCAGTGAACTGATGGAGCAACAAATCCATTTCTTGGGGAAAGCAGGGCAAAAAGCATTCAGGCTGCTGCTGTTCAGATAGCAAAGATCCTTAATGCATGTCTAATGATGTAGAAAAGATGGGAAAAGTGGGTACCTAATTACTGAAAGGGAAAAAAAGGAATGGCCCACCCAATTATTGTTAAATTTAGTGTTTCAATCCTTTCCCAATAGCCTTAAAATTGTCAACCCAGGTAATGAGAATGACAACAACAATCAATTTCACAGCCAGTTCATGCAAAGAACGATTCCTTTTCTGGGTGTTTTTTCAGAATTTCTAAAGAACTGCAATAATACAAATAGCTGCTCCTTTAAGGAAACAAACCAGAATTGATTTTGTGGTGCTTCACATGAAGCAAGGAATCAAGATAAATACAGTGTTCAGGTTCTGAGACCCTTGCTGATATTACACACCACTCTTAGGGACTCTCCAGCTAACAAATGTAAACTCACATGAGACTTGAAATGTTATTCAATCCAAGGAAAGATGGCCAGAATCCAGCACCTTGTTAATCCATCCATTTGCCTTTCATACTATAATAGAGCTGTGCCTGAAACTGTAACTGCAAAATGTGCTCTGCAGAGCTGCTCTAGATTTCTGCGGGCATGCAGACACCTCGCCAAATACATCAGCCTGCTAGAAAAATTTTCTAAGGGAGATTTTGTCCCATACACGCAGTGTAGCTTCTTACATTTAGCTGCAGGACTACTTACATACCCTCACAGAATATGATCTTGATATAGTGATCATTTTATGAAGAGGCAAGTGGCCAGTTGTGCCACACTTATGACTAACTTAAATTAGACTTTGGAATGTCTAGGTGTTACCAATGTGTTGTAGACTTGAGAATATTCACTGCTCATCTACATTCTTTTATCTGGGTCAATAGGCATTTTGAATAATGGAAGATCTTGCCAAAATGTTATAACAGCAGGTTTTGTTAAAGCCTCAATCACTAGGCACATATTGGATAAAATCATTTGTTACTAAAACTAAAAACTACCTGTATTACACTACTTATCTTTCCAATTACCTCCTTTCATCATTGCTGTGCTCAATTTGCCCTCCACATGCACTGATGTGCAACGAGAACACCACCATACTACAGAAAGCAAAATATATTTGGGCCCACTGGAGTGCTTGGTTTCAATATAGAGACCAAAATCTCTTTATCTGCGACCTGCAGAAACAGTATGATATCTTGATTCATGAATAAAATACACATTTAAAAAATGTATCACATTTCATTAAAACAAAGCCTTCAGTTCCTGACACAAGACAAATCAATTCCTCAACATGAATTATCATGCATAACTTTAGGCAGTTACAAAAATTATATTTCAAACATTCAGTTAAAAAAAATGACAACACTTCTGATGTCATCAATAGTGACTCTCTGTATGATTTGAAAGGAAATCTGATTATGACTATCATTATTATTTCTATTCCTTTTCTCACTTTGTTTCCCCTCACAGAATGACAATGGCCTTGAAGTCAAATTAAACATCTGTTTGCAAAATAAACCAAAGTGCTACTGACAGCTGCTGCCGCATGGCAAATGTCCTACAGCTGTCGGGCTTCTAAATTAACAATGGTTTTCATTACAAACAGCAAACAACAAGCAAATTACAGAGCTGACTTTTTTCCTCCATCCCTCTATTTGAGATTTATGAAAATGCAGATTCTCCTAGAGGTTCAGCCAGAAAGAAATCACAGTTTACTGTTCTATTTCCCCACTTGTAAGGAGCAAAATGTCAGACAAAATCAGATTTCGGTGTAAGATACTTCCCTCCTGACACATCTCAAATCCTTTTTTGCATTTTCCTCTAGGATATGCAAATAGAATTAATAACTCGTTGAGGATTTATCTTTCTCTGATACAAATTTTGTCAATAAGGAAAATTATTGAAAAGAAATTTTCTTGATTTTCCATACCTGTGTTTAGATTTGTAAATACACAGGTGCAGGGGAAGCTTGATCATAGTACACCCTACTATCATACAGTGAAGTCAGACAGGAAGGGCTTGGGTAGTTCATTAAAGCCCCTTCTGACATCACTTTTTATGGCTTCCTTATTTATCTCCAAGTTTGGAATCAGAAAGTAGGAACGTTAGGAAGCACTGCACCACATTTTCTACTTCTCATGACTTATTGAAGTGCACAATTTAAATACACAATTGTCCTTAGAACAGTGTTGAGAATGTGGAAGGACCGAGGAACTCAGCATGGATAACGGTTAGGAAATAAAAATTAAAGTGTTAAATGTCCCATGTGGTTTTGTAAAATGCCAAATTAGGAAACAGTTGAATTCTGACTAGTTAAGTGTTCGTGTTCACTGTTAACCTTACTAATTAATTTTTATTGAAGGATTACCCCACAAAGTCTGGAGAAAACACAATGATGATCAAAAGTGTAACTGACGTCAGTGCCTTGCCACAAGGCATGTTGAACTTCTCCGCTGTCACGGTAGGACAAAAAATAGATTGACTCCATATAGTTGTCAGAAGAGAAAAAAGGCTTTATTTACAGTTCCAACAGTTTCTTTTAGAACACGCTGTGCTAAAAAGGTCTATTATTGATCCATGGCACTGACACTGCTCTCCATTGGTTCAGTAATAGGAAACAACCCCTGGGGACAGTTGTTATGGGAAAGGGAACACTGTTCACTTAACCTTTTTTGAGAAATGGAGAGAGATGTTTTGAAGAGAGAAAACGGTTGACAGCTTTCCCTTGGGAAAGGAGCCAGCGATAGTTACTAAGCTAAAATTCAAGCTCAGAAATATCAATCCCACACTCCACTGCCTGAATTCCTACCCCACTGCACATCAATGCACAATCTTTTCTCTTTTTTATAAAACAGCTTGTTTTACAAAATGACATTTGTGAAAAAAAAAATGTAAGGACCAATGAAAGTAACTGCACACGCCTTCAGTTTACTACAAAATGTGCCAAAACACCATTTTTGTTTTAATTATGACATTATTGTAGGCATTTTCAAGGTAGAGTTTAAAAGAGTTTTAAAATATTATCTTTCATAATAAAGCCATAACTGCTCCTGGAGAAAGACCACCACTCTTCTCTTTACTCTTTCTAATTATTTTTCTATTGCTTTGATCTCCTCAAGGAATAAACCCATTCTTGAGTAGCAAAACCATTAAGCTGTTTTGCAACACTACATCTTTACAAACAAAACACCAAATGAATGAACCTAACTAGATTTTATAGGGTTACTTTAATTAGTGCACCATAAAATAGATTATCTAGAAGAACACAAAATTATAAAAAATCCATTTATAACACTTTCCAAATTCACATGCTCCCACTGTGAAGTTAAACAATATTAAACCTGTAAGAAAATGAAAGTGAAATGGCATTTGGTTTAAAATGCAGATGTGTCAGTAGATCCAGGTGGCTGCTACCATATATATAGAGATAAAATATGCATTCTAACCCCTAATAGTAGAGCTGATATAAATTTAGAAGCTATACAAAAATGCAGGCTTCCCTTTCTTCCTAACACAAGTAAACTCCCTATAGGTGTTTCACCTGTGAGATAAAATATAGGGTTCTAAGTTAGTTTCATTGAAAAGCTTAAACTTTTGTCCTATTTGTTAAAAAAAAAATAAAATTGCTGGATGAAGAAAAATTTAATTTATTTTTAATGAATCAGGACAGCAATAAAAGCTTTTCTATCCTGTAGTGGTTTATAAAGAGTCACTGGCCTCTAGCTGCTCTTGAGAAAACAGAAAGAAGTTGAAAAATTATTTGAGCTGTACATAATAACCCAGCATTGAAGGAGAGAAATGGACCCAAATCTCTTCATTCCCAATCTATGCCCCCGGCCATTTAAAGCTGGGCACATTTCTGTTTCATCTCCTAAAAGTTAAGAATGGGGCAAAATGAAGGCACATAAAAAGGATCTCATATGGAAGATGCACGTTTTCTATCTATCAAAGGTTGCATTTGTTCTCTGGACTGTAAGGATGCACGGAGATATCTTAGTCTGTAATCTTGATTGTGCACAAGTACCCAAAGTGTCTATATAAAATGTTACATTTACCTTTGAAATATTAAGCTGTATTGCTATTATCTCTATCAAAAATGAGGTTCAGAAGATGCTGTTATTTGGTAGCTAACTGGAAGATAAAAGATTTTGATTTTTGTTTAAATTGTAGTAACAGATATTATAAAAATTTCTTTGCATGCAGTAGACTCAGTGATTCTTGTAGGAAAAAGAATAAAGTTATTTATAACAGGAGCACTGTTATCTTGTCTTGTTTCATAAACAGAGCTCTTGCTAGGCAAGGAGGGAAGGTTGGTTTCTCTTTTTCCTTGGCTGTTATATTTACTCCTAATGGAAAGCTGCCAGTAAATGCTTTACATCTGTGCTCAACTGCTCCACTATTAGTATTCTAATAAACAGGTAAAACTGTTGACATGAAGTGTCTGGACAATCTTAGAGGATGAATGGAAAAGACAGAATAACAAATTTAATATCTGATTTGAACACACAGGGTTTCTGTGTTGTTAGTTTTTATTCTTGGAAAATTTAGAGACATAACTTTATAGTGCATTTCTCATAGCTCATCAACCACGTGCCATTTGTACTCATCTGCTTCACAATAAACAGTGTGATTTTTCGAAAAGTGTAAATCCATCAATCTCCTTCAAGAATTACAACCCAAAAGTATTCAGGAATCCTAAAAGAGCATGTAAGGTCATCATTTCACATCTTTTGTAGCAAATAGGGTGCTTGATTTAATGAATATGCTCCACATAAAGCATTTACATGAACATCCAATTAAGCATATGGAGAAAGATTTGAGCTATATTTTAATCAGGTAAGTATCCCAAAAATCAAGAAAAAATCTATGTATTGGGGTAAGTAGAGCCAAGCAAAGGAAATGTTTCAGTGGGGAAAACATCAGAGAGGAGCAAAGAATCCACTTAGAGAATTTCATCACCTTAGCCAAGTAACCTGAATAAATTCAAACCATGTCCAACTTCTCTTCCCTGTGCCAGCTCAGTGGTACTGATGAGGGATTTAGGACAAACACGAAAAGTAGCAAACAAAATTTTCAGCTGAAATTGTACATCATTCTTTGTTCTTTATTGTTTTTTAAGTTCAACTCTGTGATCATCTATCAGACGTTGTTTTTATATGACTGGCAAAAGTTTCAGAAGCACTGCAGCTTCCACCCATGTAAAGCAGTCTGGCAACTGGAATTCTTTCTATTAGGGGCAAATTTATGCAATATGGGTTTTGTGGGAATCATAATAACAACACTTTCAGTAAGAAGGACTTCTTATTCTGAAATATACTTTTATTCTGAGCACCTCAGTTTGGCATTCCTCATAAACATTCCTCTTAACACAGTGTTAATGACTTGGTCATGTATTAATCTACACACTACAAAGCTATTCTTGTGAATTTTGGGCCTTGTTATCCAGGCACCTCATGCTCTGTTTCTGAACCAGGGATCTCATGGAGAGTTTTGAGTGTAGAGAAGATATTTGGCTGCACACCAAGACACTTTCAGGATGTAGATACAGTTAGGAACTCCTGAGGTTTTATGACATCTGGTTCTTCTTTGAGTCTCTCCTACAACACAGTGTTTACTCAGAGCCACAGGCCAAGTGGCCAGAAATGAGAGAACGCTTGAAGTTACAAGAAATCAAAAGGTAAATGTTCAAAAACTGGAGTTCATTCACTCTCAGAGTTTTGAAGCTCAAGAGGAAGGAGATGGTCAGAATCCACAAAGGGGTTGGAAACTCTGTGTTATATCCAAGGCCCAGACCCACGGACTGGAACTGAATTTGTCCTTGTAGATAGGACAGCTATGCTCCAGTAGCACAACTGTCTAAAAGATTTTGCTTGATATACACTCAATATGCCATAGTTTTTATTTAGAAGTCTGCAATTCTTTAAAATTCCTCTGCTCTCTCATTATATGCAAACAAGAGCCAGTGTAATTAAAATCATGATGATAATTACATTTCAGGAAAACAAGAAGCTCCACACTTTTCATCAAGAACTATAAAACATTTCCCTAGAGATGGCTCAGAACATATTTCCAGAAACAAACAGCAGAGACACTACGATGAACATTGCACTTCTGCAAGTACTAATGGTAATGAACAGTATTTATAGATAGCAGATTTTAATTTGTTGGTTGTTTAAGCATGATATGTATAGCAGAAACAAATAACTCGTCTGCAAGAACTTTTGCTACATTTACCATACAAGTCACATGAGCTGTCTGAGAACTCAATTAGTTCAAGAGCCAATCACAAACTGCAGTTTCTTCTCTAAATAGTAAATTGAATATAACTTATCTGCATGTGGCCATCATTTGCTGAATTTCATAATTAATCTCAGCCTTGGTGAAAAGCAGCAAATGCTAAAGGAGGAGGAGATAATTACCATCTCACAGTACTTGACTCTTCATGAGATCGACACCATCTGACAGAGTTACTCAATTTGGATATTAGCAAGATTCCCCCTACCATGAAATCTTAATATGTGACCAGCTAAGAACTTGACAACATTTTCTTCACTCTTGTCTTCTGTCACAGAATTCTAAAGGATATGAAAAAAACTGTTTGTTCTTTATTTCCCTGGGTCAGACCTTCACCCTGCTCATTCAACTGAGACACTGTCTTGAGGAACAGAACCAACCAGCTGAATCTAAAAACCTGGGGCTCAAAGCAACCTAAAAGAGGTGATTTTCTGCCACTGCTAAGAAGCTTTCAACAAACATTTATTGTCCTTTTTTTGGTCAATGGGACAAATCATTATTCAAAATCCATACTTAAGACTTTCCTTGTTTAGCAAGATAAATTTCCATTGCCTGGAGGGTTTTTTTAATAGAATTAAGCACAGCCTCTAAATATTAGCTGTCAGATTACCAAAAAAAAAAAAAAAAGCATGCATACTGTTCTACTTTTTATGAAAAGTAGAATATGCAAAACCAAGCATGAAAGTTTATATGTAGAAAAAAAAAGGTGTTTCTTAAAACAGTTTTCACTCACTTCAACAAAATACTAAAACATGTTGACCAAGACAGGGTTCAAAACCCTGAAAATTTCTCAACTTCCACGTGATGATACAAACACCACCAGGGTCTGCCACAGCTCCATTGTCTATGTAATTATTTTCTGCATAATTGCACATTGCGAAAATAAACATAAACTTCTCTCGAAAAAGTTTTTACAGTAGGTTTTCAAAGATCCTAGAAAGCAAATGCATTCTGAAGAGCTCAGAAACCTAGCAAGTGAAGTTCAAAACAGAAACTTTGATCAGGAGACGAAGGAATGACCTGGCCCTCCCATCTTGACGTGTGACATGCTGATGTGCGATCAATCACAAGAACCATGGGAAAGAAAATAGGGAGAGAAGGAGTGCACTGTGAACATGGAAAGCTGCACTGGGAACATGGAAACAAGCAGACTGTGCAAAGCATGACAACTTGGAAGGTCCAAATAGACAAATAGGAAAGAGGGCTTAAGGTTTGAGGGTCTTCCAAGCAGCATGTAAAATAAGTCTTTCATCTTGTATCTTCAGTGAGATTCAAGCACAGGCCTAAGCGTGTGGATAAATGGAGCCTCGCCTATTGTTTGCATTCCAGAAGCACATTTAGTGCTGGCAGTTTCAGTAGAGTCCAGAAGGATTCAAACCTTTAGGGTATTTCACTGTCATCTCTTGTTAGGAATGAAGAAAATGCTTGAATTATTCTCAAATAAACCATTACAGTACAAAATCACGTTAATACATTTTCTTCTTTTTTCTCCTTACAGTTCTAAGTCTTCATGCAGAGAGAGATGTTTTAGAAAGCAAGGTAGTGACAATAAGTCAAATTCAAACATGTTTTTTTCCCTTAAACATTGTATTTTCAGTCACAAGGAAATCTAGGACTACACACAGGCGTGCACATGTCAAATGATTTAGGATCCCTTGCAGAACCCTACAGCTACAGATTCCCATTTGTCTGTGTCATTCTGTGCTTGTCACAGCCACACTGATCACATGCACTATGCCTACAAAGCTCTGGGAAGGCTATTACCCAAATCTGAGCAAATCTTTCTACCAAAGCTACAGGACTTTACAAATTGCAGAAAAATCACTGTTCCCAAACCTTACTACTAGATCAGGAAAAACTTCCTGGAAGACTGTCTTCCTAGTTATACCACTAGAAAAAAAAAAAAATTACATTATTTGGCACTTAAACTGTAATAAGTTTCTGTGGATCAGTTATGTTTAACTTGTCTTTTACATTTAACTTTTCAATGTAGTGAAGTCAGTAGATCAGGGCATAGGGAAAAAGTAAATCCTCATGATCCAGAACAGGCTCCAAAATGCTGCCATTATGTGTTCAAAATTCTAAAACAAAGCTGTCATAGTCTGCAAGGATTGAATCAGATATGTATTGACAATTAAAAAAATATTTGCACTCCCACCACATATAGAAGAAAGAAAAACACAGAGGGTTTGTTTCCCTTAAAGTTCAAGGTTTCAGAATTTTTCCATGATGAGTTCGGACTTAACTCTTAAAAACAATACCTGCTTTTAGACTTTTGCTTTTATCACCTAGAATAATTATGAAATAACTTTTTCTAATGCTGATGTTCAAATAACTATTTCCAAATTATTTCCAAAATTTCCATTCTATTCTATGGGAGCAGACCATAAAGAAGGTTTGTGAAGAAGGCTGACTACAAACTCTAATTCACATGCCATCAAATCTTTACATGCACAAGAGAAAATGTAAATGTTAATGCCAGAAGTGATTGCTATGCATGGGGCCATGGAGGGCTGCACTGCAGCACAAACAAATGCCACATTATGAGGTTAATTTCTGGTATCAGCAGCTCTTAATAATGGTCAATCTCTCTTTAAACAGTCCTGGGCATGGAGCTGCTCTTTACCTTCTGAGGTCAACAAAGTATTAATTGGGAGGAAGCTTCTATTTCTCATGTAATTTTTCCTAAAAGGTATTTAACAACTTCCTTTCCCTTTTCAGCAGTGCGCGCACACACCAAGGACACCCACAGCAGACTGTAAATAGGTGGTCTTAACACCAACATTTTTCCTTTTCCTGGAACCCGCACTTCCAAGCTGCTCTTTTGTTTTCCCAAATGGGTTTTGAAAACTGGTGCCAGTCAGCTAATCTAGCTCTTTGTTGGCACTTTAGTGTTTTGCTGGCACCTCCAGCAGCCTGAGAAGGTTGTAAGCCACGGGTTTACTCTGCGCACTCTTTGAGAAAGTGGCAATTTCGCACTTTCATGTGTAGAACATCAAAACTGCAGTTCTGACGGTTACATTTTGTAGCCTCTCTTGACTCTTCCGCAAGAATTTGAGTACTTCACAGAAAAAATCCATGTTGAACACCCAGCATGATGTGGCTAGCAGTGAGGAGAGAGAAGAAACACTTATCAAGATTCTGCAGTTGGTGGTACTTTACTGCACTCCTTCTCTGAAAAGACTCAGACAGGCCCCTGAAACAACTTCAACCACAGACGTTTAAGTTTCATTGAGAAAAGTCTATACTATAGCTTAGTTAATTTTTTTTTTTTTTTTTTTTTTTTTTTTTTTTTTTTTTTTGTGATGGCAATTTTAGTTAGGACAGTAATAAAAAAAAAAATCCATCAACTTGTGTTGCTGAATATCATTACTGGATTAAAGTTTAAATCTTGTCTCTTTAAAAAGCCATATAAAACATCATCACCTTATTATTAATTAAGTTAAATAGCAAGTGCCTCAAGCAATATTGGCTATGCAGCTAAGAGGGGGTCAGTCCTGGGGGGAAGACTAAGGAGCTTTACTGATAAAAAGCTCAGCAACACTCAAGGAATCTTTTGGATTGCCAAAGAATCTCTTGAAATATTCCATCTATAAACATAACACAACTTATAACAGGTTTTACTGCAGCCTGATGTACACTTGTCTGAGTGTACTGTAAAGACTGTAAATGTATTCTGGAGCTGCTTTAGTATACATTAAATCACCTGATTCTTAAAATTATTATACTGAAACTAAGAAGCAGCAAATAGAAGCACACTGCCAAGGATTTGAGACTGTTCCAGAGCCAGAGCTGAGACTAAATAACCCTCAGAGATGTGGAAGAGGAGAGACTGTCTGTCTCATGCCCATCAGCAAGAGAAGCAAAGCACAGGGTGAAAGGAAAGTACCCACAGACCATTTTTGCTGGTGGCAATTTCACAGCCTGTCCAGAAATTAATTGCAATTCTAATAACATGTTTTCCTGAATAGGCCTGAGCTATCTTCAGCACAACCTTTGTGATAGCCTTTCCCTAAAAGCCTAAAACTCACTACCCTCAGCACTGAAAAGCCTCTTCAAAATACTTTGGTCTGCTGCAGGGCACATCTTAGCAATTTTTAAGGCTTCTTCCAGTCGTGGATTCAAAGCAAGTAAAGAAATCCCAATTGTCCATGAATATTTGACCAATCTGTCCAATTAAATACGGCAAACAAAGTCTTAAGAGACAGGACAACATTCCTCTGGCACTCCTTAGTTCTACAGACCAGCGAGCGACCCTAAAATAAGGTGAACATACAGAGGGTTCTCTTTATTTCCTGCTTGAAAAGCATGATTCCACATGAGAGTGTGTAACAATAGTAAAGTATCAGCAAAAGACCTCTAGGTCAAAAATGAAAGGACTCACCTCTAAACAAATAGATCAGTTTTTTTCTGATTAAGGTCTGTTTAGACAATCATGACTTTGCAGAACACTCCTATTATTCATCTCAACTAAGAGCATATTTTTTACCCACAGGAGGGATGCAATTTTGATCTTAAAAGTTAAGAATTTTTACATTTTTTAATGTGAAACTAAAGGTTATCAAGTTCAATTAAGGTTGCTGATTCAATGGTTATAGAAGGGTTGGAGCTCCTTTAGAATATTTATGCTCTAAATTGCTTACATTTCACTGTGCAAGTAGAACTAAACTTGGTCAAATGTTTCCAAGGAGAAAAAAGAATTAAGGACTACATTGGTTCCAACAAATATTCAACTTCTTAGCTGAATTTTACTTTAATATGCCTTAAAATACTTACTTCAGGATCACACATCCTGTCCCGGCGGGAGGAGCTGTCCAAAACACCTGGATGCGTGTCCTCCTTCTAGGTGTGCTCTCAGTTACAGCAACGGGACAATTGCTCATGAACTGGGTTTCTTCTTCATCTATGATCTAGGGAAGCATAAAGAGAAGAATGAGAAGAGATAAGGGCGTGCATGGCCAACGTCTTTGATGTGTGTTTTGTCAGTTCGTGTTTTCTTTGAGTGGAATATTTTTAATTCTCTCTGCTTGGCTCAGCACAGCTTCAGCAAGTGAATTTAGAACATGCAGACTGCCACTGAATTGAAAACCAAAAGCTCACAAAATAAAGACAGAAGAATAAGTCAGTTCTGGGTAAAGAGAATTCAGACCTTTTTAAGCATCACTTCAAATAACCCTTTTTTGTGGACCTTGATTACTGGAGCTTCCTGTAAATATTAATGAACTGAAAATAATAAAATATTCATAATGTCAGATGATTGAGAATCCATGAACCCATTATTTAGTCCAAACTGTAGTGTTTTTTTCCTTTTTTGATTGATTGATTGATGGTTAACAGAAAAGTTTAAATGGTACAAGTCAAAAGCCAGAGAGGCAGATTTGAAACTGATGTTCCAAGGATTTTACTCAAAGGTGTCATGTCAAAATAGCTTTCTCACTGCATATGTGTTTCATGGATTGTACTTTAAGCCTTCTGTTCATCAGATCTCAAAGAAATTTCATGAGAAACTGTTAAGTTTTATCTGGAAACAGACAAGCTTTGACATTGGAAAATTTCTCTTCAAAATGCTCAGTGATCTTGTTTCATTTGATGAAGCTGCAATTCATAAAACACTGGGTCAACACTCAGGCAGTTAGTTACATACCTTACCATTTTGAGGAAAAAAACCTATATTTATCAATTTATAGCAAGATTCAGCTCTGAAGGGCCTTTTTCAGAATCCTGGTCCTAACAACACACACACACACACAAACAAACATATACTTTTACCAATTAAACTATATAAAAAAAATCTTCTGGCAGTAAACATAAGATTAAACAAGTATTTTTGACAAAAAAAAATCTCCTTTGCATTGTAAAGAAAGAGAGGCAATATCTTTAATTGGGCCTGATCTGCTTTAGTGAGCAGGCATCTTCACTATCTCACCCAAGGATACTGCCAGAATTCCCAAACATTTTTAGCTAAGCCAACAAACATTTTTGTATTTCCATGGTAGAATGAAGTGGCACTGGCCCAGAGGAGTGCTGAGAAACTCTCTTCAGCTGGTCAACAGGTCAGTGGCTAATGAGTTTTAAATTTAAAGCCATTAATATGCTTCAAGTTTTTTAATGCTTCGTAGAATTTGTGTAACCAAACACAATGTGCACATTTGCTGTGTTTTAATTAACAGGAAGCAGTGGGAAGTGTGGGCTCCAGTGGAGGCTTAAGCTGACTGCAGAGTTTCTTCTGCTGCTGCATGCAATTTAATCTGTGCTAGTTGAGCACCAAGAAATCCCTGATCAACAATTCAGTTTCGGCCATCAACCGTACTTATTCTGTCTGCCTTACTCCTGCATCAGTAAAATAAAAAGAAACAAAACTGCCTACTTATCTCTCAGAAAGGTTGTCTCAATTATTTCAGGACCATATCAATTGACCTTTTATCTCTGTCTCACAGTAATTCATTCTCAATCAAAACCCAATTTTGGTGGCAGCTCTGAGAGAAGAATGAGTGATTTTATACCATCTCATACACAATAAAATACTATTGCGTGTTATACAAAAGCATGATAATTCCCATTGAAAAGGCTCTTAGGAGGTCATCAGAAAATTCTTGAGAAGGACAGCTTTTCTAAAAAAAAAATGGAAATATTACAAATTACTGTACAAATTATACCAGCTCCCTTGTCAGATGCAAAGTGCTGCTGCAGTATAACTCACATTCTTGAATAAAAACTTTAGGAATATCTTCAATCCAGGTCAAGATTATGTAATTACGTGTAAGTATGAATAGGATTGATCAGATACAAGCTATTCCACAATGACCAATGAAACTTTTTCCCAATCTAGTTGAGCTCTTGCCTGGCACACGCTCCACCAATGAATGTTTCTTGAGAAGCCCAACTGAAATGGTGTTCTCCAAGTATAAAACCACTATTTTCAATAAACAAGCACTTAGCTGCTTTCATATCTCTAGAGATCATTCCTGCAGCAGTCGTCACTGTAGACTTACCCATGTGCGTTTGCACGTTAAGTAAATTCACATTGCAGTGCAATCCATCTTGCTTTCCCCCCCCCAACAGTGAATGGAATCGCAAGGAACCCCAAAACCAAACCAAGCAACCAAAGGAAGGAGTTGTGAGCAGCTGTGAGTAGTTATTACAAGCCAAATTTAAGACTTGCCTGAAAAAGCAGAAGCTGAAATATATGTTTGGATTCTAGATAGCCATTATGTTGAAGCACATCCTTGTTCCACTTGCAGCAAATAAACATGGAAATGTTTTCTGCACTTCTGTTGCATACCTAATTCCTGCAAATTAGCAAGTAAAGAGTTTTCTCAAGTATTTCTATAATAAACTAATTTGAAAGTTCTGGCTGCATTTTACAATACGATCCTGGAAGAACAGGAAGTGGCTGAGCCTCAAGGCTACATCACGATTTCCTGCATCCCTAACCATCAAAGCAGAAGACTTACGCAATGAGTGTCTACTGGAAAACTCTGAGCATAAAATCATAAGGTCTTCCAAAAAGCATTCCTTTGAAGAAAAACTGGACAGAAGCTTTCTCAGTAAAGATTCCTAATGTTGACAGAATACAGCGCAGAACTCCAAAATTAGTTGGAAAGGCTCAAATGCCAGTTGATTTGATTAAAGAAAGTAATTTTATGATATATAATAAACCCAAGGATTTTCCAAATTCTAGGATTTCATACAAACCACCTCAAATCTATTTGTTAAAAAGATGGGGGGTTTCTTTCTGTATCCATGGAGGTTCAATTATTTATAAAAAGTTTCTTAGGAGTGATAAGAAGGGAATCCTGATTTACACTCCAGGATTACAAATGACATGATATTTTAGAGTGGTGGATGATATTATTACAGTCCCATGTAGGACAAAAGCAATAGTATCCTGGCCAACTTTGGGGGAAAAAAAGAGAAATGTAATACAATCCTGATTTGTTTCTGGAATCAAGTCAGACCACATAGGCATGAAGGAAAGATTTGGCAGAAGAAAAACATGTAGATTAAAACACTGCATTTACAAAATTATAGCTTCTAAACCCCAGGTTATCTGTAACGGGAAGCCTCACATTTTCAAGAATGGGCCAGCAAATTACTCACATGTTGGACAAAAATCCTAAAACCAAAAAATAAACACTTGGGCAAAGAATCTGAACCCTCAGAGGGAGAGACCTCTATGTGACTTATCCTTTTAAATCCACAAATGCAGTTACATTAGATTTTAATATTCTGGTTAGATTTAGGTGTGGGGGAGGTTTTTTTGTTTATTTTGGGGGGTTTTTTTGTTTTGCTTTGGTAGGTATTTTTTGGTTTGGTTTTTTTTTTTTTGGTTTGGGTTTTTTTTTTCCTTTGGTTTGGGTTTTTTGACTGGTTTTGGGTTGTTTGTTTTGGTATGGTTTTTTTCCTATTGTGATTGTGGTATTATTGAACCAATTTATTCCTTCAGGAAAACTAGTGTAAATCCTGAACAAGATTATTGGAGTTAACTGGGATTCAAATGAGTGTCACAACAAGTACAATTTGGCTGAATTTGGATAGATCTATCAACATGAAAATAAGGATACTACAAGGGAAAATTTACCAGCTCCAGGTTCAGTCTTACATTCTTTGCATATTCCAAACATTGATGAGGTTGAGGACAAGTTTTGGGTGTTCCTTAAAAGCAGGACTGGATAACTGCTTAGTTGTTATAAAAAAAAGAAAAAAAAAAAAAAGGAACAATTGGTTTTCTCAGAACTGGAACATTTCATGCTGAGTGACAAAGCTTGATGTTTCTGGTTTCTATAAACTATTAGTCAAAGAAACCAGGCAGTTATGCTCTCTATCCTTAAATTTATACCAGTACTGAAAAAAAAGTTTAAAAATTTCAAAAGACCATACATCACAAAGAAAGGGATCAGCACTGAGTACAAAAGGAGATGAAGTTACATAAACCCTCTACTGGCTTGTGTCCACTTCCTCAGTTGAAACCACTGGCTAGGACCTTCAGCACCATCTCTTGCTCTGTGGACACATCATCACTCTCCACTCACTGAAACAGCTGCATTCTACCGGAACAACAGAATTAAAGGGGAAAAAAAAAAAAAAAGAAAAAAGAAAAAAAAAGAAAAAAAAAGAAAAAAATAAGAAAAAGAACACAGCCTAAAGTTCACAAGATAAGCATTTTTGTGGGCAGATGTCTTCTTTGTAAGAGCTAATTTGAATGTTGCAAAACTGTCTTCTCCTTGAGGAAACTTTCCAATTATAAAAAGAACATTGGGTCTATGCAACAGCAATAATATTTGGCCTTTAGGGATTAATCTAGAACAGAGCTTATTATACGGAACGTAAAATTAATGATGTACAAAGTCTGTTTAAAAACCGTATCTCAAAGATGTGCTTCACATAACCACATTGTCTGACTAAAGGACACAGCATTGCTCTCCGAGTCTGTGCCCCAAATCAGAAGAATCAGAACTGGGCCTTTTTCTGCAGTGCCAGTAAATCAATCTTGCAGACTACAATTCAAGGTTGTACAGAACCACTGAGCACTGCTGGGCTCTCTGGAAGACTGGCCATCCTTAGCAATGCACCACAAGGCTGGAGTTGTCTGATAATGGCTAGGGCTAGGATTTGATTTAGGGTTTCTCTGAAGCCCTGAGAAAAGTGCAGATTTATTGAAGAATGGCATTGCTAAAGTACACTTGCAGTTTATCACTATGTTCTGGTAACTTCTAGCACAAACTTTACGTAGACATCGCACAAAGTTGCAATTAGAAATCAAATTTAGTTCTGTAATCATTACCTGAGGAAAAAAAAATGCTATTAAGAATCTGCTTTGTTTTGCTCTTCATTCCAAACAAACGTGAGCTATTTTATTCCTGCAGAGCAGGCAGGGTCTGCAGGGCTGCTGCAGGGTCTATTTCAAGGTGCAACTCAAACAAAATGAGAAAGAAGGCAGTTGAGGGTGACAAGAGCCCAAAGTTCAGTAAAGATACAGCACTACACACCGCCAGCTTTACTAAACAGCTTCTCCTGCCCTAGCCTGGCTATGGGAAATTTAACAAAATAGCTATTTCTTCTTTCCTTAATATGTATGAAAAGAGTAAAGAGATTGTGAGTATTGCCAGAAACAGGTGACAGTACCTTGACAGTATTTAGTAACTGTAAAATGCTATAGTGTATATTTTTCTTGCTTCAGAACCACTCTAGTTAACTTAAAGTTATAACATGCTGAATTATAAAGCTTGCACTGAAGACTTCTAGCTGTAAAACTAAAATGGCCAATTAACTTGATGTTGTCAGTAAAACTCAGGAGATGAATGAGCACAGACTGTCATGAATTGAGGCAGTTTTCATCTAAGTAATCACTAAGAGGGGACTTAAGGTCCAAAGTTTCATCTTTGTTTCCCATGAAGTTTCCTCCTTGACTAAAACATTAACATCTCTATGAAAACAGTTTGGCAAATTGAGTCAAGGTACTTTATCAAACTTTATTACTGGGGAGGTGATAATTCAGCTTTTCCTAGATAACATTATTTTTATCATCTCTAAAAGAGAAACTGTATCAGGCACAGAGAGCTGTCATTATTCTCAAAGCTATAAATCACATTGGGTTCTATTGATAATTTTTTTTAAGAAGTAGTTATTTTGACTAAGGAAAATTCCTTCATTTCGTATTTAGAAAGCAATTTGCAAACACTAATTTCCAGCAGGGGAAGGACAAAATCTTTACAAATTCTATCATCTTCTGAAATCCCTTCAAATATTCTAGCTCCTTAGCACATCCAGTGGTCTTCAACAACGAAATTCCCAAGAAACTGGGAATTATTTTGAACACTGAACTTGCTCTTCATACTTTGGCACACAAAGACCCAAAGTGCCCCAGCTGGCTCTTGCCTAAAAGAGTACCCTGGCACGAGCATCAGAGCATACAAATTACTCACAGCACCAGGGGCACCAGCACGAGGAAATTGTGCAAAGGAACTTGATGTGATGTTTTGTACAAAAGCAGCGAGTCACTCTGTGACAAATGGCTTAACTTCGTTCCCACTGTCTGGCATCCACTCTAAACAGCAACTTTTACAGGATTTGAAATTATGCGTATGGATTCTGGGAAAGACTGAAAATTTTATTTCAAAAACAGGACTTCCGGCCCACACTGACGCACAATTTAATCAAGTTAGACCTACATCTAGAGCAAAATTGCTGGGGTCAGACTCTATGCTGACCAATTCAAACACATTAATTTGTGGGTTACAGTTTTTTACCATTATAATCAGGCAGTGGTTAAAGAAATGGATTTGCTTTTCTATGAAATGAGAGTGAGTTTTATGGTCTGAGTATAGTTTTAATTAGGAAGCAAGAAATAGCAGATGAAAAAGGAGTAAATTTTATGATTGTAAAATGAAAATTAAGACAATTTACTTCCACAACTCTGAACTCTGTTCCAAGGATTAGGAAGCAGAGATGTCCCATTGCAGCCTTAAAACAGAATAATAACCAGCAAGGATGATGAGGACACCAGAGAAGGCTGTGCTGTGATGACCCTTAGCAGTCCCTTGGGAACAGAGGCAGCATTAGTCAGAGCAATCTTCTGGCCAGGTCCCTACAGGTGAGCCAAGGCCAACCCAAAATAGCAGGTATAGAAAATTAAATCCAATATTGAAAAATAAAATAAAAAAAAAAATTAAAAAATGGAGCACAGCCACTTAGGGCTCTCACTAGATTTCTTATTTCTGTCTTCCATGTAATGGAGAGATCAGAGTGCCAACAGCTCTTCCAAGATGACAAAACTAACACACTCATTTCAGATGAGAATATAACCACAATAAATCTCAACAAAGATCCATGCAGGGGTCTCTACAGAAGTATTCCAATATAAAAATATATTTATAATATAAATATTATTTATACTCAGTGTTCTGTTGTCAAACTATTTCAATGTGAACATTATTTATTTGGCAAAAAATAGTCACTACTCCAATCTGGTAAAAAATAGATTTTGATAGGTGATGTCTCAAGTGCTTTAGCCTGGGAGAAACATTGTTTGCTGAAGGGGATACTGTATAGAAATCAACCATTTTTAGGTAAAAATCATTTGAAAGAAGTAAAAGTTTAAGGATTTTGTATATTTCTTGATCAGTCTGTACAGTTTGGACCTTTCATTTAAGTCTATAATACACACATTTTCTTGGAAGGAGAAAAAACTGTTGTTAATTCCTATATATATTTCCNACCTGTTTTGCTTTTCTTTTAATCCTATTCCACTAAAATGAAAATTAGGCGAATGTGATAACCACTACAGAATATAACCACAATAAATCTCAACAAAGATCCATGCAGGGTTCTCTACAGAAGTATTCCAATATAAAAATATATTTATAATATAAATATTATTTATACTCAGTGTTCTGTTGTCAAACTATTTCAATGTGAACATTATTTATTTGGCAAAAAATAGTCACTACTCCAATCTGGTAAAAAATAGATTTTGATAGGTGATGTCTCAAGTGCTTTAGCCTGGGAGAAACATTGTTTGCTGAAGGGGATACTGTATAGAAATCAACCATTTTTAGGTAAAAATCATTTGAAAGAAGTAAAAGTTTAAGGATTTTGTATATTTCTTGATCAGTCTGTACAGTTTGGACCTTTCATTTAAGTCTATAATACACACATTTTCTTGGAAAGACAGAAAACTGTTGTTAATTCCTATATATATTTCCCACCACTATATCCAGATATATGTAAAGCAATTAGCTACCTTACATTAAAGAGTGACTTTTAATCTGATTTTCTAGTTAGATAAAAAAGCTTTGAGAAGCTGTTTAAAGAACAAAATGCTTTTGCAGCCTCATAAAAGAAACTGATATAAAGCAAGGCAATGTGCACACAACCCTCGACGGGAAGTGGGACGTGACTTGGATTGCTGAGCAACCTTTCCCAAACCACTTCAGTCATAGACACTGAGCTCCTTTTTCAAACCAATATATTAAATGCTCTATGACAACTTACTTATTGTCCTTAACAGCCTGTCACACCTCCAATTGTTCTCAGGCTTCATAAACAGGAGTTTTTTGGGAAGAGATTAAATCCAAGATTCCAGATCTTCAGCCTCTTCTGTGATGCACCAATTGCTCAAATTAAATGGAAAAGTAGCTTAGAGAGTCAACTAGAATTTAAGCCAGGGAAATCCATGGAAGACATAAAGTTGGAGTGGCTCCCTGTGTACTAACCCTTTGTCTCACTTTCGTAGAAAGAACAGCCAAGTTCTATCAAAGATCCCCCAGCTCGGTGCATTGATGCTCACAGAACCCAGGAAGCAGAACAAAAACAAGTCTGGCAGAGCTGCAGTTTGATGACTACATCTTCTACACCAGGGTACTTTTTCGGTGTTTCCAGGGATTGTGGCACAATTAATGCAAAAGGGAATTTAAATAGTGCTAAGAAAATAAGAACCTTAGTTTGTGAAAAAATGGTTTATATTTTCATTTGGCTGCACAGTGGGATCAGAAGACAAAATTTATTTAGTTATTTCTCTTATTTATCCTGCAAAAAAGCTGATCCACTCTTTTAGAGTGTGCTCTGTGACCAGCATTGAAGACTCTGTGAGATGGAAGATGCAGATTCACAAAATCTGTTCTGAATTAGGCTGTTCACTGTCAGTGAAAGATTTTACAAAATGAGTAGCCTTCAGCCAGTCTCTTTTCTGAACTGTTCTACCCCACGTACATCCTGAACCAAGGGGCAACACTGGCTTGGCAGACAAGTAATGAAAAGCACTTTGAAATGTGTCTTCAACTCTCTGGTCTGTTTATTTTGATGACTTTACCCTCAGGTTACTGAGCCAGCCTCATCCCTGCTGGTCTAGTGAAGTGCTTTACTAACTTTACAAAGCAGAGAGATGCAAGAAAAGAGGCTGAGTGAAATCTGTCCTGAAGGAGGCTGGTGTTGTGTGGAGAAGCATGTTTTAGGGCTACAGACCTCTCTGGTGCAATCCTTGTTCTAATGGCTTGGACACACGAACCTTCTCCTCCCCATCCAGGTACAAATCCTTTTCTAACTCGAGCTCAATCTCTACTTCAACCTGGAAATTATATTTGGATGAAAAGTTTTCCAGTCCCCCAAAAATTGTGAAAATCAACATATTCCATTAAAAGGGTCAATATACTGGTGCTTCTTTCTGGGGAGACAAGAGACCAAAATGTTTCCCTAAAATATTAAAATTCCTTCTAGCATTTGCTTGCTAGTCCAGGACTGCAATTGCATCACTTTTAGGAGTGCTAGCACTGAACTTTTCGAAATGTTAAATCAAAAAACAAATCACAAAACTCCTTTTGCATTTCTTTCTGACCAACACAAGTGCCCTTGTTTGAAAAGGGGCAAAACAGGGCTCAGAGCTTCCTCCCCAGATCTGGCCTTCTGTGTTGTCTTGAACCAGGGCACATGCATTTGAACAAAACTCTAGCAATGCACAAAGCATATTTCAAACACGTTTTCCAAATCCACATGGTGAAGAATTCATTCAGATTCTTTCTGTCTCAGCACAAGCCGAAGCTTTATAAATATGAACCTAAACCAACTTCCGGTCATATCCTAAGCATACAATTTAAGGCCATTAAAAAGTCCAAAGCAGAGTGCTCAGTACCTGGCACAACTGAATCCAGGATAAAGAGGAATTAGGTTTGTGGATGTGTGTGGAAAATTGAAGGACTACCTAATTGTTGTGAGCAAAACTCAGCATTTTAATTTTTGCTAAATGCAAAATAAAATCTTGTCAGCACATTCTTAATTCATCGAAACAATGTGAAACTTTTCATACCGGTACCAGGATTTTACTCAATTTCTGCAGCAACTGTCGTTATCTGCCTGAGCCCATGTGTCTGTGCTCCTGTCAATGCACAGAATTTTTTGCACAAAAAATGCCATTTATAAATGCTAGAAAGAATGTACCTCCACTGTGACTAGAAGATATTTCATTAGTAAGGACCTCCAGTCACTATTCAAGTCCAGTCAATAACACATTTTAAATTCAGTGGTCCAGAACTTCTGCTCACCCTGAAAATAAGCTTCAAGCATTCACAGTTAAGATATTTAAATGAGAAGAAAAAAAAATACACTCTCATATTCATAATGCAACAATATTTGAGAGAAAACATGATCTAATCTTAAATCCGCTATTCTTATTATCAGTTCTATAAAGTTTGACTGAGGGCAGCCGAGAAAACGTGACCTTGCTGTCAGAACAAACCACGTGGGCTGGGTGAGAGACATTACTGACCAATTACTGCAGTACAGTACTTTCATAAAGTTGGTGTTAAATGACACTGATGAAGTGTCTCTGCTATTTGAAATTAATTACGCTGTTATCTTTTGATAAGGTTATCTTTCTTGTGTTGTTGTATATTACCAACCTCTCTAGCCCCATAATGAGCTACATAAGTAATGTGGGTGCCAGAGAAATATTTGCAGTGGACTCACACAGAAGAAGACATGGACCTTATCTTCTGCTAACACTGGCATTCCTCATTTACATTTCTGTGGCAAGGAACACCAGGTTTGTTGTCAATTCAATTTAAAACTCAGGAACTGCCATTTTTATTTCAGGAACAAAATCCCAGATAAGAACGCAGTTGCAACACCAGTCGATCAAAGAAAAAGGAATGTTAAATTTGAGGAGGCACATAAAAGATCTGATAAGGAAGAAATTTTATAGTGGCTGGGCAAACAACGTACATAGCTCGAGCACTAGAGGCAGCTTTCTGTGTGTCAGGTGCTCCCTGCTGAGGGATGATAAGGGACTGCCTTCCTCCCCAGCCATTCCCTCTTTTCCATTTGTCAGAGTGTTAATTGCCAGCCAAAGGAGCCTTTTCTAATTATGACTTTGTGGAGTATAAGTCCAACATGGGCTTAAGGGTAGGGGGGGCTTCCTCACTAATATAATCAATAATAATATTATTATAGAGATGACACTTCTCTGCAATTCAATGTAACAACAGGCAGCAAAGTACAACAGAATTGCCTCTTCTGCTCTTAGGAACAACAGAATTGATGAAGGTCATTTGAAATACACAGTAAAATGTGAGTCTGCACATTTTACTGGATCAGCATTTCTCAGTCGCTTAGTTTGTTCAGGCTTTTCATTTCACCTTCATTTTGGGAAATATTACACTACTCAGCATTATGACTGGAGTGCCAAGAATAGCTACCTCACTTGGAGCTCCTCGCTTAAGAAGGGATTTAAGGATTACAGAAAATACATATTTTTAATAGCATTATTGTCCTGCTCAGTGTTGGAGCTTTAAAGCATCAGCAGCTCTGGCACATGTGCTATTCATGTTCCTCGTGAGTATCTCAGTGCCAAAATACACATCCCAACCTAGCTCAAGCTGATTCCACACAAATTCTCGTAGCCTTTGGATGACTGTGTACAGAACATAATCTATTTCTGAGAGACTTAATCCATTGCTAAAACCACATTTACAGCAGAAATACTGGTGATCTGGAACTACAGGCTTTGTGCAGATAAACTTAAGAAGGCATTTACCTCCTTAAAAAAGCTCTCAAATCTTTTGCTGAGCAATTCGCATCCACTGTCGGGTCAGGAATGGTGCTGGTGCAGAAGAGCTGCAGGAAGTCAGGAGGGGTTTCTGGTAGCACTGGCAGGAGTTGTGTGCAGTTATAAAGCCACCATGCTTTTTGTGTGCATGTGAATGTGTGCCTAAATATTAGACAGACTCAAGAGATAATAATCCAGGCTCTGGCTCCTCGTACTTTTGATATGCTGATGAACTGAATGCACGGCTTCTCCAGCTCCTTCCTTAGAGGGCATCACAGATTATATGCTGTATTCACCATCAATTCCCTGCCTGCCTCTTTATAAAGCCAAATTTCATGTTACCTTGAGCACCCTTCCAGCAAATTAAACCTGCAGGCTGAGAGTTTCCAAGAAATCAAAAAGTTCTGCTCTCTCCCTTCCAGTATGAGAGGATTCTGACTGAGAAAGACACACTGCACTCAGACAACAGCAAAGCCATAATCTGGCAAAACAGGAGACTCTTGTGAGCAGAACAGATTTTTTTTTTTCAAGGGGTTGGTGAGCTCTCCTCAAACACTGACTGAAGTTCAAGTCAGTTAAGTGCTGAGACTAAAAGAGAAGCTCACATTAAAACATGGTTTAGACACTTTTTGGAACAGTGTCTTGCACTAAATGTTCATTATGGGAACCTAACAGTGACATGAGTAACAGAAACGTAATTAAAAGCTTCAGGAGTTATATGAGTCTGTGTGTGAGGTTGTGTGTCAGTGGTTTTATTTGATTTGGGGACTTTTTGTGTTTTTTGCCAGAGAGTTTTTCTATTGTCTTGAACACAAGCAGTGTATTTCCCCATGGTCTAAAATGTCTTCTGGAGGAAATAATCATGCAAAAAGGGATTCTGAAAAAAGCAGAATAACAGAGAAATTTGGTAAAGGTTTCTAATAAAATTCTTAATCCCTCTGCAAATTGAACTACCCTAAAAGTAGAGCTGTAAAATGAAATGGTAGTGTCTCAAATTCTACACAGATCAACACTGTAATAACTGAGCTAATCTCAGGGACACTGAATGAAATGTTCACTTACTGCTATTCCCATATTACACATGGGCCACAAATTTTGTGAAGACATTGGCATAAACCAATTTTTTTTAACCAAATAATAAAAGACAGTGATTTTGTTAAATCTGCTTCTGACATTTTTACCTGTTCTAAATGAATTTCCAAGACAGGCTGCATAAGGGACAGCTGATTTCTGAAGCTTCAGAGGAACCTTATATAAAAGCATTAGACTAAGTTATCAGCTCCTGCTGCTTTGGCACATTTTGCTTTGAAAACCCAGTTTTCTTTATGTGTGTCAATTTTGAGGCTGTGGATAGACTTCCCAATTAAAGAACTGTACTCTCATCTTTCCATACATGCATATGGCAACCAAAAAAAAAAAAAATCTCAATCTCAAAGGCATTGAATTCCGACGATTATGTTTTTCCAGATTATAAAGTTGTCTTATTTGAAATTTCATTAGTATGAGTAGAAATTCAATATATGTAGTTTTAGACCGAGAGGGTGGCAAATAAATTTTCTTTTTGGGGTCCCTTGCAACTCAGCAAGTTCTGTGATTCTATCAAAAAACAAAAACTGACAGTGAGAATAATCAATCAGTTAAAAAGCCTCCACAGGAATGTGGTAGAGTCTCCAACTCTGAAGGTTTTCAAGAGGAGAAGGACAAGGCTGGACAAGGGTCAAAATAACTCAATCCAGACTCCCTTTCACATGAATGGTTGGATCAGATAATCTTACATGGCCCCTTCCAATCTTCGAAGTTCCATGATTTTATGAAGTAGGCATTCAGTGAGTTTCTGCTCTCATTTTTTATATGTATTACAAATTGCATCTTTGCAGTTCCTTCAATTTTTTCCCTATACTTGATCTGCTACAGGTAATTTTTCCAGCTGGGAACAAAGCTTCCTTCAGCCAGATGACTTCATTTTCTCACTATCCTT
This sequence comes from Donacobius atricapilla, assembly GCA_013397315.1. Lineage (NCBI taxonomy): Eukaryota > Metazoa > Chordata > Aves > Passeriformes > Mimidae > Donacobius > Donacobius atricapilla. The sequence continues at coordinate 498,398 of WBMY01006626.1, forward strand.
CTCTCCAAAACACTTATACAGTGCAGCACCAAATATGAGTCCAGACAAAACCACCTTCTCAAACAGATGAAGTGCTGGTGTGTAGGAATGTAAACAGCTGTCTCTTCCTTCCCGACTCCAATGTGTGGATCTGAAGTGTATGACTGTGGAAGTTTTTATCTGAGAACTTCGCCATAAGGGGCAGAAATAATCTAACCCATCTATCTAAGCATTTGCAGAACATGAGCATGGAAGAATGAGAAATAACTCATATTTTCATAGTAGAAACTGAATATCGCCCTGCAGGTCAGCTCTAACTCATGACGAGTGTCAAGCCATCTCTCACTCCTAAAGCTGAATTTTGGCTATACAGGAAATCCATCTCAGGTGTTAGGGACAATCAATCACACCAGTGTTTGTTCAGAGGCATTTGATAGTTTCAATATAATTCTGTATTATTCGCAATAAATTTCAATGAAAAGCTCCATAAAGCTCAAAGTCAGCACCCTAGATCTGTTATTTTTCTGTGCTTTTCCATCTTTTGGAGAATAATGCAAATTCTGCACAGGTACTTGAGAAAATAATTCTATAAGAAATGCAACTGTAAAACAACTTGAGCAAAAAGGATGAAAATAAAACCTGGTTCAGAAAGGGAAAAACAGATCCTGATGGTCAGAAATTCAACCACATCTAAAAGAAAAAATAATTTGCAGGAGATACCAACACTTGATAAATTACAGCTAATCTCCAGGATATGAACTATGTAATTAGAGAAGTATTAAAATTAAAGGCGAGGAATCATATTTAATATATGAGATTCTTATTACTTCTTATTTTCACTTAAAAAAACCCAAACCACAACACTTCCATGTTATACAGAGCACAGCAGTCATTACACCATCCAGTTTAGTAATCCAAAGTACATGTAAACATTGCTGTGTCTGATTCTGTGCCAAACAACAGGAAGAACTAAAACATAGTATGAATCCAAACACATTTATTTAAGTGACTAAGCCTAGAGTGCTAAGAGAGTATTTGGAGGGGTTTCATCACTTTAATCCTGTAGTAGGAAAGATTTGCTTATCTGTCTGATACATACCAGGAGAACAGCTATTATCATTGGAATTGCTTTTAGGGTTCCCACCAAATATATAAAACTAGACTGTGCTCCCCTGTTTTCAAATCTCTGTATTTCACACTCATGATTGGAAGGTCACGCATTTAACAAACATTTGTTATTTTATGCATGGACAATATTTACATGCAAGGAGAAGGAAGATTATTGAAACATTCCTGACTTGGGAGGTGAACACTGCATGTGAAGAGCAGAACCCCTGAAGTTTAGTCATGGCTCAAGAGTGATATGTAATCTTGAGCAAGTTCCTTCACTACCTAATCTTCTGGAAAATGGATATCATAAATTCACATTCCAGTAAAAATATTTATGGAATTTAGTTCATGTAAAAACTTTGAAGTCTTAATCAGAAAGAAAATATAAAAGAATGTTTGAGAGGTGTCACAAATTATGTTCACAAATGTGCAAATGTGGGGCACTGATAAAGGAAAATCATTAGGACAAGACTAAGTAAATCTAACTGGAAAAGCTTTTAGTTATGATTTCTCAAAATTCAAGAGAATGTATCAAGTATCTTAACAATGAGTTCAGCATTTTACTCTGCCTTTATGCTTTCATTGTGATTTTAATCCTGCAATATTCCTTTCCATATTTATATAAGTTTAGCTTATTAGGTTCAGGCATATCCCAAGTTTTTAGAGGACATGATGTGTATAGATGTAAAAACATGACCAGAACTGATAAAACTCCAGGACCAGCTTTCACACAGGTTGTATCAGGTTTGCTCCTCCCAAGAGGAAAGCCCAAATCTCTCTTATGGTCAGCAGAGAGAGGGCAAATGGGTTCAGGAACCTAAAAATACACTGCCATGTACATGATGTTCTTTCTGTGAAAGCTGCCAGTTGCAAAACATCTGCACCACACACAAAGCTGGCTGTTCAGAACGTGGGTTTAATTCATTTTGCAAGTAACATAATCAGTGGAACATCAGATGAACGAAAAGGAAAAACAAAACAGACAAATAAAGAGTTTTGAGAGGGTACCATATGGGTCTTTTTCATCTTCTGGGGAAATCTTACACTGTGTCTAAGAAATTGTTTGGAACACACACGGTATTGAAGCTAAGGCCATTATATAAGCCTAGTGTCTAAATATATCATAACCCAGTTCTAATTCATACAAGCACTTTGTATAACCTTTATGGACAATAAAACTGGGTTACTGAAAGAGTCTAAAGGAAGCCAAGAAACTTTGCACAATCAAAAACCCCACTGCAGCTAATACAGAAAACATTTATGATTATCTTAATCTGGGATTTATTCACAATGTGTGGGCAGATTTGCTTAACAGGGAGGATTAGTGAGGGGGGGTGATTTACGGACTGGAGGTTTTTCCTTTACTCCTACATGTGGGATTCCCACAGTATCACGTAAAGAGAGACCAGAGCAAAAGGACAGCAACAAGAGACAAACTGCTGCCTTAGCAACCATTTAAAATACCTCCCTGAAGCTTCCAGAAGGTATTCTTCACATAATGGTATAAAATAGGGAGTTTATTTTCCTAGGAAAGTGAGCTATTGCTCAAGAGAGATTGTAGTGAAAAGTATTTCTCCATTTTTATTATTTGTTTGCTACTTTGTCTTCTCTACTCCGTATTTTTCCTATTTAAAACCAGTCTGTTAGCTAAAATAAGTTTGTGATAAACAGGCTAAAGAGAGCAATAACAGGTATAATTAAGTCTCCCATACAAGCAGAGTCAACTTTATTCATCCAGCTGAAAGTAGGAGGAAAAAAAAAAAATTAAATGAGTTCTAGAACAAAACCCTGATGTGTGCCTGACAAATAATGAATAAACTCTGGTCATGTCCTAAGGAACCCCTACTACATTACTGACTGTATCGAGATATATAACCATTAAAGTTATAGAACACTAAGTACCAAATCTACCTCTTACATACTCATTCTTTTAGATGTTTCTTTTGAAAAGAAAAGCAGGTTCAAATGAACTGTGCCCACCCACAAGGAGAAAAAAGAGGCAAGAGCAGCAACAGTGCCTCAATTCACATAGATGTGAATAATTGGAGCCCAGTTCAATCTGTGAAGTAAACAGAAGCAGGATGAAGGCTTTTCAATTTACACCTACAGCCTACAAATTAGTAAGCAGTCTGGTAGGACGAGCTTGCCAGGGATTGCATAATAACCCTACCCCCAGCAACAATGCAGGGAACAAAATGGTAGCTCTATACCAGCAGGGAATTTCCCTTTCTAATTACTGACTACTATGAAAAGCATTCTCAAGAGCCAAACGTCAGCTTTTGTTCAACTGGATCGGGAATTTCTTCATTATTCTTGATTTATTCTTGTCTGAAAATTAATTTCAATGGTGTTTTAAGAATCAAAAGTAACTATGCATAAAAAAATACAAAGTATTTTCTGGCAAATAATGCTTGAGAATTTATTTGGTAAAATAATTATTTTTGTGCCAAAAGTTCAACAGATTCCCAGTAATTATGGCTTGTTTAAATATCTTGTCGATATCAGTATTCATTTCATAGTCGCTTGTCTATATGCATTGAAACTAAGAGTACCTAATCCAGAAAATTCTGGTTTTGCAGAACACATTGTATACATTCACATCCTGCCTCTCACGCAACCATGAGAAAAGTGAAGCTGAATATCTGATTTTCAGTTTCTCTCACAGCAAGTGAAAAAGGAGACAAAGTAGAGCAGAAGGGGGGTGGTTTGAGATAAATAGGCTAAAAAAAAAAAATACAACCCTCTTCTGAGGAACACAATTACTCACAAGAAAATTTTCTGTCCCCTTTCAGAGATTGTTCATACATAGATTTCCACTTTGGGAAACTCCAAATAACAGGTGCCTTCCAGAGGCACAACTACTCGGAGCAGGAGTCAAGAATCAGTTCAGAAAACAGAACTATGTAAATGTAGTAGCAAGCGGTAAACTATTTCTAGATAAATCCTTGAATTTTTAGCTCTCAATTAGTAAGTCATATTCCTGTAAGTCAGTCCTGATGTAGCTCTCCTGATGGTGTCTGGAATGGGAACATCCATAGCATGGCTTGAGAAACAGCTGGGCTCAGAAGGGTCTGTGGTGAGGCCACATCTATTCATGGCTGTTCTCTGCTGTTTCCCTGCCAGAGACACACAAAAACGAGGGGCTGAGGAAAGCACCTGGCTCAGCCAGTTTAGAAGGCAAGAGCACTCCTTGTATTGAGACAACCTTATCTCCTGCTTGAAGTGAAAGCCAGATCTCCCGGCTTCGTCTGCTAAGATGTCAGTCCTGCACAGGTAGCAGGACTGTCAGAACAAAGTTCTCATCTTACTAGGTGAGAAAGCATCCACAAAAGCATTACTCTTAGAGCACCAACGACCATAGCCAGGAAATCCCCACAGAGCAAGACTCAGGGGAAAGGCTGGGATCAGTTTGCGTGATTAGAGGAAAGGTCACAGTGTCACAGAATGTGCCGACATGGAAGGGATCCACAAGGATTGAGTCCAACTCCTGGCCCTGCACAGGAAGGACCATCCCCAGGAGTCCCACCATGTGCCCAAGAGCATTGTCCAAATGCTTCCTGAACTCTTTGCTCTAAGGGAAGGGCACCTCCTTCAGGTGATAATTAAGCAGAGGTTGGTCGAGGTGGACAGCAAAGAGTGAAAGAAATCAGGATGTGGGATAAGAGACCAGGAGAAATTCTGATGACTGAATTTGGACTATATGCCTGAAGAGAACCTTTTGAGTAAGTGTCGTTGTTTGACACACAGACACACACACAAGCACACTTTGGTGAGAAGGCATGAACTGTTCATTAAAAAATCTGGGTCCACTTTATATAGTATTTCTACAAAGGCCAGGGATTAGGGGAGAAGGTTGACACCTCTCCCCATCCCACTGGTCAGGACAACTGTCCATCATTTGTCCATATCTCTAATACAAAGAATATAAACTCCCTAAGCTAAGGAAAACATTGCATCCATTTATAACACCCATGTGTGAGAAACAACCTAAGAACTAAGAGAAACAAAGAGAAGGCTGAAAAATCAGAGCAGCAAGTAAGTACATTCAGCCAGAAATATCCTTCATGGAGATAACAAGGTCAATTCACCTTGAAGTGGTCCAGCATTGTGCTAGAGGAGACAAGTTCTGTGAAAGTAGGAAAGAAAGAGCAGCATTATCTGGCTTTTCCAGTCTGGGACTCCAAATATCTGGTCAGGGAAAGAAAATTTCTTAAAGCTACATCCCAGCCTTGCTGCATAGTTTTCTGAGAAAACAGACCAAAGAAAAACAAAGAATCCTGATGAGAAACATGTCTGCAAAGTCTCTTGAGTAAAGACTAGCACTGAAACAAAACATCTGATGAGATTAGGATGAGAGGGCATATTTTTCAGTTGTGTGAGCCCCTGCACATCATTCTGAGGACACCATTACAGATTTCCATCCATCATTGCAAGAAGTGAAATAACCAAAGCCATATCTGGAGGTGCGTGAAGACAAAGCACCAAAAGGCAAACATGTTCAATGCACCACAACCCAAAGACATGCTCGTTTCTGGCCGGGTCTTGCATGTTTCTGAGGCAGGATAAACACACAGTGATCAGATGACTAACGAGCCTGGGTTGTTAGGTCATGGGACAGAGCTATCACAGCAAAGACAATAATCAATTACAACTGTTCAGGGCTGCAGTGGGCTGAAACAATATCCTTGGCAAACACTGAGAGGTCACTACCCTCATTAGAAAGGGAAGAGTTGAGAAGGAGGACTGTGAAGGCAGTCCACAGCTAGGTCTGAGAAGGCTACATATGCAGTCTAGAATAATGGAAGCTAAAAATATTGTCACTTTAATAATGCAGAAGTGCCTTCTGAATTCAGGAAGCAGTTCTCAAGACAACAGGCATAGCGAGCAGTACTTTTAGTCTAGCAGCAATTAATTCAGCAGTGAGTTGCAGTGAGAACTGACCATGAAGCCTGGAGGAAGGATTTTGCCTACAGCAGCCATTCCTGAATAAGTTAAGTAGGTAAACTCCTGAATTTAAAAGAGTTATTCTGCTTCTAAGTCACCAAAACCTCTCAACACAATAGAGGGAAAAAAATATATACACAAAAAAAGAATAAAAGAAAGGCCACAATTTAAATTTAATTGGGAGACTTTCTACTGGCATCTGTGTACCTTCAGAAGTCCAGAGGACTGACAACAGGATTCCTTATAGTCCTATAACCTGGAAAAACTGTCAAGCTGAGCCTCAGCCTTCATCATCATCTCCATTCACCCTTCTCCCCTCTATCCCCACTGTCCCAATTCACATGATGGGAAAAGAAAACACATCATGAGAAAGGACTCTCAGGCACAGACATAATTCCATATGTCCATAGCCTGTCATTGTAGGCTGGAAGCTGACAGTGCTTATTTGAAGAGAATGGAGGAATAAACACATTTTCCCAGAATAACCCTTCCTTTTAAAGTCATTGTGGAGGTAGCACACGTGTCCAGATCCATATTATCATAGTGAGGATTACAGGCAGTGATAGCTCAAACAGTCCAGATCAGGAGGGAATACCTGATAAATGCTTTCTAACCTGATGCAAAGTGGAAGTGCAAAAGAACAAACACTTGCTCTAAGGTCCCATTGATTGGAACTGACATGCTGAAGGTTTCCCGATGCTGCAGAATGGCGAACTACATCAGAGGCAATTCTTGGAGCATTTCAGAGGGGGATAGGAGCTGAGAGATAAGTGTGCTGACCTCTCTCAGTAGAGAAACAAACCAGAGTAATTGATGACTGCCTCAGATGAAGCTGCTGAATTATGGGTGACAAAAAGGGAAATCTAGGAAGGAAAGCCTAATGGCAACATTATAATGAAGAAAGAGCTGCTGAATAGATCTTTCAATGAACCTGGAGCCTAGCAACATCTAGAGTTATAGCCCATGACAGCTGCCATATGGCACCTGTAAAGCATCTGACTGTTGCCAGAGGGGTTAAATGTCTTTACTAAAATTTCACACGGCCCAGGTGCCACCATCTGAAGAAAGATTATCTGAGAAGGGAATAACAATGAGTTAGGCAGTTTACCTGGGCTGGAAATAAATGATATTTGAAGTAAATCCTCTTAGAGTCACGGAGACAGATATGTCCACTTAAACACTGCCTGGGGAAGAACATACAGTTTTTACTGATTGACAAGAGTTAGAGGGATCCAGACTTTGTCTCAGGGTGAGACAATCGCAAATGCAAAACTGGCCTCTAGACTGGAAGTAAGACCTGAACAGAGAATCCAATAATCTCAAACCCTGAGAGGCCCAGAATGGGAGTCTGAACACTCATGTGTCTGAAGAGAAGATGGAATCTCCAAGGCAGAGGGGAACAGCTTCCAGTGTAATTTCCTCTCTTGAGGACTGATTTGTTAAGTGCCAGTGCCAAATTCTAGGAAACAATTCTTTAATGAGTCTCTTCGGAAGCCTCTTAGAACCAGGAAGTCTTGCAATTTAATGCTAACCCAAAGAACAGAATAAACTAATAGATATTTTTCTTGAACAGGGGACTTAATTAACTGATTCTGTTATTTTACCATGACGTAGTCTGCCTCTGCTGCACTGGCAGTGTGCAAGGCAGGGCAGAAATTACACTTGAGATAACCCAGCTCTGATAAGCCTTGGATCTGAAGAGGAGCCTAGAGTTTCAGCTAACTAATCTCAAAAAGCATGCTTCCTGTTTTTCTCTTACTGTTTTTAGAGGGTTTCTTTGGTTTGTGTTTTGGCTGGTATTTTCCCAAAACAGAACTTGAATCATCACAAACTAAATACTTGTTTAGGCATAACCCTTTCAAAAAAACATAAGCTCTTACTGAGACACAATCATCATTTGAACTCATTCTCAAGAAAAACCATTTCCTCAGCAGACAAAAAAAACAAAACAAAACAAAAATTAGATTAGATTAAAGAAAGAGGACTAAATATTATGTGGCCAGAAGTTAGGCAGAAGTTAGATGGAGTTAGATGGCTTTTTTTCCACAGCCAAGCAGGAAGATAGGGAAAGGGTGAAGAAAAAGAAATGTCAGAAGATAAACTGAAGCCAAATTAATTATAAAAGTTGTTTTATAAAATGATGGTAGTGATGTAGCAAGAAAACCCTTAGAAAAGGCACTCCAGCAAAGCTGAGATAAGCAAGTTGACAAGAGAACAATAGCCCAGGCTGAGACTGAATCCTGTTTTTGTTCAGCAGTGAACTAAGTTACAATGCAAGTACAATTTAATATTTATTTCCTCATTGTACCTGTGTTAGTAGTCCAAAGAGCCACTGTAATAAAATACATAACAAAACAGTATTCAGATATTTCTTCTATTTTCTGATTTTGGCTGTGAAATTTTACAGTTTGAATCATTTATTCCAAAAGACACAGCAGCTCTGTACACAATCAGCTGGGGGAGTGCCCAAGGTGCAACAAACCAGAGTTGGGTCATGCAAAACCTGAAAAACATTACAATGTAAAGATTTTTCTGTCTCATTCATAGCACGAGATGAAACCAGAACAAAAAGGTAAAGGAAGGAAGCAAAAACCCGCACAGTTGGAATCCAGCTTGGTTTTTCTTCAGCCTCATCAGTAGCAAATAATGACTATCAAAGTTGCTCCTGTTCTGCAGGTTCCTGGTGCTCATCACTCTTACATCAACTTTTACTGTTGTAAAGCAAGGCACAACTACGTCTTGAGACAATTTCCTAACCAAAATCTTGCCTATAAGCAGTTCAGGTTGAGGTTTTTCCAGTGCACCAGAGATATTTCTATTTAATCTCACTCAAAGTGTTCACATTTTCCAGTCAGTGCTAAAACTGGCAGTGGCAGATCCTTTTTTGGGGATCTTTATTTTTAAGCTCATTTTTAATCCCTGAATATTATTATATGGAACTTGGAGTTCTAGAAAAATGTGTGAAAGTGTTCATCAAGGTTAAACAATTCCAGCCTACTGGAAAGGTGAACTAGAGTTTGGTTTTCCATTATAACATATAAGGGGGATTATGCCTAGAATAATATCTGCAGTAATTCTTATAGAAAGAAAATTTGGGAATACTCTTGCAAATGAAAAAGAAAACGAGACTTAAATTTTATAGACTCAGAATTCATGTGTACCTGCTCAGTCTACAAATCCTATACCTGGCATATTCTATTTCCTTCCTATTTAAAATACTCTTGTAATTAAAGCTACGGATCATTACCTCCACATGCTTTTAAGCAGTAAGATGACAGACTGTTTCAGTGATGAGATGCTGGGACAGGGAATGTAGAGAATGCAAACATGAGCAAAATGCTTGGAAGTTCTGGGCACTTGGTAAAGAAAACTACATCAATTCAGACACCTCAGAATAAGCTACTTACAAAGTAGCCTGATGAGTTTATATTGGGATACAAGCTTAAAAAACCCCAAACAAACAAGCCTAAAAGAACACCAAGATGACCCAAGTACACCTGACTTTCTAATATTAAAAGCTTAGAAAATAATTGCAGTCATTAATTCTTTAAAAAACCATAAAACAACCTTTGCTTATAAATACAAGAATAAATCATTTGAAATGGCTAAAAGGTTTTAAGACTGCCTCTTTCAAAATGTACTGTATCAAGAAGATGTAAGATTCCTATAAAATGCTGGAACACAGCATTAGAGGAGCTGCCTTTCTAAGAGGTTGTAAAAATACCTTTTAATCTAAATGCCTTGCTGAGCACATCAGTCAACTAAACAGCATCAAAAGAATGGGGTGACCAAAACCAAAGAACATGTTTGGGCTATTGTTTCAGGGAGTAAAGATAAAGGACCACTTACTTACCTTACTTAGCTGACTACTCCAATTTTCCTTAAACGTTTTCTTCTTCACCACAGCCTCAAGCGTTTATAAATGCCACACCTTTAACGAAACCTTCATTCCTGCTGCTGTGCTTGCTCACTTTCTTACATTGCTTTTGCTCAGGTGGGTCGTTAAACTCAGCGACCTAAACTAAGAATTTTTCTGGTTCACTCTAGAGCAAAAAAATAGGCAAAAGGACACCTCCAGAAGGCATTTAACACTAAACTATCACAAAAAGACAGGTATAAGATATAAATCTAACAAGCGATTATGCCAACGCTGTACAAAGAAGTGCTTAATTTTGAGTCTTTGTGATTCAGTTTATCACTGTGCATGAGAGAAACAGATCATGTTTGCACACCATTTTTTATATTGAGTGTTTAATTATCAGGTATGTTCACAAATAGTACCATCTTTTGGAGGAATGAATGGCATCTTGAAGGACAGGGTTGCAGTTCATAACTTCCTTGATAAATTGGATGAAGCTCTACATTAAAAAAAAAAGAATAAAAAAACAGAGTGAGGAGATTCTTCCTGAACACCAAGGTATTCCAAAGCTGTGTCACTCTAGGGATTACTGTATCCAAATTCTATGATTTTAGGCTGAGAGTCCAGATCGGCTCCTGTGTACAATTCTGAGGAACATAAGACTGGAATCTCAACTTGACTGCAGCAAAAGCAAAGCTGGAAGAAGATAGCCTACAATGAAAATATGAAAGTTTGAATAAGGAACAAGTAGAATGTGTGTGGAATCGGAGGGAGAATAAAGGAAACTTCAGACTACCTTCCTCATAGAATATCAAGAAAATTCTTAAATTAGGTAGGCAATTTTATAAGAAAGCAATTTAACCACTATTAGTGAAGTCTCAGTTTGGATGTTAGTAAAAGATCTACAAAGTTCCCCTTACATTTTCTATTAAATGTAATATACTGCGATGTTTAAACTTGGAGAGATGAATTTGTTCTCCCTGTTGAACACTTCAGAACAGATTGACAAAACATCCACCAAAAATTTTCTCGGAATATGTATCCTTCCTCAGAGAGCAAGGAAGACAGATGAGATGAGGTTCAGCGCTACATTTCTAATGTTCTACATTATTTATCAGACTGAATCTATTACATTGCATACATATGTTGATTTAAATGGCCTATACAGACACTCTTCCGTAGTCAGTCAGTGGTGATTGCTGCCCTCGGGTTTAATTTGCCTTCCAAACGATTTGCAGACTGTTGCTAAACCTTACAAAAGAGAAGGATCAGCAGTCTGCATGACAAGAGCTGGGAATGCTTTGTGTAAAGAGGCCAATGGGACAGATACCCAAAGCTTTCAGAGAGCCTCACCCAGCTGTACAATTACCAGTGGCATAAGGAAGAGCCCTATCGCTATATCCCCAAATTTCTGTGGCTGAATTTGGCATCTTGGATTCCCTAGCCATATTTAATTTAGCTATTCACGTGTGGTTTTGGGAGACAAAGCGATTTATTTTAAGGTTGGATTGTGTCCTGTGTGTACTACGAGGACAACATAACAAGGAAGTTTGGCTGCATTAAGTAAACAAACAGTAAAATCAGACTTTAAAGTTTCAGTTGTCTCAGAAGAGAGCAGATGCAGAATGATGGAGTGCACACCACACTTCTCTAAAAGTCCCAAGCTTTGGGGTAACCAGAGGGTAACCAGAAAGTGTACAGAAAAAAAAATACCTGTCCGACCAAAAATTTTAACAGCTGAGCTACTTATAGGATCACAACCCTGCAACCCGATGATTAACGGAAATTGACTGTACCTGGTGAGCTGCAGAGTCTCACAGGAGCTAATGAGCCAAGAGGAGGTGACAGCAGCTGCTGGGCACGTCCGGATGGGCTGCAGCACTCCCTCTGCTCCAGACGGACTGTGACCCCTGAGAACTGTGCTTCCCCCTCCTAAGTGTACCACATCCATGTCAAAAACTCGATGTCAGCCCTTCTTCACCACCTGGCTGCTCCAGCACCTGCCCCTTTACAGCGCTTGGAGGCGCTCCCTGACACGAGGCTCCGGCCCCGAGCACAGAGTGCAGACAGGTTTTCTCCATGAAACTTCTCGTAGCTCACACTTCACAATCTGAAAGTGGCACTCAGAGGCTTGCAAGTCAAGTGTTTTACAGTCGCTAAGTCACGGAAGGAAAGTCTCATTTGGTCAGCTCCCACTTCATTCTATCGTGGTTACACCGGGAAGTTTTCTAATGTGAATGAAGCACTTGCTTCATGCAGTGCTTTGTTTGACTGCTCTCTGAGCAGTGGGTTTGCCTCCTCATGGAGGCAGAGGTGCAGCCCAAAAGCAGCACTTAGTCTCATGGCACTATTCAGGAATTTTCCCTGGGTTCTGCTGCACAGTGTGGCTCGTTGAATGACATATGCTCCATGTGAACACAGGGAGAACAGAACCGCGAGTGGCGTTCACATTGCTGTGCACACAGCTTTTTCTCACTCTGCACAGCTGTTCAGCCACCCTTGGCATCTTCACTTTCTAATAAAAACACAGTGCAAACACTTGAAGCAAACATCTTTTTTCTTCGGGTTGCTACCACCCAGCCATGGTACAAGGGACGTCTGTATTTACCACTGCGAGCATTCTTTGAATACTTAAATGAGAATCTTACATCTGTATCCACAGAGGCAGAACAGGCAGACACCATCTGAATAAACTTCAGGGAATTGTGCTAACATGGGATGAGCATGCTGAGTACTGTTTAAACCACAGATATGCAAATTTAGTTATGGATAACCTTTGAAACTCCCATCTGCCAGTAAGAGCACGGAGTTCAGACTGCAACCCATACAATGCACTTAATTAAATAATCTTCCCTCCACTGAGATCCATTGGGCTTTTTTTTTTTAATCTATATAGAATTTCCATTTGCTTCCCACTCTGCTAACTTCAAAATGCCTCTGTACTTCAGCAAAGCTTAGTGAGTTTCTCACTGTGAAATAGACAAAATTCAGGCTAAATTTTTCCCATTAGCCACATCCACAGAGATATTAATAACTGAAATGAAGAAATTAATGGTGAAAAGCATCTTTTAAATAGATGAAGCATCACTATTTCTACTTCTTAGCAGTAGCTGATCCTTCAATATTAGCCAATTCTTTTGAATCCCAACCTTATTAAAAAGTCCATATTAAAAGGATTCCCCCCAAGTAGGAATTTGTTTCATTTTAAGGAAGATGGAGTTATTCCAACCTCAAAGAAGTTCTCGCTTATTCTAGATTCTCTTAAAAAATGTATGAAAACCAGAGGCCTCTAAGAAAACTCAGTAGGAAAATTGGGCAATTACTTACTGAGTTTGTACATCGTATTTGCCATATACAAAAATATAGAAGAAATATAGGAAGAGATATTAATTTCTGTCTCCTTGCAGATCACCAAAATTGGAACTTGAAATTATTTCCCTTGAAAACCTTGTAACCTGACACCAGTGAAATCTTCCACCTAGAAACCATTATTAAAATTGCTATCAATATTATTGCACATCCTGTAAATTATGATCAGTACAATTCAACATTATTTCTAAGCCTGGAGAGTCAAACAGCAAGCAATACCTCATGTGAGACTCAAACCTACGTACATCATTTATACCTTCTTTCATAAATATGATATATATGTTCAGTTTTCAGAATTCCCTGCATGGAGTAGCTGAAAATACCCGTTTATGAATCATTCTTCTGGATTCTAATCCTTTTAATAACAAACATTTCATCCCACTGAATGTGTTCATTAAGTAAAGTACTACTGAGCATAAATAAAACAGCAGAATCTAATTTATGAATGATAAAACAGTCATTACAGCCGTGGTAAACACTTCTCAGAGTCACATTCTACATCCCAGTGGACAAAAATGCCAAGGCAAAGAAACACAAAAACCAAAATATGAATAGAACACTTTTGATATTCACTTTGGCTAAAATGTTCAGGTGTCCTAGGCTCTAGTTCAAATAACTGATGCTCATTTTTAATTGTAGGAACGTGGGAAGGCAAGCTGAAGTCCAGCTACAGGAGCCTTGACTCCTTGAACACACATGGAATATAAAACATGCCATGTTGTCCTCGTGTCAACATCCACAAACATTTGTGCTTACTTAAACACAGTCTGCATTCTGCTGTGCATATAAAATCTCCCTTTGAGCCAGGCAAGCAGTATAGAAGACTCCAGAGGCTGTAGGTCAGGGAAGGTTCTCTCACCTGGAAAGATCCTGCATGGTCTTCTTCTTTGTCACCTTCTTTTCCTTCCTTGAGGGCGATCAGCGTGAACCCTCGGAAGTAGGCAGGAGTGGCAGCAGAAAGCGTCACTGGGAAATAACAAAAACACAACATTAATTGTGAAATCAGCCACTTGCATATCATTTCACAGCTTGAGAGGTGTGTGCTCTAAGCTGGCATTAACTAGAGTAAGAGCACTGACAACAGGGAGCCAAGCCTGCCAGAATACAAAACGTTCAGTCCAAGTTTCCACATAAACTGAGGAACACTGGCATGAAATACCTCAACTTTTTTATTTTCCCCCCACTTTTTTTTTTTTTTTTTGGAGCAGCTTTATAATCTGCTCAGATCTACAGGAGGGTTGTTTTGGTGGTGGTTTGGGGACACATGTGCCAGGGGCTTTTCTATTTTGGGTTTTTTTCTTTGTGAGGGCTTTTTTTGTTTGTTTTGGGGGGTGAGAAAGTGTTAAATGTAAAGGAGCATCCCTAAATATTTGACTTAGTTTTTTGTCCAGTTCTGAGCACAGACAAAGTACTTAAGTGCGCAGAAAGTCTCTCTGTCTGTAATGCCAGATGATCACATTGCTTGCCCCAGCTCAGCACGGCACTCCAGCTTCAGGAAATGGGGGATCTCAAAATATCCTTCCTTCGCTTCATCCTCAGGGCAAAACGGGACATAACATTAAACCGGCTGATGCTGGCCCCTAAAGGTCGTGCTGCCAGCTCTGACTGCCAAACCAATCCCATACACCAGCAAACACCCTTTTCACACACCTGTCCTGACCAGGAAGGCAGTACTGGATCCACCGGCAGAGCACAGGCAATGCAATGCTGACTAATCTGGTTTTACCATGCTCAGCAGCAGGATTAAATCCCTGATTTGATGCCAGGGCAAGATAGCTTTGTGTGATCTGTCTGTTCACCATCAGCAGCACCCAAGCACCATCCAGCAACACCTGAGTTCACAGAATTATGGGTTATTCTGGGTTGGAAAGGACCCACAAGGATCAAGTCCAGCTCTGAAGTGAATGGCCCCTACAAGGATTGCACTCTCGTTTTTAGCACCAGGCTTTAACCAGCTGAGATAATCTCAGGGTCATAAACTGAGGTTCTTTTGAACACTCTCAGAAGGAGAGAATGGGGCAGAACTTTTGAAATTACCGAACTCACTTCAACAATTTACAGCAACCCTTTCCTGAAACAGGAGTAAATTTTAGGAAAAAAAAATATTCTAGAATGAAACTAAAAGAGACATGAAATAGAACTCTTAATGTTTTAAGTGGCTCTTACTTTAAGCATAATGCAGAGTCCCTTGTACTACTTTATTGTCACACTCTTCAACCCTGACAGGCACAGTAAAAGCTGAAGACCACCCACAGTTTTCAGAGCAAACTGCAACTACTAAGGCTGCTCCATACAAGAGTATCCACAAGAGACCGAGGCTGTGAGGGTTTTAATCCCATTGCTAAAAATTACAGATTGCCCTCAAAAGACAGGGATTTCAAAATATGCCCCAGAGTTCACTGGGAACATATGGAGAGCTCTTTGATGTAGAAATCCAGTAATGGAAAAATATAAAATAGGCTATTAGAAAATTTCAAGCATTATGCAGCTGTATTTGAGTCTAAAACTCATGATGTTTGTACAAATACCTTACTTTTGTGACTATATGTAAAAAAAACCCAAAAACAAACAAACAAACAAACAAACAAAAAAAAACACCCCAAAAACAAACCGGATTGGAGGGATTTATTTTAATTTTCAAACTTCTGTGTAAGTGCCACGCTTTGACCTATAAACCTGCAAGCACCTGTACAAATCTGGGGCAGTGATTGGCACAACAGCAAGTGCCCCAACTCTCAAGATTTTCAACACACTTTTCATTCCATGGAACCTTCTGATGAGGTTAAATATCGTGATTTTGGGGGAGAAAGAAAATTTCACATATTATATTCCAAAATGGGATGGCAGCATAATGCCATTAAAATTTCTGCTTGCTTTACAAAGTATTGCTCCAATTCATTAATTCATTTTCTGCCCAATAATTAGCATGATTAGTTCAATTTTGCAAACTTCTGCAGCTCTGGCTAAATGAAAACCCACAGGCAGCCTCTCAGTTGCAATAACAGAGAACAGCACACTGCTGAACTCAACAGAGATGAACACATTACTCCTGCTTGAACAGTGATTCTCAGAAATTAACTGCCATAAAAGTCTTTTACATGCAACAAATTTTTCCATATCATATTCAATTAAATACTCTGAATCACTGTGAGTAAAAGGTTACACCAGAAATACTTAAACATGTGTGCAAGCAAACAGAGAATCCAGCTGTGAATTGACTCAACAGTTTTCATTTCCCTCACAAAGTTACAGATCAAACCAAACAGGTTTCAAAAGCCTAAACACCTAGTTATAAAACAGAGAAACGCTACAGAAACATCAGAGAAAAAAGGCAGAAGGAAGGCAATTCCAAAGCCTGACTCATAGTGTTTGAATGCCTGGGGTTAGCACTACCCCTGCTGCGGTCGCAGTCATTTTAACCCCGAATGAATCCACGCTCCCTCCGAGAGGAGTGATGCCGCTCACTCGGCGGCCGCATCCAGGCAGCTGCGCTCGCAGCTGGGCTCGGGAACACATCCAGCCCAAAAGGCAAACACAGCGAGCCCAGTCGGAGGGTTCGGCCGGGTCCATCCCCGGGCAGCGCTGTGCCAGCGCCGGGGACACGGGGGAGGCACCGGGAGGGCAGGGACCCCCCCCCGAGCACAGCAGGGGCTATGCCGTGGGATTTACACATCGAGGGGCGTGTGCTTCGTGCGCTCCGGTAGCCCAGAGCCAGGCCAGAGCAGCGGGGAACACCTGAGCCAGGAGGTTTCTGTCAGCGCCAAGAACTGTCCGTGCGCTCAGGTGACACCACAGCACCGGGGTTATCCCAAGCGCTCCCGAATCCGGAGCTTATTCTGGCGTGGTTCTGGAGTCTGCGCCTCTGGACTGGGTGCTCCAGCAGGGCAGAGGCTCGCCCTGCACGGGCAGCGCTGGGGAGCTGTCAGACCACATCTGGTTTTGACAAGGGAGCGGCTCTCTGTTGCATTAGAGCTGCGAGCTCTTGGGCCGAACTCTGCCGTTTTCAACAGCAGCTGTGTCCTGCTCCCACCGCCTTCACACCAATGAACTCTCACTGAATAACAGGAACTTCCTGCAAAGATCAGTTAAATCTCAGTGCAGGGCTCAGAGGTAAGGATTTCACTTAAAAGGGAAGATTACATATCAGCAGTTACTCCTGTCCGCTTCCATCCCTCCGCACACCTCCAATTACTTTACAAGTTGCACTTGGGCACACGCCTTCAACGCGCTCCTCTTTCCCCAGAGTCCCAAGCTGAAGGTGGGGCGATCAAAGCAGTTGCTCCTTTGGTTTCAGGCAGGAAATCTGACTTTTCTCATCCTACACAACTGCACATCCTGTGCTGTACATTGCACAAGAACCAACAAATACCCGTTCCAAATTTCATCCATTTTTTGTGAAACGTGGGAATGGCTAGTGCAGTTAATGAGTGCTTGTTGGCAAAGTGTTTGCATGTTGAAGAGGGATAAAGAAAGAAAAAGACTCAATACTCCTTAGAAGTCCTCAAACCAATGCAACACCTTAAATGAGCCTTTCCTCAAAAACTGAGAAAGTGAACTGACCTACAAGTGGAAATTCCATTAAAACCAGAAACAGCATCCACACAGAAGGTATATGTAAGGATTATAACTAGCCTCGTACTCTTTTTCTTCTTCAGAATAATAACTTCATGATATCATAGCAGAAGATATGTCTGATATCATAGCAGAAGGTATGTCTATTGCGTGTTAGCGTGTGAAATGGACACACTATTGCCTTTTTGTAGAAGCAAGTTTATTTGCATTTTAATAGCATGAAACCTCATTTTTTTCATGGAAATCTCATGCAATCATTAATCTAACTCTACAATCAATAAAGCCAGGACTGACTATTTTCAAGGATCATTACCCTGTACCACCATCCAAACTCAAGGCTCATTTGTGCCTCTGAATGCAGTGAGAACTCTGACTTTGAGTGGAAGCAAGAGCAGCTCCATCAAGGTCGAGGGCACTCAGCAGAGAGGAGAGGACCTCGACCCTAGGATGGTGTGCCCACAAAGCTGGTCCTAGGGGAAGACCTGGTCCTACAGGAAGACATTTTTTATTGTCTGACAGAAGAACGTGCCCTTATTTAGTGCTGCCAACGTCGGCAGACAGAGGTGAATACCCACTCAGAGAAGTTACTCAGAGCCCAGGGCCACTGGTTTCAATCAGGGCTCCAGAGGTGGAAAGTCGAGGCTTCACAGCTCCTTACACACACATCCACCCAGGCTTTCCTCTCAGGGCAAACAGATCGTGGCTGATGTAAAGGTGAATAACTGCAGGGCAGCCATAAAAGTCCCCCAGAGGCAAAGAGCAGCTTTAAGCTGTGGTCTCCTGATTCCCACACTGCAAGAGTGCTGAGATATTTCCTCCAGTCACTGCTGCGTTAAAATCTGATGTGTCACATCAACTGATGACAAATGGATGTCCCTACACTAACACTTTCGTGGAGTACATTGGCGTGTACAGATAATTCCTGTGTTATCCACCTTGAAAATACTAGCTTATTCCAAGAGCCCAGTAGGGAATCTGCCAAGGATGCAGATTGCATCAGTTCTGGCAGGGGCCATGGAAACAGGAATATCTGGCTCCAGTGCTAAGGAGGTTGTGCAAGTCTTCTGCCATGTTGCATGTGGAGTCATTTGCAGATAAATAAATACAAACAAACAAACAAAAGCACACAAATCTGTCATAATATCTCTTTTTTTTTAATCATTACATCCAAGGAGTAATAAAGTTCCAGTTGGACTGTAGAAAAACCTTTGAAAACAAACTTTCAACTTTCTGTATATTGTCAGTTTAAACTACTGCTATGTTCCAGCAACATTTATTCATGTTCTTCCAACCATTCAGGAATGTGTCCTTAAAGAACAATCTACACACCCCGATGTGCCGCCTGAATACTTCAGTCCTAAGTGTCAGAAACATAGGCAAATATTCTGTTCAACATTTTAACTTTTTACTATTAGCAGTAATTTTCTCACTTCCAAGCAGCTATAATAGCGTAATGTGATTTTATTAATTGAGTTCCTAATGCCAAGACCTAATATCTCCAGAAAATTAGTTCTGCTAATTCACCTGGGAGTTTCTTTCTTCTGACACTTCTAGGCAATAGAAACTTCCTTGGTGGATGTCTGAAAATGTCCAGTAACGTTTTCACAGAAGTGAATTCCAAAACTTTTAAAGAACATTTGCTTTTGTCAGTATCAAAAAACTTAGCACATCTTTGTCCTGTTTAGTAGATGTATCAAGCTGACATGCCACATGAAATCTTTTAGATTCAAGGTACTAACCCTAATGCCTGGAACAGTTACCCAGCTGATGGGTAATGTGCATTTCCTCCCATCATGTTAAAATAAAACAAATATTGGGGAAACATCAAATCAATAGCATGCAAAGTTAGAGACTGGTGCTCAAAACAGGTGAACCACTGCTGCAGATGTATTTCTCAGCCTTTGAAGAAATGATTATGCTACATGCACACTTTTTTTTCCTCCCTATATAGACTAAGATTCCCATGTTCATGCTGTGGGAAAACATTGCTCTTTACCCTGGATCTAAGAAACACTCGAAAAATCTCCCTTTTTTTTTTTTTGCCCTGAAAGTATGTTAGTTATGGTACCTAAAAATGTCCAAATTCTTTTTAAGGTACTTTTATAATATAAGATTAACTGTACGTTCCAAGAAGGTTTATTTCTGAAGGCATTATATGGTGAGGCAGGAAAAGTGACCAAAACCTCTCTTTGCCTATTAACTAGTAAAATACACTCAAATGTGCTTTGGAAGTTCATTCCAAGGGTTGTATGTGACATACTCAGGGAAGAACGAATGCCTCCATCTCTTAATTACAGCGGTCGTTAGTACTGTCTCTGCCTCTTTCCTGTTTGAACCATCTGTTAATTTACCAGGAAAAGAAAAAAAAAAAAAGAAAGAAAAAAAAAAGAAGAAAAAAAGGAGGATAAACGTAAGTGGAAAATGTGGGAAGTTGGCAATGTGCTGCATCACGTTTGCCCATATGCTAACTCATTATACTAAAATTCATATTTCAGGGCAAGAACGGTTAGCTCCGAGTTTCCTCTCCTTCCTGCTGAATGTTAAAGCTTCTCCCATGCACTGGGTTATATTTAAAGGGACAGGAAGAATTCCCACAGAAGTGGGTAAACGGGGGAAGAGTGTGCTTTGCATCGCTGCAACTTGTGATCTTGTGCGAGCGCTGAGCCGGTAGAGAGGGTTCGTAAAAGAAAGGAAATTCCGCTTAACGAGGAATGCTTGGGAGTAAAGTGATACACTGAAACCCAACTCCTCTCACTTGTCATGGAAGCATCCCCAATAAAGTAATGCGTGGGGCGATATTACCCTGCCTTAACCCACACAGTTACACACACACACGCCAAGAGGGATCCAGGGATGACAGGCAGACACGTTAGAGCTCAAGAGCCACTTATCCTCACCATTACCGTTAGTATGGGATGCAGAGGATGTCCGACTTACCCCGGTAACTGTTTCCAGGCTTGTAAAATTCTGGGTCGCCCTCCACCCTGAGGCTNGAGCGTGCGATCAGCGGCTCGGCGGTGTTTACTCAGGCGAGCTGAATTCACGGGGTTTGGTGGAAGGGCGGAGCGGGGGACGCCGCTGTCTCCCAGAGACCAGCGCGGAGCTGCTGCCGCTCGGGCTGAGCCCACAGACCTGACATCAATCACCCGCATTCCTGCCAAAGTCTATAGTTACTGTAGGGATAACAAGGCTCAAAGAATTTCCCGAC
>WBMY01006626.1:519879-609559 GCA_013397315.1 Donacobius atricapilla
GAGGCTGAATTCATTGTACCCTTCCCTCCTGGTGCCTTGGGCTCGCAGGATCCGACTGCAATATCCCTCGGATTTCGCGGCTTTCTCCAAGGTTTCGTCGGGAAAACCCTTCGCCACCAAGGGGAAAGTCAGCGCCAGGAGCCGCAGGGCCAGCGGCTGCAGATGCGCTCCCATCCTCGGCGCTCCGCACAACTTTTTGCGGCCGGGGCGGCGGTGGGAGCGGGCCGGGGGGCACGGGGGGCACGGCAGGGCAGGCAGGGNCCCCACGAGCGAGGAGCATCGCTGCCGCTCCTCGGGCGCCACCGGGGACTCGGAGATGCGGGGAGGTGGCCGTGCCAGAAGGACGAGGCCCGTCTCCAGGCCAGCCTGCCGCCGGGCACATCGGAGCCGCGGGCTGGGCGAGCGCGGCTCACCTCGGCGAGCGTGGCAGGTCCGCTCCAACGCTCGGGAAAATCCCGGCAGGTGCGAGCGGGAGGAAGCGGGGCTCATTGTTTTGCCTTCACACAAGGCACACTGAGGCACAACGACACCGAATGACTTGTCTAAACCCACAAAAGAAGATAACAACGGTGGAATAAAGAGAGTGAACCTAGATCCTCGGGGTCCCTAACTTCAGGGTTTTGATCTAAAATGCTCTTCTTCTCTCTCTCTCTCCCTCCCTCCACTGTTTTGTAAGTGGAGGAGAAAGCAGAACAGGTCTTCAAGCAGGACCTGAATACTTTCAGGATGACAGATGCACAAGGGGGCACAAATCCCTTTCTAACTCCTTCCTCCAGGATAGGACTGTAGCACATAGATGAATCCAACTGCATTTAAGCACAACTTCCAAGAAGTATGAGAAACAGCAAGCAGTTTGAAGTCCTCCTGGACCCCACTAAGGCATTTGCTAGCCTCAGGTTTGCAAAATTTTGAGTTCCAAATTTACCTTCGGAAGTTGATTACCAACAATGTTGTGTGTCAAATAAAGGTGTTTATTTAAGGTGAGGATGCAGGACCTTTATTTTCTGAAAAATTACTCAGCAAGAGCTTTGCTACTGTGAGCTTGTCCCTGTTACACACTTACAAAGAACTTAAACTATTACAGCCTCAAACTCTTCATTCACTAAAGGTTATGTTAACAAAGATAGGATTGGTTGGGTGAGATTTTAGCTTTTGCTGCAAACACAGAGCTACTGGCGATGTCCCTCCACGTGTGTGAAGAGTTGTGAAGCTTTGGTACCAAACTAAGTGGTAAAATCCTGTCCACGAGGACATGCCTGCTTAGACACCCGCTGCAGTGGCTGGGGCTGACTGCAGCGAGTTCCACCGCTGAGAAAAGAGTTTGATAAGGGAAGGATAAGAGGTCTTCACAGCACAAGATGCTTTTTCTGTTCCTCTTATCCTGCTGGAGGAAGGAGAATGAGCAGTCCTGACTTTCCAGTGTAAAACACAGGGTCCTCTGCTTCTACTCAGTCTGCTCCTTTCACTGTTTGCCTCCCACCCAACCTGCCAGTATGAGGGCAAATTGATCCATCATCTACAAGGCAACAATATTCAGCCTGCTTTTGCTACTGAAGCCTTGAGTTGGCACAGTTATGCAGAATATTTAGTACTGTGCTTCTAAAGACCCATGTTCATGTGGGTAATTGAGTAACCACAGTTCAGCAATGTCATAAACTCTTGGGTCTCATTTGACCATGATCTTCACCTCATTCATTTATGAGAACAAGCTTTGCTTTATGAGGGTTCCTCAAAGATGCCTGTGAATCTGATTAATTCTCCGTATTTGACTTCTCATTTCTTTTGCTGAGATTGATTGAAAAGCAATTACCTGACTGAAGCATTCCTAACAGGAACTGCACAGGCTTCTGCACAATCCACCTTTGTTTTGAGCCAGTGTTGTGTTCTAACTCAAAACTCCTCAAAGTGTTTTTAGTCCTTTTCAGATCTTTTGGGGTTTTATATGGTAACTAATTCATCAGCATCTATTGACTCTTAGCTTCCAGTAGATTTTATATCTCTTACTTTCTAATTCTTGAAATAGCCTGGTCTGTACTTCGGTACTGCTCTGGTACTTTTTTTGTTCAAAAGCATTTTTAAGTTTCCTAGAAAGGCATCACACAGTGCCTTGCTAAAAATGAATGCTTCAACTTAGCAACTGATACAGACAAATTAACCTGCAATGCCTACAGCCATGAAATGAGTAATTTGTTGTAGAGATGGTTTAGAGTATGGGCAATGTCATTAAGCACGGGCATCCTCGGGGTTTTCTATTTGCTCTTCTAATTAGTGTGTGTTTGCCTAAAGCATCCAGCATGATGTATCAGTCAGAGATGCACGCAAACTGATGAGCCCAACCATCCATGGCAAATTTAACACAGGAAGCCTCACATCTGGGAGACTGGGGCACTGCTTTCCTTTGTGCACTTTCTAGGATGAATAAAGTTGCTGTCCATGACTATTAGGCATAACAATCATTACTGGGATAATATTGCATCTGATGGAGCTGTAATGATTGCAGGAAACTCTCTCTCCCCTCCTCCTTGCCTCCACAAAGTGGGCCTTCCTAATGAACAAAAATCATTCCACAATGTCAGCAGTCTTACTTACTTTTTGCTTCCCCAGTAGAGGAGCCTGTTTTTTCAAGTGGCATTTTAGAAGACTGTAATAACTACTGCAGAATACCCCTTTACTGACTGGAAGATAAAACAGGGGGTATTTAATAGGGTTTTTTTCCTTCTGCTTTCTATGATTTCAATTAGTTATTTGAAGGCTTGGGAATTGTCTACAGAGCAACAATGTGCAATGCAATGCTTGGCTACACAACACCTGATTTTAGATACCCTAGACCTCAAAGTAAACAAGTACCCCAAGTAAATATCTAAACTGATTACATGAATATTAGACCCTTTAAAAGAGCCAGTTCACAGAGCAGAGGCCAAAAAACCCGGCTAAAATAAAACATCAGGGTGGCAGGTGCCCTAAATCTCACAACTATCAGGTTCTTGATAACTTCTCTGGGCTATAGGATTCACCTCAGGAGTTTTTTAATATTTTCTATTAATAAATACAGTAATAATAACAGGGGGACACATCTCATTCGCAAGATATCTGACAGGAATGTTACCCGCTCTTCCACAAGAGCTAATGATTAAAATATTCCTGTAGAATGTCAGAGAAAAAATGGGTTTCAGCTCCTTGCTTGGTTTGCAAGTCCTCAGATCCTGATCTCTCAAGAAGCTGCTCATTGTGGAAATTTAAATCTTCTCAAAGCACTCTCAGTCCCTGATGGAAATTTTAGACTTCTAAAGTTGAAATGATGCTGAAATGAGGGAAAGGAGACTGAGGGTGTTGAATCAATTGGAATGGATTTTCTGGAGACAGATCTAGGATGCCTTTTCCTTCTCCTCCTCAGACATTAATTGTACTGAGATCAAAAGCTCTCCAAGGCTTCAGGTGGTCACCTACCATCAAAAGTTTGCAGTAAGTGCATTCTGAATACCTCTACCAAATTAAGAGACATAAGTTGAGGAATGTCACCAAAAGTGACTTTTGACTTTTCTTCATGAGCTAAATATTCCATTGCTCACAGATGCCAGGGCAGAGGATGCTGCAGCTCAGGCAAAGGAAGAGTGCTCTTGGATGACTGGGAAAAAACACTGCAACACAATCTGCAGTAAAACCTTCGGTGACTGGGAGGGCAAGAAGGGAATCTGAGGATTACACTTTCAAAGGTGCCTATCTCATTTTCAGACCTTTGTGTCTTACTATAGATTTAGCTATTAGTCTAATTTGCATCTCTCTCCTTTCCCACTGCTCCAGCAGTCACAGGTTTTCTTAAACAAGATAGAAACTCCCTCTATTGATTTAGACGGAATAATAACCCTGTTGCTATTAAAACTCCCCTCTATCTACAGCAAGAGTGAGGTTTTTCTAATACAGTTCATGCTGTCTAAAGCATGTTTAGGAAGGGATCCAGAGATATCTGCTGTCCTATTAGACAAAGTAAAGAGCCTGGGAGACACTTAAGATGATTTCTTACTTCTCTGCAGCACTGTTCTCAACTTCTTTTCTCTTAAGAATCCAAGCAGTGACAAGTAATGACAGTAAATGTTTGCAGAGGTCTGTTCGCCATTTACACCACTGTCAGTCAATACCATGTATCTCCAAAATTAAACTTCCCAGCAGCTCGTTATATTTGCCTGTTCAGTCATGCATGCCTTCAGCATATTTTCACATTGACAATGCAGAGAGTTTTCATTTCCAGGGCATTTTATAGAAATATTTCGTCCCTGACATGGTGAGAATAGCATCATACACACTACTGGAGGAACACTGCAATGCTGGGAGAAAGGGAGGCAGAGAGAGCAGCTCTGTTCAGGTTCCTCCTGGGCTTAACTGGGGCAAAACCTCAATGAAGCTGGAAAACTGTGGGACAAAACACATGTTTTGAAACAGCACAGAGGCTGCAAAAGATCTAGAAAAGTCTATCCAGCACTCTGGATAACACAGGCAGGATGTGATTTAAACTAAGATCACTCTTAAATGGATTTTTCAAGGTCAAAAGGTGACAGAAGCTTATCTTCCACAAAGAGTCTATTCTGGGGGGGAGGTTTGCTAAGGAAAGACCCAGGCTTCTTGAAATATTTAACTCAGGGTTCCTTCTAATACCAGAAAATAAATATGTTCTTGAAAAAATCTCTCCCTTTATCCCACACAGCTACTCAAGATCTATCTTAGGAATCCCTGAAAACTCCCAAGAGCAGAATAAACTGGTTCCTCCAAGCCCAGTATGAGCTCCATTTAGCCCAAGAAAATTCACTGCTGCAAACCCAGAGCAGCATTTCTAGGTCACATCCCTTCCAATTACACCCAACTTTCTCCCTCAGCAGCCTCTGCCTTTAGGAACTTCCCAGTTTCCGAGGACAGGGCAGAAAAAAATGTAAACACCCCCCTACACACACACACAAATTTCATCACTGCTCCTTCCAACTAAGCCACACAATAACTCTGCAGGAGTCTGTGTTGATTTAAAACCTCAATACCAACCTAAAATTCAGCATCCCTATAATTTATTTAATCACCTGTCACTGCTTTTACATGATTGCATGTTCTTCTGTATCTGCCTGAACCTCAGTGCCTCTAACTTTATATGAATATCTGGCTAAAATATTAATTGATAAAATCTTTGGCATGTGGCCAGAATGGAAATAAGCCACATGAAGATTTATCAAGTCTCTGAGGGTGTCCAGCACCATTTCAGAATGGCTTAATAATAGCGAGACGGCTCTCCAGAGGTGTTTGGTAAAGTAAAATGTTTTAATAATGACAAAATAATAAACATCATACAACAAAGAAAAAGCCAAGCACAGGTGTCAGAGAAACCTCTGACACCTTGCTAAACACACCCCCAAAAGAGCAGAGGCACTTTTGTGTTCATTCTTAAGTACTGAATGACCTAGGAGTGTTCTATTGGCAAACTGCCTACAGAAATAGTTACAGGTTTTGAGGTACACTTTTAAAACCCAGTCACTGCTTCTGTGCTGGCACTGAGCCAGTTGCAATGAGAAGACCATGGAAAGTTCTAGCTAAAACTCCTAAAATGTCTTAGAGGTAAACTGAAACTCTTTATATGGCAACAGCCACTCGGGTGTGGGGTGCATTACTACAATTAATGAACAAGAACCAAACTGAATTCAGCTTTTTGGCATCTTTGCCATTCAAAGTCAGATATTTTGTGTTTTCTTATCACCATATTTTTGTCCTTGAATTGCTCAACACCTGTAGATTGGCTGTTGCTTTCATCTGCTCACTCTGTATTTGTATTTCTCCAAGACATGAGGAATGTGATAAAGTTCCTATTTTTTTTCAGTAGCTGAGCTCTCATAGTCATAATATAAATCAAATTTTGCATACAGAAGCAAACCTTTCTTTGCCAATTTTCAGGCTGGATGTTTTTCTGGGAAGAACATAAAAAAACCAAATTACACAAAGAAAATAAATGGTTTATATCTAGACAAATAATTTATAGAAAGACACCAAGTTTTACACATATCCATTATTTATTCAATCAAATCATCCTCTTCTTCAAAAAGCATTTTTATAGTGATATAGTAAGTAATTAAATCTTCAGTCAACTCTGGTTGGAATAGGTCTTAATTAGACTGCAAATATGGAAGGAAAATATGCAGTAACACATCCCATGAACACAACAGGCCCAAAAGCAAGAATGACATCATCTTCAGAGATCAAAAAAAACCTCAAAACCCAAACTAAACAGAAAAAAAAACTACCCCAGAAAGTAAAAACAACAAAAACTCACAGCCAAGCAGTTAAGGGAAGGATGAAAAATTCTTTGGGATTTCTGACACTGACCATGAAATCAAGACAGACAAAAACAAGAATCAATCATAAATATAAGGTGATGCCATCAGTGAACTCTGACACATTTGGGAACAGGGGCTATACTTCAAGCACTCTGATATTTGCAGAATAGAATTGTCTCCCAAAGCAAGCTCTTTACAACAACCTCCTGCTACGTGTTACGAATTTATTTTGCCCATGTTCTCCTGCCGTATTCAAAAGCCATTCCTTTTAAAGGAAATATTTACTGTACCAAGCTAGACCATTGCATCTTCTTTCATCATCAGCTGGCAGGTTTATTCGAACCTCAGGCTGCCAAGTGCAGCACTCCTGTGGTTTATGGACTGTTGACACTTCCCTTACAAGACCCATTGTCCCTGGCAAACTAAATCAGCGACTTCTACCTCCAGCCTGATGCAAATTTAAATATTTGGAAGTACAATGAATCTTAAAGGGGCAAGTGTTCATCTGACACTATGTCCTACCGAGGGGAAGGTGTGGGCAAGCTGAGAATGCAGGACTCAGAGGAGACTTGATTCCAGAATTCATTCTGCTCCTGAGGTCACCATGGCCCTCTGTAGCTCAGTTCCTCATCAGGCAGAACACCTCCAGGTAAAAACATCACCCAAGAACAGACAATACCTGGGTATTATTACTGCAATGGTCAAAGCTCTACAAGTATTAGAACGTGATTTCAAAGCAGATTTTGCACAATGAAAGGTTTTTGGAAAGTTTCCTTTCAGTTTATTTGTGAAATTCAAATTATGTCAAGTATTGCTAGATAGTCCTGTGGATCACCAAGAGCTCAGATGAAGAGCAAATAGTCACTGCCCAGAATCCCTGCAGAGGGATTCTGCAGCTGGGGATATTGGGAAAAAAAACCTCCAATTGTTCTCCAAGAAAGTTTCTTAAATCTCAGATTTCCAGCTCAAATATTAAAGGAGCTTTGGGAAATCTTCTGAAGATTTGCAGACCCACATCTTTTTTTATATCAAAGGAAGTTTTGTGTCTGTAATTTAAAAAGGAATCTAAACTATCTGACAGCAAGTGGGTAAAATATACATATATGAAGACATTTCAAATATGGATATTCATATACATGGGGAAAAAGTTATTATACATTAAAAGTTATCATTTCTTGGTTGATAAACAGACGGAAAGTCAAATAGGCAATGGTATGTTAACAATGTGCTTCTCTGTGTGTTCTGTGGACATACCTTATTTTAATTCTCATCAGCATACAAGGCTAAAATTGCCTGGTAATGCACAACAGGGTTTGTGGGAGGAGGAAATATCTTTTCCCAGAGCAGCTGGTATGGATGAAAAAAAAATCTCCAAGCTTTCAATCACAGCAGCCCTTCTGCAGGTCTGAAAATGAGTTACTTTACAAAGCCAAATGCATGTTCACAGTGATTTCTTAGAGTTTAGTTGGCTACACTGTCATTAGAAGATCTCTGAGGAGAAAGGTAATTGGTACCTATGAAGAAAAAAGGGTGCCAAAGGGGAGGAAGGAGGGAGGTGCCAGGGAGAGAGGAGGACAGTGATGAGCTGGTGAAAGAGAGATTTTACAGGCTGAAGAATAAAGGGCAGTTTGTGTGGGAGAGCAATCCTGGAGAGTGCCATAAAACAATGTCTCCAGCAAGCTCCTGGGTTTTGGTGCCCCAAATTTTGCTACAGTATGGTTTGCAGGCCCAACTTCGGAAAGTATTTTCCAAGTTTTCCTTATTGATACAGACAGAGAGAGACAGAGATGCAGTTTGCTGGGAAAAGCTTGGGAATGGCAGCTGGGAGTCGTGTGCTTGATGGATCTCCCCAGAGGTTCCCTGATGTCCTGAGAGAGGATGTCCCCTTCCCTGACACACACTCCATCAGTAACCACAAGCACAGTGAGGACTGACAAATTGTTGGCAAATTACTTCTATTTTTTTTTTTTTTTCAGTATCTGTTTCCCAGGTCACATTTTTGCCTGAGCAGACAATGAAGTCTGACAGGCTCTATCCAGATTTTGGTTCTGAAAACTGGTAGGAATTCACTTGGAATGGTTCTGGATGAATCAGAAGAATTATCAAGGGAAATTCTGGACACAGAATTATGTATGCTGCTCTAACCCTACTGTACAAAACAAGCCTAGAATCCAACACATTTACAAAACATATCTATCTTATTTTTCCTTTTAAAAATTAAATCACAGAAGCAAAGACAGGGCATGGATTTCTCAAACTACCAAGTGTCCTGCCTTCTCCTGCCAAAAGCAAAGTATCATGTAATACCACATTTCATCAATCTCCTTCAGCCACTCAGATTTTTTCATTACTTCGAACAGTCACATAAGAAAGTCAAGTGTAAAATACCAGTGTCAAAAAAAAAGTTTTATACCAATATAATTTCTTTTCTATGCAAACAATCAAAAAGTTTCTGCTGTTAGTAAAATATGCTTAATTTGCTTCTTATCCTTCAAAATGTTGTTTCATTTCACTTCTAACCTCTCTTTAAAAATAGTCTGATTCATTTCATTTCTAATCTCTCAAATAATGTTAATGAATATAATTCATAAGCTTTGTATTCTCCCTTATGAGCAAGTAAAACCATCTTTTAAATTTTTTTCCTTTTTTTTTTTTTTTTTTTTGTTATAGTCAAGGTTTTCTTAGAGTAAAACAATTCCACAGAAAGGTTATGATGAAAGGATCTATGAGAAAGAAGTAGTCCTTTACTTTCAAATGTAAGGATAGGAAGAGATTGCATTGTGGAATTGAGCTTATGAGAACAAGCTCAGCAGTCAAAAGGTTGTATTTTTGGTTTTTTTTTCCAGCTGATTCAATGGAAAAGTCCTAAAAAATGAACAAATGTCTATTATTGGCTGTCAGAAACTTGTAATGTATGGAAACTGCATTAAACAAATATTTAAACATTGTTCATATCTTATTCTAATATTGTATATAGCATTTACATAAACACGGTCAGTTGTAACTGCACTCTGTATATTTTAGTTACAAATCACAGAAAATAGGATAAAATGTTGTGCATATATGCACATGGACCTATATATCACAGAATATTTGGAATTGGGAGGGACCACAAGGATAATTGAGTCCAGATCTGAAGTGATTGTCCATACAGGGCTCAAAATCATGGCCATGGTGTTAATAGCACCATGTTCTAATTGAGCTAATCTCAGGTGTCTCCATAAAAAATTCACAGCACACTAAAAAAATTGTGATTTCCAGTACAAATTCTGTTTCATTTTAAATCCAGCCTAACCCACAACTTGTCTTCCATTCAACGTTATCACTT
This sequence comes from Donacobius atricapilla, assembly GCA_013397315.1. Classification (NCBI taxonomy): domain Eukaryota; kingdom Metazoa; phylum Chordata; class Aves; order Passeriformes; family Mimidae; genus Donacobius; species Donacobius atricapilla. The sequence continues at coordinate 529,513 of WBMY01006626.1, forward strand.
TCAAAGGGATTCAAATAGGGCAGAAGTTTTCCAACTGAGTGAGTTATTCTTGGATCATTGCTGATCAAAACCAGATCAACTGTATCTCTTATCAAATATACTCGACAAGCATAAGGAAAGTGTTGCATGTGAGACTACTGTGGCATAACCTTTGGAAAGCATTAGCAGTCAAAAATAATAATGATATTATATTTTATTTTATACTTCATTCATTTTTACGGAGACCAGCAGAATAACTCGTTAAAAATGGTATGACATTGGTGTATTGCAGTATTTTTAGAATTTCCGGTATAAAACAGACTTCCCTTTACCAAAACAAAACCAAAAAAAATTCACAGATTCACCTGGATGTCTTCAGGACTGCAGTTAAAATTTTAAAATTGCATTAATAACGGCATTGAAAATATTTAATAATTAATAAATGTATAATTAATAGCCCCAATAATAAATAATTGGTTATTATGTAATATATAATATTTTATAGCAGTACATTATATAATTTTATTAATTAATAAAGTTATTGCTAACAGTTAAGTTAAAATAATTAATTGCCAATAGTTAATTTAAAATAAATAATTAATGACTGCAGTTAAAATTACAAAAAATTACAAAAAATTACTGCAGTTAAAATTGCTTCAGACTAAAAATGGCAGAGGCTCAATTTGCTCATTTAATTATTTTAGTCAGAACAAACTTAAGGGAGATGGGCCTGAAACAGTTATTGTAGAGACTGCTCTTCAAAAGTCTTTATAATTGCCAGAAATCTGATCCAAAATTACCAGTCAAGTAAATTTGTGCTAAAATAAATTTCATAAGAAGGCAGCTGCTCAAATTATTTGAATGAAGACCTTGAAAATCCTAAAGTGAATTTAAGGTTAACAAACTATGATATTATCACAGGGATGAAATACATCTACAGTTGGGCTGGTGCATCCTTCTCCCCTCCTTGACAGTTAAGTGATTTCATTAGTAAAACGTGTGAAAAAAATAATTTTCACACAGAAAAGTTTTGTTAGTTCTCTAAGAGGTACATAAATATATATCTCTCCTACTTTTGTATCCACTCATTGGTTCCATTATTAAGAACTCGCAGTCATCCTCTGCTTCTTAGGTACACCATGAATGACTTGAGACAGTAATCCAGAAGCCATAAAGTGAAATTTTTCAGTATTTTGTAAAAATAAAGTCTTTATGCTCTTTCACTCAGTGATACAAATCATGTTACTGCTCACTCAGTTCCACAGTAGACCCATTTATGAAAAATTAATCATAACAACACCAATTGACAAACATGCTATTGATGACTGTGATTGGATCACAGGAACAATGCTGTGAAACTTCATAGCAAAGAATGCACTGCTTAGGCTATAAAACTTCCAACAGATTATTTTGAAGTGTTAAGGTTTATAATAACATGCATAGAAGTACCTCTCTTGGTTTGTCACTAAATAAATCTCAACTAGCCTAGTAGGACAATATTGTTTTCTGCTGTTTGATAAGGAAAAAAATAAATGCAGTCTGTTTACTACAAATTCTAGACATATAGATATGAGCTTTTCAAAATTATAAAGTACTTGGAGAAGAAAATACATTTTAGCTTGTCCTCAGAAATTATTTGAAAATTGAAGCTGTCTAAAAACAGAGCAAGATGCTTTTGTAAGATATGTGCACAAAGGTAATGGCATCAAAGGTGATTTAAACTTGTAACTATGGAAACCATATCCTTTTTTAAAAATCCAAAGTCTGAGATTACTGAAATAGAGAGAAAAATAATGAAATAAGCTACCTTCTTTGCCTGGACATTTCATCAAAGGACAAACCACCATGTAGGGAGACTACTCACAACCTCTGAAGCAAAAGCTATCCCACACCCTGAAAATGCAGGGGGAGATTTTTGGGAGTCAAAATGCTGCCTGACTTAGCCCTCCCTAGACACTCAGCCCTATTTCCCTCAAATTTCACATGAAAGGTCAGAACCAGACATGCTGTGCAAATTCAATACCTTCATTTGGGCATCTTAATACATAGTGGGAAGTGAAAAGATTAATAAAAGGACCTGTGATTTCCTTGATTGGGCCTGTTCCACCCTAATTGAAAGTACAACAACATTCCTGCATTTTACAAATTCTCCCACTGAAATAAGGAAGATGTCTCTGAAAGAACAGCTTGTTGAAGCAGAAATATCTCACACACAGGAACAATCTAAATTATATTTGATGAAATATTACGTTTTTGAAACATTACTGTGGAATATTTAGAAAAATATTTGTTCATGAGAGAAGGTATCTTGCATCATGAGGACAGCTGGAGACAAAATGGGTCACTCATAAATGCTTTTCTGTGAGAAAATTAGACCTAAAATTACTGCCTGGAGTGGCAAATTCTTAGAGTATTATTTTGCTCTACTGATTGCAAGAATTTATGGTTGCACACAGGTCCTCACAATTTAATTTATGCAATGTGTGAGCGCTCATAGGAAACACAAAATAGGCTTGAATTACAACTGTTGAAACATACTGAGGAAAAGACAAATACAAATAGGTTCTTCCAGAATCAGAGAAAATCCAGCGCTTCATGATTTCTAGAGGAATAGACAATCAGTTCCTTATCAAAAATAAGGAACTGTGTGATAAGAATAAATAGCACCCAGCTGTGTACCTGGAGTTAGTGGCCATAAGTGAACTAGGGTTCAAAAATACCTTTAAAATTACATATTAAAAGAGTTACACTTTTCTGGAGCCCATTTACAGATGATACTTAGAGACTATCAGTAGCATGGTCATGAAAGGTATCAGGATAAGACTTGAGTACCTAAAACTGCAAAGGCATCAGTAGGATCTCCTGAAAGAATTAAGAACCAAGCTGTGTTTCATTTTTTTTAATAATCTCATTTTTTCAGTGTTTTCTTTGTGCAACCTGGCATAGATGCTAAATTATGCACACACACAAAGTCTTAACTACTTTGTGAAAATATACAACATAATTTACCTTCCCTTTGTAAAGACATCAGCATTTACTACAACAAGTGCAGGATATTACAGTAGCTGGTCATTAATGCCTAAGCATTCATTTAATTACCAAGAAAATCAATAGATTTAGCATTTAGAAACAGTTTGAATGCTTGTTTTGTCATTTCATTTTTTTTTCAAAGACAGAAATAAATGTCACACTTGGCTTTTACCTCAAATAACACGCTAAAGAATAAAAGGTAGTGCCACTGCAGGTGCACATTAACCACCTAAAAATTCAAAAGCCAAAAGCATCACTCTGGAAAAAAACTAGAAACCCTTATGAGTTGGGGAAATATGCTTTTTATTTTATTACTTATCACTGTGTGGTTCTCAAAGTCTCATGTGAAGCTGGCAAACACAGAACAAGAACTTGATGAAATGTATTTATAACCGAACTATAAAATGATTGCTAGAGCCAAAAAAAATTAAGTGTAGACTGGAGGAACCAATGGCAAAGTGTGTAAAACAAATAAAAAATATAGTAGCCCTGAATATTCAGTTCCAGGACTCATTTGCAGTATCTGAGTGCTTCTGGTGGTTTTTTGGGTGAGTCAGTTATGAAACAAAGGAAGACATGTTTTTTACAAGATCCAGCTTCAGTGATTAGAGGTGTGAAGGTAAAAGAGTCTCAGAAAAGAGGAGGCATTTGTGCCAGTTACTTTGTGATGATTTTTAGGTCATCGTGGTCTCAGAGCCCCTCAAAGACCAGATTAATAATACGCAATAATCTGAAAACTATGATGAAAGAGTGCCAGATCTCTGGCTGGAGTATGTCCCATTCTGGGATGTGGAGCAACCAGAAATGATTCCAAGATTGTGCCCAAACCATCCTCATGTGAATATGAGGCATCTCCTTCCATTCTTGTAACTTAAAGACTGATTTTAAGGATTTTTCATATGTTTTTGTGCTTGATCAGAAGGCTTCCCTGGAAATGGAAGGAAGGTAAACCACCCCTGACAAGAGGTTAACATTTCACAAAGGCAGTGAATCCACACCAAACCAAACACACTTGGGGACATTTTAAGGAACTCTGCTTAGGAGCCTGGGTTTGTGGAGACATAAGGCTTAGGTGGTAAAATAAGCCCAGTAAAAATTCCATCTTCACTCTTTAAAAGGTTCTGATGATTCAACTGTTGCAGAATTGCATATTTTTGAGCTACAAAAGATATCAAGACATCTTATACTACTGACTATTCCCAAAGCTAAGGAAAATAATATATTTCAGAAAAGGTGAAAATTAAAGGTCAAGAAATTACTATGGCTCAGTGGAGATGGTGGAGCGACAGAACAGTGTCCAAATCATCACTCTTTGCATATTATCAGCTTTCTTCTAATTTTTATGTAAGCGATTGCAATAAACAGATTGACAACAGTAAAAATAAAAAGAAGACACTTGTTGCTTGTGTTAAAGAACCCTCAGTCAGTCCTGACCTAATTAAGGATATTTTTCAAGAGTACTCCCTCATAATGAAAATATAAGCCTTCCCCTGAAATGCTGCCAGGGAAACCTTCCTCTGGGATTATAATTGTCTACAGCAGTAGAGAATTAGACTAACTGGTGCCCCAAGTGGTTTTCCACTAATGAATTGTGCTGCTTTCTTTCACTTCTTGTTTAGATGTTTAGATTTCTTTAGGTCTTTGCCATTGTCCCTCCCCCAGAACATATGCTCTGCCAAATGCGGGGAAGCTATATTTTGGGTTGTAATGGCAAGCAAGTGCTCCATTACATAAGTTAGTTCTTAAAACATTAGTCTTGCTGCAAAGAGAACTTGAAGTGCACACTGAATGTTTAGTGAAGGCAGAAAACAACGCTGAATGTTGTAGAAACAGTGAGGCAACAGAATTTTGGAAAGGATCAGATATGTTCATTCCAAAAGTATGTGCAAGAAACTAATCAAACAATTTATACTAAACTACAGAATAAAAGTGTTGTGCATAGCGATGCTAAAAATGGGATTTCCTCAGTGTTTTAAGGCTCCTTCATGCCTAGCTAAGGTGACTTGGAAAACACTTGAGCTCAGAGCTGTCCACCACTTCAGCCAGAGGTGGCAGGGTTTGGAAAGTATTAGTCAGAGTCATGATGACCATGGTGCCTGCAAAAGAAAATTGTCAAGATATTTTTAAATGGCCTGACAAGTTCATCAGCAGTTACTTACTAACCAAAGAAAGCTGAAACCCAAAAATCTCCATCACAAAGGGAAATACTGTCATCAGATTAAGAGGGATCTTACCTATTCTTTAAAAAAATCATCAGATTTTTAAATAAAAATACCTAATTACACCCTTTGGTAAGTGTACATTAGGTCATAGCTAAGCAGAAATGCACATGCATGTGAGCCAATCTCTAATGTCACAATTGCACTTTCTCAGATGGCTCTTTCGCTTTTTTTTTTTAATAAAAGACCAATGTATACTAACAGGAGGCATAACTTTGTATCCTTCTGTTGTAATGTACAGCTTTGTACATTATTTATGGGTTCTGTCACTTCAGGCTCCTATACAAACATGGTGCTAAATCCACAGGGTAACTTTGGTGCCAGAATCACACAGAGTCTCAAAATCCTCAGTCAATGCCACCCACCCACCAGATGCTTAGAGATGTCTATTTATGAGAAACAACAGAGAATAATAAACAACCTTAATATCACAACAGAGTCTTAAAACAGTGCAATTCCAGAAGGAATTAATGCAGGAAAGCTCCTAATCAAAAAGGCTGACACTTGTCTCCACTTGGAATATGTATGCCACATGCTCTGCACAGTTACTAGACACCAGGAATATCTCCATTTCATCAGAATATATTTCCCTTTAATGTTGTTAAGTGCATATGGCAACAGACTCCTAGCTGGATGGTGCATAGACAGGAATTTATAATAGTTAAAGCAAACCAGTCTGAGGAGGGAGAATTAAAAGCAGCATCACTTGATGGATACCACAGGGACTGTTTGAGGGGATGTTGGTATTTTTTAAACTCCTATGAATCTTTAATACACATCAGTTTTACAAAAGATCATGAGTGTGGTCAAAAACAATCTCCACTAAGTTTTTTTTTTCCTCTAATGCATATTGGTTTTAAAATGGAAGAATATATTCACCTTTGTGAATAAGGATGTGCTCCATAAAATCATATTTTGTAAGATCTGTGCATTTTGCTTTTTGCCCTTTTTTTTTTAGAAATCCTCCAACATTTTATTTCCAGGCAAAGCTGGAAGATGCTGGAAGTAGCAACATTTAGAGCAATGATCAAACCTTGATGCTAACTTCTCCCAGCCTTCATTGAGCTTTGGACTCTCAGTGACTGGGTCAAATAGTCACTTTATAAAATGCGATAATTTGTCACACACACAAACACATACACCAAGGAAAAACCAGGGTTCATAAAACACTGCTTTGAAATTGTGTTACAGTTCCAGAATTCACCTAATTCCAGAGAATCTCTTAATAAAATACAAGCTTCAGTCCGTGATCTCTTTTTGGGCAACCCCAAATTTATTTCTGCAGCACAAAGCAGTGCTGGGGCAAGCCAGGTCATGTGCAAAGTGGGGTTTTATTTCACTCTGATGGAGCTTGTGCTCAGCATGAGAAGCACAAGATTTGTTTGAGGCAGTGCTTTAATTTCTAGGAAGCAGAATAAATTTTCTATCTAATCTTTGGTCTTTCCAGATGAAGGTGTTCAATATTGCCTAAATTATTAATTTTGCCAAGTGACAGCCTATACTTCCTGTATAAATCTTTGGCTATAGAAAGGAATTTTAAGCCCCTACTGAGGGCACAGTATTTGTTTTTTTCCAATATGTCAGTTTAAGCATGGACAATTCACTTAGAATTCTTTGAGTTTCAGTTCTTTAAACAGCAGGATGAGATACTATGAAGAAACCAATTTACAATGTTTAGACATACTTTATGACAATTTTATTATATATTTGTCTCAGAAGACAGTATTTACACAAAAGACTGTGGGTATAATTTCAAATAAACTAGCTGCTACAACAGTAATAATTCTTTTTTTAGCATTTCTATTGTTTTTAATTGCATTTGTTCTCAATGTCAGAATTTGTAAGTTTGTGATGTTGTAAGAGCAACGTAATTTATGTTTTCCTGCTCATCAAAAATACTTTGACAATAATCACTCATTTCAACCATGAATATGAGCTACATGCATGAACATTTAACTCAAAGGCAAACAACACTCAACTGACAGATTGTCACCATGGTGTTTTTACTTTGGTCTGATTCTGTTTATTGTGAAAGGGAGAACAAGGACTCCCTGCACATTGATTTGCCCATCACAGAAATGTGCTCACTGAAGTGGTGTTTGCAGCATGGTGTTTCAGGTGTCTGTGCTCAGAGGGAGATGCTGGAGAAAAGCATTATTTGGCTCATTCAGATTCTGAATATAAAATGTAATAAGTAGATACACAACATTATGGAGGCATGCCAAGGGAGAGAAGTGAGATGCGATAAAGAGCAATTCTCTAGTCATCTAACCCTGGAGCCTGTAAAATTAAGCATACCACTTGTGTGGATTTGCTTTTAAGGAATCCCAGTTTTTGTTCAGGACCACACCACCCACAGCAGTAACTCCTTGCACAGTATTCCAGCATTTGTGCTTTCAGCCATAGGTAGGCAATGCAGGAACAATCAGGAAAAGGCAACAGTTATTCAACTTTCAGAATACAGATGAGTCTTCAGACAAGTTCACTCCATCTTCAAAACCCACTCTAACTCCTACTGGAGCTGATGAAAATTATACCAGAAACAATAATGAGCTTTTTCTTTTAAACCTTCATTTCATGTTCTCACTCAAAGGTTGCCTTAATGCAAGAGACAGTTGGTGGCACTGGTAATTGTGCAGAGCTCTACAGAGTTCATTCCAGATTTTTATGTGCTTTGCTTGACAAGGAAAGCAATGGTAGTGTCTGTTCTGCGTCAGTTCCTCAAATCTAGAATTTCACAGCAATTTTTAGAAACAAGATTAATGTTTAAAAGAAACTACTTCTGAAAATCAGAAGCACAGGAGTGTAACTGGATAATGGTATAATAAACTACCTGGGTTCCAGTGAAACCCAGACCAATAAATTAATACATGCTGTAATGTTGAGTAGGCCGCATTGATTTCCACTTTTTTCTCATAGTACATACTCTCTCTGCTTTATGCATAGGTATATTAAATAGAAACCAAGATCATGTACCCAGGGACTCCAAATATCAATCAAGCATCACAAAAAAACCCACTTTTAAAGTAAAAAACTGATAGACTTGAAGTGTCTTGTGTATTTGAAATAAAGTTAACAATGTTATATATATATACACCTATGCCATAAACATAACAAACATTCTCCCTGTAAAATACAGTTTCATCAGCTTGTCCCACTAAGTTATATTTTCTTGATACATCATTTCTCCTCTTTATTTTTTGTTGTTGCTGTCATGCATTGGCTTGAAATATTTAGGCATAGATGCAACCTGACTCCATTCCAACAGTTGTCATTACCCAAAGTTTTTGACATGGTGGATTAGGATTCTTTGATCCTAAGAAAAGCAGAGCCCAGTTCATAGAGCCACATGGATCAAGCTGCAGAAATGGCAACCTGCACTGGGAAAAGACTAAATTCTGTGTGTTTTTTCAGATAAATCTATTGCCAGACTAAACCACAGAACATGACCAACTGTCAGGAAAGGAATAAAGGTAAAAACATACCTATTTTAATTTTATGTTAAATTATATATTTAGCTCATGCACCTCTACAAATTTTTCCTCACTGAACTGTTAAAAGCATCTTCACAGTGACCTTCACTGCTGTATTGTCATAGTACCTAGTAATGATTAATTTAGTCATATGAATAATGTAATTTCTTATGGATAGCAAATCTTCTACCTCATAATCACTCCTAGTTATCGAGGATTTATGTTCTACATCAATCAGAAAACGGCAGAACAAGGATTTAGTTCAATCCAAGAAAAAGCAGTCAAGGCTTCCCAAGTCTACTGTATTTCCCATTAATATCTCTATAAAGGAGATAGGTGCAAGGTATTTAAATAATTTTTTATAAATCCAGGTCAATCCTAGATTGACTACTAAAATGTTACATCACTTTTTGAGAAAATTCTTTGGGAAATTATTTTGGGAGATTTATTTCTCAAAGAATTTAATATTTAATCTTATCAGCCATAGTACTTACATTTTGCTTGTCAAAGTAATCCTGAAATAACAAGGAACAAATACTCTTAATTACATTTAACTTCTGACTACTCTTCCTTTGATTAGGGAACAAGGAGGGACCCAAAATCCTACAGTGGTTTTATGATTCAGGATTTAGCACAAATTGCCTACTGGCTTAGAATTTAACTTCTCTGACTTTCCCAGTTCCTAGAAAGGGCATTTATTCAGGAGCTGATTACGTAATTTTTCCTTAATTGTTATATCAAAACTATAAAACACAAGAGCTAAGCAGCAGCTTATTTACATACCAAAAGCTGGAGGCTGATCTGTTGAAAAGTGTGTTAAATCCCTCAAAGCTTTCAACAAAGACAAGGCTGCAGCCTGAGAAACGTCTGAATCTACTTAGCACTTACAGAGGAAAGCATAAGGAGCAAAGAAAAACCAAGGAAAATGTTTGGATTTCAACTTCCAGTATTTGGGTTTGCAAATAACTTATTCTAGAGACCAAGTACAGCTCTAGAGCACAAATGTTCCAAGATCATAAAAATGCTGGGTTTTGTTTAGGTTCTCAAGATGAAAAGCCAAGCTCATATTTAAATGTGCAAATATTGAACACAATCAGAGCATTTCTATTTACTTGAAAATTTAATTCCCTGAAGAAATATTACAGCTTTAGGGATATATGCTAATTCTAATTGCATTTGTAAGCCAACTGAACAAAACCAAACTCCCCAAAATAACTTCTAATGAAAAAGCTACTCACACTGTAGGAAAGTTTTAGCAGATAGACCTCAATTAATATGCAGGCCTAACACAAGGCAATCTTAGCTAATTCTGTGGAGTAGGATGCAGCAGGAAATCCGCATTTTTAGTTGAATGTCAGAAAAGGTATTTTAACAACAGTGCCTGAAGTCTCCAGGAGGTTTATGAAGCACCAACACAGTTCTATACCCTTGTCCCACAGTGGGAAGATGATCTTCATCATTAATGCTTCCTCAGGGATCATTAAAGATCCTCCAGGGAGTATTTATAATCCAGAAATTCTGATGCAGACATTTAGGACAGAATTAAATTCTGTCCTAAATTCTGATGCCAAATTTCATACATCCTTAAGGCTGGCCTAGAAAAGTTGTCACTATGAATTGAGGAGCTGGGACTGAAAAATATTATTGAAGTATGGAGACAACAACATTTAGGCAATACCAGCAAGTCACATACACACACACACACACGCACACGCCCAATAGAATATTTGCATATTTCTATTTCAATCACAGCACAAAGGTATTTAGGCAGGTCACAGATAACAACCTATTACTACTTTTTTCCTTAACCCCATAATCATATCTACCATTATTTGACCTGGCTGACTCCATTCTCAAATTTTAAGATAATAGTTATGGTGTGAAGAGAGAATACTTCTACCAGCCCCAAATCTGTTGACAGGGATGAAGTCCACTAACGCTTGAGGAATTCAATGCTTCCAAAACAAGTCTTTATTTCTGGCTAAAGAATTCTGTGCCAGAACCTGACAGCCTTCAGAAGCTTTAGCTTTCTGCTTAACAGAGATAAACAGTTATCTACTACAGGAAAATGAAAAGAATTCCCTGCACTTAAAAATATTTTAGTGACGTAGCAACCAGGAATCAGTCATTTACACTTTGAATTTTCCCCTCTTTGATGTCTTAACACATCGTACCCAGGAAATCAGATAAATAAGCAACTCAATGGGAACCATTTCAACAAATCTGCCCATAAAATAGTGAAAGCTGAATTACAGTTCAAGTGCAGTATTTGGAAATGGGATATTTGAATAAGTCTATCGTACCAAGACTAAAACTGTAAGACATTAAAACTCATCTTGTTTTCAAACAGTTTGGTTACCATTTTCATCCTTTTCCTCCATATCCAGACGTTTTTAAAATATCAATTAATTGTTCTGACACATTTCTAAGGGGCAGATAAAACAATCTGGATTTTAAAAAAAAGAAAAAACAATTATAGTTCATTACTAAATATAATTAATTTGGGAGACTTACTCAAAATTTCCACATCTCCAAAAAGTTTATGATTTTAGTCCATCAAACATAAATTATTTATTCTTTTCATGAGTTATATAAATTGAGCACCTTCTTCAAGTAGAAGACAGTGGTTTGTGTCTTTTACACAAGACTAAGGTCAGATGACAGATGATAGAAGTGCAAAGTAATTCATCAGAAAGACAAAACCTTTTTTGCCAAAATTTTTTCCAGTCACCTCTTAGATTAAAACATATCATGCCTGTATACTAGAAGAGATTTTTATCATTCTTACCCTGAAAATCAACCCTATGCTTATTACCGTGCTGGATCTGGAAATTTTTACCACATTGGTGTAAAATCCCAGAATTTCATGACAGTACTTCATTCTCCGGTAAACATCTTGTACAAATAATATAGCTGTGAAACTTTTCCAAGTAAAACTTTATTAAGTTTTTAAATTTTTTTTGAGCAAGATTCAATTTGTGATTGTTCACACACAAAAGAATAAGGCTTTCCAAAGCAGACAACCTAATCTCACAGCTTAGACATCTCAGTTTTATTGAGCAATCCCAAGAGGCTTGGAACGGATAACACTTATCCAAATCTCTTCTCCTTATTGCCGCAACTCTCCATTAAAGTCAGAGGCCAATTCCCCAAAGTTATCTATTTCCAATTCATTAATTAGGTGCATGAATACCTTTGAGGATCTGGAGTAAATACATCTGGATACATCCTTACATTTATTTATGTAAAACAGGACAGCAGTTTCCTCTCCCTCAGTGCCACCATCCCAGCAGCTCTGTAATTCCCCACCATCAGCAAGATTGGTGGTGAGGTGGCAAGGCCAGCTTTTAAATCTGCAGCAAACCAAGGGAAAATAAAGAGGAAGAAATATGAATCAATACTAGCCCATAGGCAAAGCTATTCTTGCTGTTTTTCCCTTATGAGGATGAGGGATGAGTCTGGGATGTCTGGGAAGGAGTTTGGGGAAAGTTCCACGCAGGTGGTGGTGCTCATTTCCAGTGCTGCTGTCGGATCCATCATTCCAGCACCTGGGAAAAGCCAGGATCTGCTCTCCTTCTGTCTACCCAAACGTGGGACAGACGGACAAACTTCCTTTCTACAGCAGCACAGCTCGCACCAGTCTGGGCATAAAGACTGTTTATCGGGGAATAAGAGAGACAGGGGAAGAAACACACTCAGATCCTGGTTTTTTGCCTTTGGAAATGTAAGATATAAATACCTGACAATGCCATGGTGTTTCCAAACTGTAGAGAGTGGTTTCCCTGGGGAAGAGGAAAGCCCTGGACTAATGCCCTGGGAAACCTTGTTCTAAGTACAGTAAGCAAGAGGCTTACTCACATGCTCCCTCAGTTCAAGCATGCAAATTGTTGCTAGAAAGTTCCTCATTCTTTGTGTTACCATAGGTTGATTTTTGGTGCAGAAATTTTAGTATTCCTAATCGTTCTCCCCTACTGAACCCTTCCCTCGGACCCCACCTTAACTCCTCCCCTGACTGGGATGTATAAATACCCCTGTCTGACCCTGGTCTCGCGCTTTTTGCCCTTTTGTTACTGCCTTGTTCCAGTTCACTCCAATATAGTGTACGCTTCATTGTCTGTATTATTTTTGCATTATTAAAATTCTGCTTCTGGACAATTGGATCAAGGCTGCCTCTCTCCATCAAGTCACCATTGAGGCAGAGTCTCGAGGAAACTCAAAGGGGTTTGATCGTCCGGGCTCAGACCCCTGGAAGTTTCACCAAACCTCAAGGGGGTTTGCATACAGAAAAAAAATGAACTCACTAATTGTCAAGAGAAACAAGTTTCTCCTCCAGTGACAGTCCAGGTTTGTAGCCCTCAAAATTTTTTTACCACCAGTCCCTGAATTTCATTAATTTATCCACCAGAGAGACACAAAGGAGAAATTGCTGAAGGAAATTACTTCCTCCCTGAACCAAGCCAGACTGTATCTGCAGCATCAGTGGGTAAAACACGTAACTTGTAAAACCATTTTGCATAACTGGTAAAACCAGAGGCCCTGAACTGCTGCCGCAAACCCGTGCAGGTCATCGGCTTCCTGCCTGCTCCCATTCCATCCCAATTCCAAATCCAGCCTTTCCATTTCTACCTTCAAGACTATTTCTGTTCTTCTATATTGCTAAGAAATCCCTGGTTTCCACTTCAAAAAGCACTTAGTCTTTGGATAAATTTTAGGTGGTATGAGCAAGATTAGCAAAAATGTTCAAGTATATGAACATGCATAAAAGGATGTACCACAATTAAATCCTTAGCAGGATGCAGTCAGTTACTTAATCCGTTTATAGGATTTTGAATTCTTGCAAATCCAAGTACATCCATGTACTATTCAAGCCCATGTTACTTGCTTAGCTTGACTATTGTCACAAGATTAATTGCTAAAGATAAAGTATGAATGGCTGTGAAAAATCATAGCACACCCTAGATCTTTTAATCCATTACTACATTTCTGGTCTGCAGACAGAACAGATCACAAGATTGACCTGGCATGAAAAACCTTACAAACTTTACCAGTAAATGTCAGGACTGGTCTGCTGGCCTCAAGCCACACAGGAAGAAATATGAGGTACATGAGACAGTTTTCATGATACTTACAATTTTTTCATTCATTGGTGAATTTAGACTGGATATTCTAGTCATAGAAACACTACATGCCACTTCAGATGCTTCAAATTTTTTGTACAAAAGGTCTTAGACTGTGACAAGAACAGGACCTGAGAGATTTCTTGGTCTTCTGAATTGAAAGAGAAGAAAAATCTTAAAGTAAGACTTTCACTTTATTTTGATTCTGACAGCTATGACTGATACTTGAATGTAGTAGCATGTACCAAAAAATAAAAAGAAAAGAATCTGACATGGATAAAAGCTCAAAAATTAGTTTATTCCCTATAGATGCCTAGCAAATGAGTTGATTTGATTCTCATTTTGTTCATATGAGTTCATTCAGATAATTTATTATAAGCAACACATTTTCTGTGAAACAGAAGAGAGATTTTATTATTTTTTTCATCAGCTTTAAAAGAATAAAGCTTTACTCACACAGCCTTCTTACATTAACAGTGAGAATAAAAGCCAACCCAAATTAAAGTCACTTGGACATTAAAAAAAAAAAAAAAAGTTGCAGTTGACCAGTATAGCTTAAGCTTGCACTAAAATGTGATCCTAGAAATGATGGTAGAGCCCCTCCCTTGCTTTGTTCAGCTGTACTTTAAGAAGGAAACATTAACTCTAGACCAAAACATCTCTTATGAAAGTTTCCACAGAATAGTCTGGTCTAGAAACACAAAGGGTCACAAAGTTAGGCAGCCTAGAAAGGGAAATTGCAAAAGAAAGGTCATTATAGAAGGGTATGCTAAGAACACCCTGTCAACCAGCACAAGTGAAAAATCATAGCTTTCCTTTCTGAAAAAAACAAATATAACTACCAAAAAAATGATGACTTTTACGCGTATTCTTCTCGAAGAAAGGTCCTCCAAGGGGAAGAATGCAATTTCCAGTATTTTCTCACGTGGAAGAGGCAGAAATAAATTCTTTTAAAAAGAACAGGAAAATCTGGCACTTCTAGAAGTGCTGTGAAGCCTTCAGTTATTTTTCTATTCCAGTGGTTAAGAATTGAAAAAGTGCTCTTGAGAGGTAACTGCCCAATTTTTATTGTATTTCAATGTCCTTTCCCAAAATGTTTTTATCCAAGGCTTCTCCACAAATGCTCATACTCATCCTTGTTACCATTCTTGGAGGACTTTTCCTCTTTTTATCCCTGCATCTTTTAAAAACTCTTCTAAATTCCCTAATTTTCAGGCAACATGTCAGTGGCTTGATAAAAGCCTCAGAAGGCTGGGAAGTGGTTCAGGAATTGCAGCAACTAATAATAGAGCTCATAACACCTGCTGACATTTGCTTATCACTAATCACAGCCTCATCTCAGGGGATTTACATTTTTGGAGAGGGCGATGCCAGCTGTAAATAAGATGATGCAGAAAAAAGTACTGCAGATCAAAACCAACACAGTTCTTTTCTTTCCATCTGAATTTTTATGTATCTTTTCAGACCACAGTTACATTTCACATTCACTTTCTAAAGCACAGCAGCTCAAACAACCCAGTTATTCAACTTATTTGTATTAAACAAAAATTATACTAGACAATTTTTTTTATCTAAAATTTAACACTCATTTTTCTTGTTTTTGCTGTTGGTACTCATTTAAATAGAAAAGATATTTAGAACTTCATTGACCGTCAACACACTTTTTTTAGCCAATACTATAACCTTCCATATCTGCTTCTTAATTATTCAACCTACAAGGCCAACAGTAAAATTCATGTTAAAACTGCTCAGTTGACTAGCCTGCCCCGAGATTTCAGATAAAACATGCATATTTTGCTACATTACCTGGTTGAACTTTCATGACCACCATGGATACGATGCCCCAAATTCTTGTGTTTCTCTCCAATTTAGATAAACTTTATACCAAAAGAATAATCAGCAAAGACAAGGAAAAAAAAAGGGAGAACCATAAAATTAGGAAATGGTAATAAGAAGTAATAAAACCACATCCTTGTTTAGAAGGGATAAATACCATATGTTTCCATGCATGTATTTCACATATGTCAAAGACTTAAAAACCTTTGCCTGTAAACAAAACTCCAAGCAATTTTTGAAATAATTTAATACCAAAAATTAATCTTTATTGGACTTTCTGAAAATTAAATTACTATCATCAAGTTATATTTAACAATATTCTAAAGCAAAATGCTGTTTACATATTCTACAGCAAACATAATTTGTATTATCAATAATTACTCCAAATTAATTAATACAGGCTTCAATGTTTTTCCCACATCCCTAAAAATTTCACCATCAGTCTCTGAAAACTGCATGAAATAGAATCTCATTCTTCTAATGGGCTGCAATTTACTTCTCACTGGAAGATTCTTTCTAATTCTTACTCCACAGAAACCAATATTGTCTGTTTATGAAAACTCTAGCCTTAAAAGAGAAAGAATCTGCAAAAAAATATAGCAATACCAGAAACTATTTTTCCCCTCACAATCCTTCATGAAATATCATGGCTGCAATAAGTTTGAAAAGCTTGACAAATTTTAAAATCAAATAAACACCCCCCCCCAATCCCAAATTTTACGTTTGTTTGTAATTGCTAGAAATCCCCTAATATAACATTACACACGAGTCACCAAAAAGACTAAAGGAAACTTGGAAACTTAAGTTTAAAAATCTTCAAGACTTAGATTTCCTCAGAAACTAGAGGAGTCTTAGAAACCTTGAGAACTGTAGAAATATTTCTGCAGAGATCTCTCAGCTGTAAAACAAGAAAAACAAAGTTTCATTAAACATTTGGACTCTCGTAAAACGTTTTGTGTTTGGGTAAATTCATATCACAAGACCTGATGCTGAATTTTTGCATACTGCTCTTGAATTAGAGGAGAATTTCAGAGTCTCTATTAATTTTTATATTAAAAAACCGAAGACCTCTAGTTATTAATCACAGTGGAAAAGTTCTGCTAAGTTTCAAATCTTTAATAGATTTTTTTTCCTTACAAACTTTGATATAATTAGTTTTCCAAATCACATGGGGGACATTCACATTCAGAATAATTTAGCATTTGCTTTTGCAGCTCTTTCAACTGATACCAATCTACTGATACCAATCTACCTCTACTTCTGAAGCAGGAGAGCTCAGCTAAATCAACTGCAAATTGACAAGAGTAAAATAATAAGAAAGACATAAATCAGAGGGGAAAACGAGATATTAAGTGATTTTGCAAGAAACATTTGCATTGGGAACAGTAATTTGCTACAACTTATATGCAACCACATTTGCTACCATAAAGAAGTGCTTGCCCTTTTTTTAACCCACAGAACTGCCCATTTGTTGAAATTTGTGTTTATTTCAAGCTTTTGTTAAGGCAGGGTTTTTGATCTTGACCTGTGTAGGCCATAAAGAATCTTTATGCCACCTTTTCCTTAACTTCCTAGATGAGCCTGTATTTTAGCTATATAAAGTTATCCCCACCTTGCTTGCAGGAGAAGATGGGTAGCTCTGTTTTCTGCTTAAATACAAGATCATTGATCTGCTAAAAAAGCCTTCGAAGGACTGAAGGATCTTTTGGGGTGATTTTTTTGGGAGGGGGGTGGGGATGGTATTTTATTGGGTTTGGGGTTATTTTATCGGTTTGGGGTATGTTTGATTTTTTTTTTTTTAATTCTGAAAATACTTCTGCTATTGTTCTGTAGTTGAACAGTTTCCAATATTCACAATTCAGATCTCAGAATGAACCAAGCCATTGCAAGGCTCCCAGTGGTTTTAATGGGATCAGAATTTGGTGCTGTAAAACAACTGGCTGCTCTCCTCCTAAACTCCGTGAGACCCATAATGTCATTTATTATGTGGCATTAAAACCATGGGTGGTGTTGTAATGCCTGCTCTCTGCATCATTTTCCAGTGTGCTGGCTGTAGCTTAACATCGTATGTAGCACAACTCACTGCAGTAAAGTTTCCTGGGCAGGAGCTGCAATATGTAGTAATTAAAATTACAACAGGAATAGCCTTCTTAACCTTAATAAGCAGTTCTCTAAGTGTACAAAAACCAGCATTGAACACACTGACTTAAAAAAAAAAAGTTGGGTATCTGCTTAAAGCTGATTTAATTTTTAAGAATGAGAGAAAAAAGTTCGCCTCCATTTGTCTGATTTCTGAGGAACTTTCCCATTGAAGTTAGATCAACATTTAGCTAAAAATCTTCCCGTACGAAAATCAGATAATTCCCCACATGAGATACACAGTTTAATCTCTGTATTTCAACATCACTGACAGTAAGTTAGAAATGGAGAAAGGCCTGAAAGAAAAAAGTCAAAGAATTTTATTAATTTCACATGCTTCAATTATAGGGCAACCTCATTCATCCATTCTCTGGCTTCTAAATCTGATCCTGTTTAGATTAAATAAAAATATATTCATTTTGTAATGATGTCTTTTACTTATGTTTTCCCTCAGTAAGAAATCATAGGGAAAGCCTCTGGGTTTGTAAGTACTGCCTGTAAAGGGAACAAACTTTTCCAGTAGGCACTTTAAAATATTCCAAATAATTCAGAGAAAAAACAGATTGTTTACATACAGCAGACTGAGAGAAAGATTTCTGTGGATGGACCCTACAAAAAGAAGTAGAGAATCCAAAGATCAAATGCTTACTAATCATACAGTGATTGTGTTGAATAGCTTTAGCAAGGGTTCCTTCCAACAAGATATGCACAGGAACAAATATAGAGCAACTGGAAAATGGTCTCCTGTAGATGTTCACAGTCTGTTCTGAAAGAAAAATCTTTAAGTTTTCCAAGTACTAAATACAGAGAAAAAGTTACAGTCGTGGAAAGGCTCCAAATACACCAGAATATCCAAACATGGGGTCAAGTTCAAACCCAAAGTGCCGCCAAAAACATTGTAAATAAAGAAGCAGTTGATGATGCTGAAGTGCTAAAGGAAGACACACTAGTCAAATAAAATCTTTAAAATGTGTTTATTCAGAAGGATATTTGCAGCTCATATAGGAGAGAAACCACTTTTGTTTTACTGTGAACAGCACTGAATCTGGGAGAAAGAGCTCCCACAGATAAAAGAATAATCACAGCAATCCAGTCTGCTCTGCACTTCCATTTTCATGCCCCTTCATGCTTTAAGTGAGAAGTGCTAACGAACTCTAATCTCTAATGAACTGAGATGTAAAGCTGCGAAATGTCAAAGGCTCTAGACTCTGCAAAAACATTGACTGGACACATTGCAGAGCATTTCTTGTATATTTTATTACATACCTGTAGGAGTATATTCATTCTTAATTCATAACTATCAAGAGAAACAAGATGAGAAATTTCTACCTAGAAAAGTCAAGATCAAGATCACAAACTATACAAAATGCTGGCTTTTCAGAACACATTTCTGTGCTGGCAGAACTCAGCCCCTACAAGTGCAAGATTCAGTGTCCAACATCAATCGGTTGCTGTGAGGATTTTGCTGCCTCTTTCCGAATATTTTCAACAGCAGCATCTTTCTCAGTTTGGCTGAAATCAATCAGTCAAGACTGAATGGTGGAAAAAAAACCACCAAAATGGGGTAGGAGTTGTATGGGAAAGAAGCAGCTGAAATCTCACCCACTGAGGGGAATGCTCTGTTCTGAAAAGCCCTCTCTCCTCTCCCCAGTGACCTTGGTGATCCCTCCAGTCCTGTGGCAAGCAGTATCCATTTCTAACACAAAAAGTCTCATTTTTTATAGGTTGTATAAATCTTAGCTAACAATTTTTAAGACAGGAATGAAGCATTTCATGTCTGTCTGGCTACCACTTGGTATTTCCTGTGTCATTGAGGAATATTTTCCACTTCTACCCCCCTCCCTTCGAGGCCCACTTTCCACACTGAACACAAAAAAAGCCAATGAATACAGGAGCAGAAATTGGGGAATACACTGCCAAACACTGTAGGTGTCTTCCTTCACAGCATCTAGTGTTACATCACACTAGATATTTTTAAAGAAATTTATACAACAACCCAGCACCATTTATGGGTGAACATTTCACTTAAATGCTAAAATGCACCCAGGATTGTTCGCAGTCAGAGTTGCTACCCTCTGTTTGAATAGCTTGTTATATTACCCGGCCAGACCACAAATTGTTCTCCCAGGATTTTTGGTAAAGGGATATGGGACGTGGGACCAGAAATTATATTGAGCTTCACACGTTGCTGAACACACTTTCCATCTCTTCCTTGCACCCCAAGAAGGACAAATATAGAAAATATCAAATAAACAATTGCACAAGGGATCACACTGAGATCAATACCTATTTATATTTTTTTACTTGAATAATCAAAGCAAATTAAAAAACACCAAGCCCTCAGACACATTCCCATATTTCTAGTTATTTGGTCCAAACACACCTTCACCTAAACAGCCTGAATTTATCTACAAGATTCACCTTCTGATATGCTCAAGCTTTCTTTCAGCCCAGCTTCCAGATATGTGGAAAAACATACAAACTTTTAATTTTTAGAGATACCAGGATCACTACCACTGCAGTCAGCCTGACTTGAGGAGCACTGAAATCAGAAAGTTTATCAGCTAAAGTAAATCCCACTTCAGCATATTCATCGGCCATGCACTGAAATCCATTTTGCTGGGGCAGGCTCAGGACACAGGTTTTTGTCAGAAAAGCAGCAAGATCAGCTTCTTAGATTAAGATGCTAATTTAAAATTTCATCATGCAGCTTTGTTTACCTACTTTCAGATAAATCTTTCCAAGTTTCAGATATGCTGTTCCTTAAGTAGGAGCCACTTTTTTTAAATCCAGTCATTCACAGATAGCTTGCCCCTAACAAAGTGAATGAATTTAAAGGAATATTTCATTGTACAAAGAACCAAAAGAATCTGACAGATGAAGACTAAGGCATTAAAATGTCACACTCTCTGAAAAAGGTTCCAGTCTAAAATTCAGATTGACACCAGCTAGGCAGCAGTTGCTCTATAATGACACAGACTTTTAAAACATAGCAAGATAAATTATCAAGAATGCCTGGATTGCAGATTCTTAAAAAAAAATGAGGCTTTGTTGATGAGAAATTAAGTAAAATTTGGGAAACCACAAACAGTGCAGCTCACTCAAACAAAACTCATCCATGTCAGTAGGAAGTATGCTATAAAATCCCAATTAGCATAGCCCTTTAAAAAACATTCAAGTACCAATAGTTGTTGCATGGCTTTGTTTTTCAACATTTTAAAACACAGCATATTCATTAAAAAACATCTGTTCTTATTACAACACATTATAATAACTGCTAAGGAGAATATTTTGGTTTAATTATTAGCAGATGCAGCATGCTTAGAAACGTTTCTTTGAACACAGAATTTCTGCAAAGGTGACTAATTATTGTGACTAGTTCCATTCTTTAATCAAGGCAACACAAGCACTACCAGCAGCAAATTTGTGTCCAGGCAGTTCCAGCACCCATTATATTATGGCTTTTTTTTCCAGACAAGGACAAGAAAATAGATTTATTTGCCTTCTTGGGCATCACCAGAACAGTTCTCCAATGAGTTCTGGTCAGCTGTGCTTCTGCAAGTCCAGCAGCATAATTTCTCTTGCACAACTTTCCCTGCATCAGTAAAAATGGATTTAAAAAAAAAAGAACAAAACCATGCAGCCTGTGTTTTCAGATACAGAACTTATCAAGCAACACTTTCAACAGTAAATGTATTTGACATTTAGTTGCTGAAGTAAAGTAAATATAGGACCCAATAGTGTCATTTTTATGGAGTAGAACTACACTTCAGAGTATATGTCAAAAGTGAAATTCATTTAACTAAACTGAAAAGAACCATCTAAAACTGACAAGGGATATGAAAATAGGTTGATACAAACATTTCAAAGATTCTTTCACAAGGTATCCCTGAGGAGGAGAAACTGTTAGACCATCAAAAAACATTATCCTGCTACCTACAGAGACTCTTTGTGTAGGATATTGCATTTATGCTGCAAAGACTTCACTGTCCATTAGAATCATTTTGATACTCGTGTGTTGTTTCTCCTGTGATATTCTACACTCTGAGCTTGCTCATTAAATCCCAGTATTTGTTTATCAAGAGCATGTCAGCCCAACAACAAATCCGGAGTTCAAATTGAGACAATGCATATGATCAAGGGGAAAAAACAACATTGACTTCTCTGTCGCCTGGTGTGAACTCATCACTGTGTATTTACATAATCTTGTTTTGGAAGCTGCTGAAATGACACTCTGCTTCTGAACCTGCTCTTTTTAGGAGAGGCTGGGAAGAAGGAGCGGAGGTGTTGCAGGTGGTGTTAAGGAATAGATAGATTGGGAAGAGCAGCCACAAACAGGCTGAGAGCCCTTGGGTGAAAGTGAAGGATCAGGCATGTGGCTGGGGTCCACTATGGGCCACCTGATCAGGGTGAGCCGTCAATGAGGTCTTGCTTCAGCTGCAGGAGGCATCACATTCCCAAGCTTTCATCCTGATGTGGGACTTCAACCAAAACAGAAATTAATACTCTGAATTTTTTTTTACTTCATACTCCATGCAGTGTGTGCCCACTTGGCCAGCTAAATTCAAACACTCAACCACTGAGTACCTTTTCCACACAATAACTGCAGATTGTGCTCTTAGGCTGCAGAGCATCTTGGTCCCAGTTCATGCAAACAGGCCGATTTCCATCTCTAGAAGCCCAAAGAAATCACAACTACTTTATTATGTATGAACTTGTAGAAGGAAAAATCGGTTACTTGTAAACATTCAACAGCAAGCCATGCAGTAAGCTATCACAATTCAATTATATTCAGTATAATGTCTTACTGCAGGAAAACAATTAATCTTGTATTCAAAAGGATTGAAATGACCTTGAAATACTTTGTTGAAGAAGCAAACTTTTCAAAAGCCTCTGAAATCAGCTCTGCAACTAAAAGGGGAAAAAGAAAAAAAAAAAAAAAAAAAGCAAGAAGAGGAATTCACACCTGGGCTTTCTAGAAGATAGCTGTATAAAATGACTGAATAAACAAAGCTGCACATTTCCGATCTGACTACCTACTTTAAAAACAATTTCTAAAATAAATTCAGCCACCTTTATGAAGCTCATTATATGATAGGCATTATTATCTCATTTAATTCATAATTTGCATCAATTTCCTCTTGCTTCATGCCAGGGGGTCAGACTGTAGTTTTCTACAATCTGGTGTCATTTTCAGTTTTTAATTCCTCTTCCATTTCTCCTGTTTTTTAAGACTCTGTAGCTCTTATTCTTGTACATTTCTGTCAGATCTCTCCATCATTCTTCCTCTTTACAGGAAGAAGTTTCCATGACCTGGGCAAATTGTGGAGGCTCATTCTTCAAGGTAGCAGGAAGCCAGAAGACCCTGGAGAGAGCAAGTCCAGGTTATCACATCTTGTACTCATCAAGGTTCAGCATCTCTACCTCTAGCAAATGTCAACTGTGTGGTCATCCCTCGGCTCATTGAATTGCATTGTTCTACTTCACCCAGTTTAATCAGACTCCACATCCATAAGATCTCTTCTAAAATCACCTCTTCAAATGCACCTTCCACTTATCGCCCAAACAGAATTTTGCATGTTTCTTCAAAACAAGCATTGATTAAATTTTCTGGTTCCTTTGCTTCTGCTCACCTTATTTCCCTTCTCCCACCTTTTCCTTCCACCATACAACACAGAAAGGTCTCTCATCTGCTCTCCTTCTCTAATTCTTGCACTTGCTTAGTGATATTAGGCTGTGCTGGTTTCAGCTGGGGTAGAAAATTTCAGCAAAGTTTCTTTGCAGGGGCTGGTGTTGGTCTGTGTTTGGATTTGCACTGAACACAGGGCTGATAACACAGAGATGTTTTTGTTATTGCTGAGCAGGGCTTGCACAGAGCCAAGGCCTGCTCTGCTGTTTGTGAACTACGCTGGTGAGGGAGCTGGAGGTGCCTGGGAGGGTGGGAAGGGACACAGGCAGGACAGGTGACCCCAAATGACCAAAGGGAGAGTCCAGACCATATGATGCCATAGAAAGTGGGGGAAAGAAGGAGGAAAAGGGGGACATTTGCAGTCAAGGTGTTTGTCTTCCTAAGTAACCATTGCCTGTGATGGGACCCTGTCCTCCTGGAGAAGGCTGGATACCTGCCTGCCCTTGGGAAGCAATGAATTTACTCCTTGTTTCACTTTGGTTTTGTGCATGTCTTGCTTTTCCTATTAAACTGTCCTTATCTCAGCATCTGAATTTTGTAGCTTTTACCCTCCCAATTCTCTCCCCAGTCCCACTGGTGGGGGAGTGAGCCAGTGGCTCCATGGGGCTGGGCTATGGCTGGGGTTAAACCACAACACAGACCTCCATACATGGGTTTCTCTTCCACTCACCCTCAGGTTCTCTGTTTTTAATAGTAAAGGCTTTGTCCTGCCTGTCCAGCACATGACACAATGCCTGGCCTATGGTTACGTGTCATTACAGCTATGAAAATGATATCTCAAAACTATTAGCTTTGTTTAGAAGAGAAGTTGCTATTTTCTCTGAGACAAAGTAGATCTGGATTTGATTACTGTCTAAATCTCCTGCAAAAATATTACAGAAAGCCAAGACAAACTAAGGCAGTTCATTCCATTAATTTCTTGGAAATGTTTAACATAAACTTGTACAATTAGAAGTCCCACAGAAAGAGACAATGTAAAAAATAGTACTAACTTCTCGGTTTCTTTTAAATTATGACATCATGCAAAGGAATGCTTTTCTGCAATTTTTAAAGACTTTGTTCTTTTTAAATTCTTGGTAAAAGAACCTCTCATGTTTAGTTAGGCCAAAACCTGACCTACCTTTGCACCAATTTGTGATTAGCATGCCTGGAAAATGATCGTGTAAAAAAAGGGGCCACAAATAAATGCCTTAAAATCTACCTTAAAAAAAATCCATTTATAAAAGCACGCAAATGAACTTGACACAAAAAACAGTGGGACTACCAGCTGAGCTCTTATGACCTCAACCATTTAAAGAACATCAATAAGCTCAAGGTTACTTTAGTAACTAATCTATGACAAGAACAGAACTATCACACAGTGAGGCAGCCGAACTCTTTTGCCTTCCAGATTTACCCTAAGTCACCTTAGGGGCCTGTTCTGTCTTCTCTGGATCTCACTGATATACAATTGGTGAATTCCAACATATACTATCCCAAATATTCCTCTCATTATTACAAATTTGTTTCTAAAACATCCAAGAAACATAGGTGAAACAGGAAAAGTTCTGCAATTCATCCATTAAAGAGCATTTTTTTCTTTTTCCCTTGAAAATCTTGATTTACAATATTCCAAAATAGATAATTATTGTTGCAAAATAACCAACTGTACTCATATAAAATTCCAGCCACAACCCAGGAAGTGAGAATTGATATGTGGCATGATAAATCCCACTTATCATGTTGCGTGGTTTATATATAACTGAACAACTTCAGAGTGCTTAACACTGTAACAAACTAAGGTTTCTCTAATGCCAGCACAATATTTTATGCTCATCAACAATCAGACTTTTTTTTTTTGTTCCTCAAAACATCAGAGACAGTGCACAAGAAGTACTCAAACTAAAAGCTAGAAGTATGAAAGGATCATCATGGTATACATGTTCCAGGTTTTTTTCGTATTTGCATACTGACCTGCTTACTTCTTTTCTCCACTTTTTATGCTCAGACCATCTGGACCAAAGGGATCACTGTGGGAATACAGGTCTATTTTAATATAAGCACCTTGTTCCACCCGCTTCAACCTTCTTCTCAGGGTATAAAAATGGTTGTAAAAAACCAAATCTTTCCCACAGAACACCCTTCCTTTTTGAATACAGACATTTTCTGATCTGTTAATAACACCAAACTTCCTCTCTAACACTTATGTCTTTCACCAGTTATTTATAGAACTCAAAATAACCCTGGTCCAACATTTATTTAGCACCTCAGAACTGCACACCTCCTTCTTCTTCAGGCAGTGAAGGATTTTTAGGATGTTCTTCTTAGGATGTTCACTGCAGACTGCGGAAAGAAGTATTTTATTTCTGAGAAGAAAACCATCTCCTGAGCTCTTTCTGACCACCTGGCCTTGTCCTGCCCCACCAGAAGTCAGCAGGTGATGGACGTGCAGGTCCTTGTCTGTCCCAAGGCAAAGATCACTCACTGTTATTGTTTTTCTCTGTCAGGTGTTTGTGTCCCCGCACAATGACAAATAACTGCTGTGAAGCTTTGCCCTCCCCTCTCGGGCCCACAAAATGACCACACAAATGCAATTAATTTCTTTTTATGAGTGGTTCTGTTCTCTCACACTTGCAATATATTATTCAGTGAATTAACTTTGCCTCTCCTCCCTTTCAAAAGAATACCATGAATGGCCTTTCCCAGCACAGAATATGCAATTGATTCTTTTCCTTTGACCAATGTGTTGCCATGAGGTGCTGGTTTGCTCTTGTTGTACAGTCTATTAATTAACAGATAGTCCTAGGAGTGCAAAATATTCAAATATTTAGAAATAGGAATCTGTGTGCCCATAATGAGGTATATGGAGAGAGGTTCTGCTCTTAATGCACTGAGAATCAAAGGTGCTCTATGAAAAGTGACCTGAAATACAAAGATATAGAAAATACAGAGCCAAAACCTAGCAGCCTCCCCAGCTTTTAATTTCTTTGATATTTTATGGCAGAGTATAACTTCTGACACTTTTTTCTTTCACTTTCATTTTCTTGCTCTCAAAAAATAATTTAGCAATCTTTTTTCATCAGATTTTTACATTATTTGAGAAAGTATATGTAAATATATGGGAAATGAAAATAGCAGGCTGATGGGAATACTTTGATAAAATTGTACATGAATAAAAGATGTGAAATCATACTGTTATAAATGTCTTCATCCATTAAGTTTTAGTATCAAGTAAATTTCAAGCCGTACAAAACTGATCTCTTCTTTCTTTCCCTATAGAAGTCATAGTTCACATTTGGAATATTATACATGCTTCCTAGTTGAAAGAAACTGCTATCAACTCTCAAAATTTTCCTCCAAATTAGTAAGGCAAAAGAATTAAATTCCCCTAGCATCAAAATATTTTGTTCATGTATGAACAATGGAAGCTATTAATATGTACATTTCCAGAGCTATATTACAGCCTCTGTTCATCACAGAAAAGCATGCCGTAATTATAAACTTTTCTTTCTTTATCCAATCATGTCATTACAATATGGCTAAATATATTACATCCATAATTAGGATTAGATGACTCAGTACCTTACAGCATACATTACATACATTGTTTTATATATAATTTATCGAATAATCATGCAAACATTAAAATATTTCAAATTAAACTTTTAATTTGAACTCATTGTAGAGTACAATTTAATCACCAGAATAGTCTGACAGATGAGGGAAATGGAAAATTCAACTGTGAAAAAAAGGTTGGAAAACTCCTCTAACATCATGAAGTCCAATCATTCAGTCCAGCACCGCCAAAGCCCACTAAACCATGTCCCTAAGTGTCAGACCTACATATGTTATAAATCCCTCCAGGGACGGTGATTCCAGCACCTCTCTGGGCAGCCCATTCCAATGTCTGACCATTTTTTCAATGGGGAATTTTTTCCTGACACTCAGTTTTAACCTCCCCTGGCCCAACTTGAGGCCATTTCCTCCTGTCCTGTTTCTTGTTATCTGGGAGAGGTGACCAGGCTTCACCTTGCTGAAACCTCCCTTCATGCATTTGTAGAGCGCAATGGAGTTCTGTATCTGCTTTCCCTCTCTTTAAGACAGGGTAAATTGAGGAACCTGAACTTCTCTGAAAACTACTTGATTCCATCTGCAAAGCCAAACTCAGGAATGGTTCAGGCTTTGGTTCCTGTTAATCAACAAGCACAGAGCCTTGATGTAGCACAGCTTCAGGCTGAGACACACCCTCCATTTGAATCCAGGCTAACCACATAAAGAAAACCAAATCCCATTCTGAACTGGTACTCCAAAATACAGAGACAGCCAAGTCTTAGTCAATGTCAAATTTCAGAACCTGAAAGTATATCAAAAAAGGATATTTATAAAAGATTGGCAAGACTTCAGTAATAGAGGTGAAGCTACACTCAAATGGACTTATTTCCAAAAAGCAGGGCCAAAGATGGACAGTGAAAGACATTTTATTCTCTCTCAGCCATTTTCCACGCTTCTGACACAGAGCAAGCATGTCCAGTTTTTACTCAGGAGCTGTTCACGTGTTGAAGCAATGAGGACAGCCTGTGAGGTGGCTGGTGCATGCCTCCAGAATGATGAAAGATCACAGCCATATGGAGAATAACTCCTTCTACATGCACAGGCATGAGCTATCCCAAGCATCAGTGGACAGAAAACAGCAGATAAATTGCAGTGAAATGTTTCATTGATCTGTCAGAGGAAAACATGAGACTTCAGAAATTGTTCTCAAGTTGCATAAGAACAAGTTGTTTCTTGCTACACATTTTACTAACCAGAGAGAAAGAAAGTTGCTAAACTGCAAAATCTGTTTATGCCCATGTGACAGACTGGGGGGCTGGGAGAGGGGGCTTGTTTTTATTGTAGAGGCCAGAAGATACAAAATTCTGCATTTGCTGCTGCCAAGTTCTAGGGGAGTTTTGAGCTAAAAGCAAGGTCTATGTGCTTACTGTGTAACAAGGACTTATCAACCGTGTACAAACTCATTTTATAAAATTTAAAATACTAACAGTTGATTCAAAAAGACTGTGTCCTAGCTGGAATCCAAATTCACTTTTACCAACTCAGATTCTTCTTCATAACAACAAAAAAGCCATCAGAGGTTACATAAAATTTTCCTGCAGAATTGTGGATGGGAAATGCAGAAGAATTTAGATGACATGGCAATCAAAACACACAACCTCCACCCCCAGATGTCTGCATATCATGCTCCCAAGCCCTGTTGTTTTGATTTCAGAAAGCTAAAAATAATTGCCTCCATGCAAATTTGTGGTCTTTTAAATTACCTGATCTGCTAAGAAAATAAGATACTGTCTGTTGCTATTTTGGAGTTTCTCACGAATGACTGTTATATGAAATATTTCAGATGATTGTCTAAGAGTTCATCACCTGAGAGTTTCTATTAATGACACTGGCAGCCAAGGAAGTTTCGTTTTCTAATGGATTATTTTATAGAGCACTGTCTAAGTTAATTATTTTATAGAGTGTATAGTTACGATCCAAGCATAAAACTTTAATGAACTATAAGTTATGACCAACTGGCAACCACAGTGTCATAAAATATTCCCAACAATAAGGAATATGGACAAAAGAGCCTTTCTTTTGTTTTCCAATTTACCACTTTCAAACTCCATGGAAGACCTATAAACCTCTAGCTGCCTTTCCAAGATTAATGTTAGTTTAGGGAAGATCAATGATTCCTTAGCCATCAGCTAAAGGGAAAAACTTTTCATTTTTATATCCCACTTGTCAGTTTGTCACAGGTAAGAGTGAGTATGTATTTGGGTTCAATAGGCTCATAAATAAAACAGGTAGTGACAACAGCAATATACTGGGAACTGCTAAAAATGTTTTATTTTTATGCCTGTTTCTTCCCTCATTCCAATCTCAAAAACACCTCCACAGGATCTATAAATTTCCAAAAGAAGATGTGCAAGACCTCCTACAAGATGATGTGTCTCAGTTGTCATGCTTTGACACAAATTAACCTGGTACAGCTTCCCAAATTTTTTTTGTCCAATTTTAATGTTCATTAGCCTTTGAAAAAGGCTGAATTTACCTGGCTGCTCCTCACATAAGGAAGGAGCAACTTCTTCATTTATTATGAAGCAATATGAGCAACCTATAGATTAACTTTTAATTAATAGCTAACAATATTTACATCAGAAGTTTTTTGCGGGTTCTAAATATTGAAAGTGTGATGTTGTCTAATGGCAGACAACAATTCCTAACAGTCACCCAGAAATTAAAAAAATAATCATTAAGGCAAAACTGTGGTAGAAAAAAAAGACATTAAATACCTAAGAAAAGAAAGAAAGAAAAACGTTTTACAAAGCAAGATATGTGGATAAAGCCTAGTTACAGAGAACGTGTTGATGATGGTTTTGAACAGAACCTTTTTCCCATCACCTGAGATGGAGGTTGGGGAGCAGCTATTGGAAAGGAGAGGATAAGAGAAGAAATATTAGACAGGTCCTGATATCAATTCCATGATTAATTACTGCAAAAAAAATATCTAGAGTGTATTCCTTGCTACATTGTAGGATCTAGCAAAAAAAGGCTTTGATGATGAATATTTTTAAATAAATAAAACTTTTGCAGCAAGATTTTTTCCCACAAAAACATCAGAATAAAATCACAAGTTTTCTTCATAAAATTGAAATTTTAACAATGATTACTTTAAAAAATTAAAGCTAGATCTCATTTCCAGAGAACATGTTGGAAATATCCATTGAAGGCTTTCCAACATTAGCAAATCTGTATTTCCAAATTTTGAATGACCACCTTAATTCAACTCTAATTCTGCAGAACTTTTTTGCTACAATTTAATTGTTTATTACACAATTTCTATATTTGATGGGACGTAACTTGCTAAAATGTTGCAGTGCCATGTGTCTGTACAGTTTTATTACCATTTGGTAAACAAACAAAACCAAACAAAAACCCACAGATGAATGCATTCCTCTAATGCAATAAAAAGAACAAATACAGAATATTTAATTTGATTGTTGATAACAGTCAAGTATCAAACAGTGGGGGAAAAAAAAGGCCACTGCATTAATCTCTGCATGTCAGTTAAAGACCACTGAGTAATAAAAACTCTGACTGCGCATTCTTGAAATCTACAGCAACCATCACAAACACAGACTGGAGACAAGGCTGAAAAACAGAGGTAAGTTACTCCTAGTCGCAATTCTAGTTCACTTTCAACGGCTGAAAAACATTAAAAAGCCACTAGAAATCAATGTCTAAGACACACAGATGTCAAAAAATTCCACAGCTTTTCTCCAGTTTTGGACATCCATCCAAATAAAACATATAAGCCAACTCCCGAAAAACATAAGATGGGTAAAGTATAGATTCTGTTTCCCCCATACAATTGTACAGATACTCAATAACATACAGTCTCTATAATTCCTTTGTTTTCGTTCCATGTCTTACTGGAAGTCATCAAATTTGCATTGTTCCACACAAAATGAAGAAATGGGATACTAAGTCTTGAGCACATATAAACTTGAAAAATTGGAGCTCTTAAAGCCAACTTGATACTTCCAAGGTTTTGAAACTTTTCTCCTTTCCAAACACTCATCTCTCTACTCGTTTGGGTAGCACTGCTATAGATTTCAAGCTGCTCCTCCTTGAACTTTACCCCTAGTTCAAAACAACATTATTTATAAAAGTGAGCTCTAAAATTTCCCTAATCCTTCAGGCCTCCTCAATAAATTGCATAATAAGAAAAAAGCCATTTCTTTTCCTTTGGTACATAATTTTTTAGGCACTAAAACAATAAAGAGAAAATATAGCAAAAAAAAGTTATATAATAACATCTTTTGAAGAAAAACAAAAGCGTTCTGAATGCTCCTGAATCCTGTTGAAAAGTCAACACCAGATCCAAAGGCATGTATTTCCCCTTCAAAGAGCACATTGAACCTTGTGGCCTTTTCAGTCATGTACGAAGGAAAATTGCCCAGTAGTTCTCTCCCATTAAAAACAAACAAACAAAACCCTAACAAAACAAAACAAAANGAGTCTTCCTCAAGGTTTCTCCTCCTCCTTCATGATTCACCTCCCCAGCTAACACTTTTATCTTTTTATCTCCCCACTTTTCTTTATTGGATATAGTTGTGACTCATTAGGGGCAAGCCAGAATTGGGTAATTAACACAATTAGCTATTACTTATCAGGGGCAAAGTCACCGGTATTCCTGTCATATACAGTAAAATGTCCCAGGCAAAAATATTTTCATCAAATAGATCAGTGTTTTTCAGCAGAAAATGNTTATTTGAGGTAAAACCTGTGTACAGTATTCATTTATTTGTATCAATTATTTAAGTTTTTACTTGGAAAACTTGAAAAAACTGCTTTTAAACCAGACACACACAAACTGTCCAAAAAGGCTGCGCACATGATTGCACTGAGTTTGGTAATAAAATGTTGCAGCAGCCCTCTTGTCAGAGGGTAGAAATGACCGGAGACACAGACTCTGTGTTTACCACAGCATGGAAAGGGCCCTGGTTTATTCCTCTTTACAGCTCAGCCACCCTGACTCCAACCATTCACTGACTCTGCCTGCAGCAAGCTCCTGCTGGAGGTTCCCCTTGCAGCCTCTGACTGCTCGTTGTTCCCTGCTGAACTCTGGCTGCAGGGATCAGTTTGCAGACTCTGACTGCAGGCTTTTACCCAGCTAGACTGTGACTGCAGGTTCCAACAACTGGCTCTGACTGCAGCCCCAGACTGACCTCACAGCAGTGATTTTCTCTCCCCAGGATCCTTCTTCTTCATGAGTCTTCCTCAAGGTTTCTCCTCCTCCTTCATGATTCACCTCCCCAGCTAACACTTTTATCTTTTTATCTCCCCACTTTTCTTTATTGGATATAGTTGTGACTCATTAGGGGCAAGCCAGAATTGGGTAATTAACACAATTAGCTATTACTTATCAGGGGCAAAGTCACCGGTATTCCCGTCATCTACGGTAAAATGTCCCAGGCAAAAATATTTTCATCAAATAGATCAGTGTTTTTCAGCAGAAAATGAGAATTCTGAACCACCTCAATACCAAATA
This sequence comes from Donacobius atricapilla, assembly GCA_013397315.1. NCBI lineage: Eukaryota > Metazoa > Chordata > Aves > Passeriformes > Mimidae > Donacobius > Donacobius atricapilla. Next base: position 562,065 of record WBMY01006626.1, read on the forward strand.
TATTTCTATGGAATAACTGCAAGGGAATAGACCACAGGCTTCTGGGTGACAACCGTGGGTATGTAAGCTTTTCAACATAAACAAGAAGTGAGAACCATCCATTAAAAAGGGGGTAAAATCAACGTAGGCTGTTCCAGCATGAAATCAAAAGTCAGTTCTACCCCTGGCTTCGGAGGGCTGTGGAAGAGGGATGGAGGCGTGGCACCCCTGACACCTTCCAGCATGCTTAAAGTATGTTTCCCCAAGTGGAAGACTCAAGGAACAAGACTCTGAAGGACTGAACAAGAGAAGCCCGCATCCAAAGAGACAAGAGACAGGCAATTGACTGAAACTATCCAGACCGTTGCTGAAGGGCAGAGCCTCCTCAGGAACCTCATTTCACTGCATTCTCTTTGTTATGAATAAGGGGTGGTTACTGGCTCACGCAAATGAGGAAGAGTTGTTGAGTGTGGTAGGGAGAAGTTTGTTGGCGTTTGCAGTTGTTTTGCTATGCACTTTTGTTGTTACAGTATAGTTTTGAACCCTGATCTTTGCCCCTTGTCAGAGGCGGCGGCAGAGGGTGGGGGGAGGCACTTGTTGCTGGGAGGCCCGGCAAGGTAACAGGGCCTCGCCAACCAGGACACGAGAAGGGCTCCACCAGTGAAAGGCACGGGAGGACTGATTGACAGGCCCTGGGACCAACCAAGTATACATAACTGGGCAACGCTACAGGCTGTGGGAGGGGCTAGAGGGAGAGAGAAGGACACCTTATGAATATTAATGACGCTGACGCACACGCAGGGTACAGACGGCGGAGACACCATTTTGTGAGCCGAGCCTCTGGGGGGCAGGAGTCCCGTCACGCTCCCAGCGCTGTTCTCCCCTTTGCTTTGGAAATTTTTAATGGGTTCAAATTAAATTTTATTTACTCATTCCCGCAGGGATTTTGAGTTGTTTATAACTTCTTCACATCAAAGGTGGGCGCCAGAATCTGTGGGTGCCCAGGGCCCCGGGATTCCCTGGCTCGAGGAATCCGTGTGGAATCCATGGCTCTGTGAGCCCACGGCCGGACACCAGCACTGTCTGCCAGGCGGGCAAAGTTGGTGCCAGTGGGAGGGGCGGCAGTGCAGGCATGCTTACAGCTGAGAGGCACCTGCTGCTGGCACTGCTGGCACTACAGCTGCCGCTGCAAATGCTACTGCCGGCAGTGCTGCTGCACCAGCTGCTGGCGCTGCGGGCACTGCTGCTGCCGGCACTGCTGCCACTGGTCTTGCTGTTGGCATTTTTGCTGGCGCTGCTGAGCAGCGGCACCTGCAGCCTGCGAGGCGGCGGCAGCTCAGGGCAGCACTCACTGACCCAGTTGGGATCGCACTTGAGGATGGACACGGAGAAGGCAATCTGCCCACGCAGTGCTCAGAGCAGGTCTGGGGAGGGCAGATGAATCCCCTGCCCACGGCTGTGAAGAGAAGGCCTTTGGAAGAGCAAGGGGGCCTTGACCTGACAGCCAGCCCTTCAAGGACCCAGCTGCCAGCTCCACTTCAGCCCATGCTGAGCAGGATTCCATCAGGCCTTGGCTTAAGACAGTGGCAGGGTCAGAAGTGATGGGAGAGGGAATGCAGGGCCATGCATTTCCTCTCCCCAGCCCATGTGGCAACATCTGAGCAAGGTCTCCATTGTCTGTCTGCAGCCAGCTTGGGGGGCCCTTCCTCTCCTCCTCCTCCTTGGGGGACTGGGCTTGGTTTCTCTCTCATCCTCAGGGCTGAGCTTCTCTCACCTCCAGCCTGGCTGTTCAGGGTTTGTGTTTCCTGTGTCTCACACCTTCCTCCCCTTCCTCCTTCCCACCTGCTCATGGAGCATCTTTGGGCAGCTGGCTTTGGAACTTGTAGCAAGCAGGTGTGCCCTGAGGAGCACTTCTGGCCTCCAGCCTTTTTGAAGGGCTGGGAAGGACACCAGAGCTTTTCTTCCAGTGGGAAGCTGCTTTCCCTTCTCTTCTTGAGTCTGAATCTTGGCTCTTTCCTCCTTTCTCTCTCTTTCAAGGAAGAATCAGCCACGGGCGAAGGAATCCTGTGGATGTGCCTGGTGGTGAGGGCCATGGGGGGTGTCAACCAGCTGCTGCAGTCCTCAGAAAAGAACAGTATTGTTCTTGAGGGCAAGGAAGAAACTCTCCAGAGGATGAAGGAGTGGGAGGTGACCCTTGGGCAGCACCAGCTGCGCTTGGAGAAGGAAATTGCAGAGCTGGAAGCCAGACAGAAGTCTCTGGCACAGCCTGCAGCACACCTGGAGAGGAAGATCCAGCAGCACACTTGCACTGTGCTTGGCTTAGTTGTCCCTGCGCTGCTCGTGTTCTGCAGGCAGCATTGGCAGGGTGCCATAGCACAGCACAGAGGACAAGGACACACTGACCCAGGGCTCCTGGCGAAAGTCTGCAAAGGAGTGGCCTTCCTGACCAAGCCCTTTGTGCTGCTCAGGGCCGTTTCCATCTCCACAGGCAGGACGCTAGGATATCGGTGTGTAGTTGCAAGTAGACTGCTCCAATTGCCCTTGAAGTTACTTGGTTCAACCATCAATGTCTTTGTGCTTTATGAGGCTAAGCATTGCCTTTTTGTATTGCTAGTTAGAAATAGCCTCTGTATTGATTTATTAGTTTCTTTCATGATTCTTATAAATAATGTGTATAATTGTTATAGACTTTGTATTGATAGTTAGAATGCACTGCATTAATTGCCAGAAATAGTCTATATATTGCTTAAATAGTGTCTATAATGAATCTTATAAATAATCAGAATATTTTATACTCTGTCTTGATCATTAGAAATACTCTATATTGCTTGTTAGAAATACGCTGTATTGATTGTTAGAAATACTCTGTAGTACTTTTTATACTCTGCATTGATTGTTAGTAATAGTCGGTGAACTAATTCTCAGAAAAAATATGTATTGATTGTTTTACTCTCTTTACTGATTACTAGAAATAGTCTCTGTATTGATTCTGATAGATAGTCTCTACAGTGATTCTCCTAAATAGTCTATATTGATTATTATACTCTCCTTATTGATAAAAATAGTCGCTGTATTGATTGTTAGATCTACTAGACTTCTGTTAAGAAAGTAGATTCAGACTAAGGAATAAACTTAGGATTGTTTGCTTGCAACCACACGACTGCCTCTATGATTTGGCCTCTGCCACTGTCCTCGCACCTCGCCTTCCTCTTACAGGCCCAAATACAAACACTACAGAAATAATGTGCAAAACACAGCTAGGGGTGTGCGCCTGTGCACCCTGCATATTTCTTCTCTCTTGGGAGGATATAGCAGAGCAATTAATTTCTTTCATGGGTACGTGTAGTGCTCTATATTTCTGGCCATTTTTTATTCACAGAAGCCCTTCTTTTTTCCTTAAATAAAAGAAAAATATCACTGTTGGGTTCTGATGGTTTGGTTTATTTGTTTGTTCTTCTTACCTTAGGGCAGTAAAGCTGAGAACAGCCAAGAGATAAAGGAGCAGTGAGGGTTAGACTCAATGGTCTTTGAGGTCCTTTTCAACACCAAATATTCTGTGATATTGAGACTCCTCCCTGAGAGACACCAATCACCCACTTGCTATTTGGACAAGCTCTCCAGAGAGGTTTTGCTGTCTTTTAAATTCTCACTTTCCATTTCTTCTGAGCTTTTTAAGTTGGAAAATCTTGCCTGAAAACTCTTTCAATTTGTATTTAGTGTGGCAAATGAAAGCATCTGGGACATTTTTGACTTGAGCAACATGTTTTATGGAATTTTAAATGGCACTGCCCCTCAAGATTTCTTTAAATTGCTTACATATTTTATACCATGTACAGAATAATTTATATAAAATCCACTATTCTAGCCAAGTATTTACCCTTAACATTGCACAGCATAGCACAGGCACAGGAAAGAGGAAAAAGGTGTCAAAAGGCATCAAAAACATTGAAAAGCAGGTCTTTAATCATTGAACCAGAAGATTCCAAAACAAAGTGTGGAACTATAAAGTGTAAGCTCTATGTATAATCTAGTACAAAAGAAAAATATTTGTCATTTAATCAAAGAAATGGATTGACATAAGTTGAAAAGATTAGTGCTACAACAATCACATCGTTACCTTCCAAAAGCTCAATGTGGAATCATTAAATATGAAATTTTCTCTTTCAAGCAACAAATTTACACAGCTGGACATCTAGAGCAAAATGCTGCTAGATAATACAGGGACAGCCATGATGAGATGGAAAAATAAACAGTTTTCCTGCTTTACAGAAATATCTCAGATGTTACAGTAAAGCCAGGATGACACTTTTAAAAGTTGTTAAGCCTAAGCCCACTTATATTCTCAAAACTGAGATAATTTAGTTTAGAGTACTCAGGAAAGGAAGGTTTAAGGACTTAAATTTGTGTTTAGAATAGGAAGAGGCCAGAATATCCAACTCTTGGGGAATATTAGCATTAGCCCACAGCCTTCTGTAACTTTTGTGGGGTAAGGGAATGTGGCATGACACACCTTCCCTTGTTTTGATCTCAAATTCTGCCTTAAAAAAATGAATGGCTGCAGTTGTGAGAGAGATTTGCTTGTTTGGTTGAAATGAAAAAAAGGCTTTTCCTCAAAACAGAAAATTTCTCTTCAGCTCCAGACTTCATGATGTGACAGCAAGAAGAAAAATTTTCAAACTAAAGCCTAATACAAATGCTCCAGTCTGTTCCTTGGTGTTTGCTTGGATAATACCTGTTACTGCTGCTAGACATTACACAAGCATTTAGAAATCAGGAGGCAGAAATGCATCATCCTGGACACCAGCAAGTTAACTGACTTAAAATATAAATGTTAGTACAGAGGCAGATTCCTAACAGCTTCCCCCAAGAAATGGAGTTATTTAGTGACCTATGGAAGTCTAACGCCTCCAGATCAGACTCACCACTAGGCAGTCAACAAAGCCCGTGCCTATGATGCCTTAAGCTTTAGTTTTCATATTTTCAAATTCTGTGCTGCCTAGGGATGTAGTTCTGAGCCTCATGTTAAGTGCCAGTAAGCTCTCTTCACAGAGTAGAGAGACAAAACAAATCCTTTTCCTGCTGGAGACGAAGGACAACTTTCAGGCCCAAAAGCACAAACAATGGTGGACTGAAGGGAGGAACAAGAAGGATGGGACCTCACAACCTGAAGCTGCAATTGCACAATTAAGCGTCAATATGCAAATGGACCAAAACTTATAAAAACGTAAGATCTCGTGATCGGTCAGCCATTTTGCGACCACTCAGTCCACCCTGGGTGCAGCCTTGGTCAGGCTCTTGTCTTGCCCAGGGTGGATCCTGGAGGCCTTTCAATAAATCTCTACTTTATTCGCTAACTCTGCCCAGTCTCTGTTTCAGGTCAGCCTTCCAAGGCATTCCTTAGAATACAGCAGTGGTTTTGGAGTGCCTACAAACTTCCAGCAAATCTGCTCCAGCTTTTCTGGCATCGTTAGCACACCTGGATTTTCCATTACCTCCAGCCACAGCTCTAAAGAGAAGCTTGAATCACCACATCATCCATTCTACCACCAAACACTACCCTGTTTATAAATGCTTCTGGAAGATAATCTATATAATGTGGATTCAGAACTTCATATTAGAGAAAAGAGTCAAGGAGTACAGCTACACATCTTAGGTTTCCACTGAACAGTTAAACAGAAAAATCTTCATATCATTTTTAGCTAGCAAACCTCTCCTTTGGTACCATTTCAAAATAATCCATGCACAAGGACAATCTTAATGCTGTCCAAGCATATGTGGGTTTTTCAAACACAAGCTTTGGGTTCTTTAAGACAGCAAAAGCCTTACAAAGAATGTTATCCCTTTTTTTGCTGTTTTCTTTCTTAATATATTTTTAAATTGCTTCACACCTCTGTCTCCCCAAAAGCATCAGTGTGCTTCCTTTACAAGATAAACTGACTTTATCATACAATATTTTGGATCTCCTCTTTATGCGCAATGGCCATTGAATGAGTCCATGAGATGCAAGCTATAGTATGTATTACACAACATATATTCTGCAAAATGAGAACTGAACACATAAGTTAAAGTCCAGGTAAGCAGACTTCTCAAAACTCAGGACAGTTACCCATCTGAGATGAAAAATCAGTAGCTCCTGGGAGCTGCAAAATTCAGGAGACATTTACTGTGGTGAGCAATTACTTTATTTACCCAGATAGGTCTACAAAATACAAAATGCATTCCCATGAGGCTGCATAAATTGCAAATGTTCTGAGCAGTTCTCCTTTCGTTACCAGCTCACTAGAGAGACATTATTCCTCTCTGAAAAGAAACTAACCTAAAATCATGCATGCCAAAGTTTTCATAAAACAAAAGAAAGTAGGTGCAACATGCATATTTCCACATATGACATCTAATCAATGTCATATTGAAGCACTGATTTGATGATAAATCACTTGTGTCTAAACTTTGATAAAATTTTTTTAAATATCCAAAGGTCCCTCTGGCTTGGCACCACAAAGCTCCAGCAGTGGCTTTAAAAGTTCCAGGTAATACTGACGGATACGGAAAGTTTACAAAACATTCCTTCCTCAAAATACACTCTCCACCCCCAAAGATAAAGTGGATTGGAAAAGTATCTTTGGATATGAGAATCTTTCTTGATTATTATGCTTTGATGTATGAATTGAAAATTAATAATATCTATTATTAGATACTATTATGTTTATGAAATTAAAAATAGACCGGGTTGCTCAGGGCTCCAACCAACCTGTCCTTGAATTCCTTTGCCTACGTGTGCATACTTGCAAAGGAATAAGCAGATAGCTAAAAATTAAGCTAAAATAATCAGCCATGTGAACAATAAACAGGGTAGCACTAGTAGCGCCAGAACAGGTGAACAGAGAAATTCAGTGCAGCTCATTCTTTGTAATAGAATATAAACTGCATTAACTTTCCTAGGTTCCATTTTCAAGAATGCTTATTAATAATGCATCATTTAATTTAACAATACTTTTTAGTAGGAAAAGAAAGGTTAGTGATTACAGATTTAGTGCTCCTAAGTTGTGCATGTAAGGAAAATGCTGAAATACCACATACAGAAAAGTGCTGCAGCTATTAATATAATCTCTGAAGGGTTACAGATTCTGTCTTTTAAGCAAAAATATCAGTGGCATTTGGAACTGTTTGTTTAAAACTTCAGACTGACAGAATGGGGACATAAAAACATACGGCAAAAGAGAATAGATGCAGTGAAGTTATACACATCTATATTGATTTTTAAAATATATTCCTTGATGAACATACTTTTCTCTGTTTTCACAAACTAATTTTCTGTAAAGTGCCTGCTGTGATACAAAGAATGATAATTGGACTTCTTTTTAACATAAAAAATATGCACTTAAATGTCTCCTCATACTGTGATGGTCTTCTGGTAAACTCTAGAGCTATCTGCCAGTTGTCAAAAGTACTTGAAAGTCTTGAAAAATTGAAGTAAGGAACCTAAGATAGTTTAAGAAAGTTTTACATTCCCAGATTTTATTCAGTGTGCCACAGAGAACACCCTACTAGTGAACCAGCAGGAAAAATATGGTCAAATAAAGAAATGTCGGTTCTTGCACAGGAAAATGGCTCAATACCTGCTATTTACTTACTAAGGTTACCACTGTTCACCTTACTTAGCTAGTTCCTGAAATATGAAGTATGTAAAGCCATGGAGATGGATTGTATTATCACAACATTCTCTTTCTCCCTAGATCCAAGAGCAGCTTGTGGAGGTGTGAGGTTGGTATAACCTGTGAATTAGACCGTCTCAAGCTTATGAGCATTCGCGAAAGAGCAGAAACAGAAAGTCAAATTTCTCATAAACCCAATTATTTCACATTTCCTGTTTTGTCTCAGTTTGCTTTCCTCTGCTGAAAGCAATTCTTCCACTCAGATACAACAAACGTGTTGAAATTTCTATTTAACCTTTAGGAAGAATAACCTGTGAAATTTTAAGTCTTAAAGACAGAACTGAACAAAGGGTCTGCCTTCTTATTTCCAGCAAACCTCAATCAAATGCAGATTTGAGGCTATGTTTCTTTTCTCCTGATGATCTTCCTTGTGGTTACACTGGATAGCTACATCCTGCACTGACATTGACACTACAGCTGATAGTGCTTGCAATCATTTAGGAAAGGTTTAAGATGCATTTTGCATTAGTTTTTAGAATTCTTGTTTTATCTTCTAGGGGAGTTTGCCTTTTTCCTCTAGGAGCAATATCTCAAAACTAAGCTCAGAAAATCCCTTACCATAGGATAGGTCTTTGATGGTTTTCAGGGAAGCTGAAAGAATAAGAAGTTGAGGAAAAGGAGAATGCAGCTATGTGCTGTAACACCATCTGATTCAAGTAAAGTCACACGTAAAACACCAATTGCAATTGTTTTAAAGACATAAGGAAGAAGGGATTTACGATAAAATGGCACAGAACCACTTAAAGTAAATTTTAAAAATTCTTGATTTACAAATCAAGGCACAAGCACAGACTCCAAGCCACAAGACCAGTAAAAAGATTCAAAGAATTATCACTACTCTTGCCTTTGGAGACATCCATTATCGTTTCAAGAAATCCTACTTGATAACAAAAAAATAAGAACATCTCCAGCTGTCAGGTACTCTCTTTAATAGAGATGCTAGATTAAGGGGAAGCTGGAATGCAACTGAAATATCTATCAAACAGCAATTGATTCCACCCAGGCATATCTCACTCCATTTTTTTGGCTGCTGCAGATACTTGAAAGCAAATACATCGTGATCTCTGCTACTCAGTGTGTCGTACAAAGTAATATCTCCCAGATTAATTGGCTTAATTTACTTGTTTACTGCAATCTTCATCAGTAAAATGGGGTATCTGGATGAAATGTAATGGACTGTGAGATGCAAAAAGGCACGTTGGATAAACCTAATGGTTCTTTCTGCTTCTGAACTAGAAAAAGAGGCATTGTCTAATCAGCACTGTTTACAGGGCTTATATAACAATAGTTTGACATATTTCAAACTACAAGAAAAGTTATAGGTGTTAAAAGTAAGATATAAGCTAACAATAAATACAAGCTCAGAAGTTCAAATGAATACTTGGACCCTTTCAAACAGGCATCACAGATGCTGGCAGAATTGTTATCACCTGAAAGTAGGAAAACTTGTGTATAGCTCATCAACCACTTTCTTCTTTCTAATTGTCTCACCAGCACTTAAAAAAACTTCATTTTGGCATATTTCTTGTATTCTTGTAATCTCATCAGTTTTCTTCCTGATTTCCTCTGACTAGTCCTTAGCAGCCACTGGGGTATATATCCAACAGAATGTTGTTTTTCCCTTCTGTCCTCACTTCACCCCACCCGGAGAATGTCTCTCAGGCACAGAATTTGTTTCTGCACATCTATAAAAGTGAGATAGATTTGATAAGGATCTTCAATGATGTAAATAAGGTGTTCATCCTATGCCTCTAATTTATTTAAAATGACAGCAACATTTCTTTTATCCCAGTGGAGTTAATATACATATTCTATGAATATAGATATTCTTTAAACATCTACTTTAATTTTCTTATGCTCAATCATGATGTCTGAAGCAAGGATGCAATTATGGAAAGTTAGCATTTAGATTTACAAAAACCAGGCAAAAACTACAAACTCAAGAAAAACTACCTTAATTGAGTACTACTTTTTTGAAGTAACAGGCAGTACAAATGTTTTTCTGGAATTTCTGTAAGATTGTTCAAAAATTCATCAAAGCACTTCCAGACAAAGTTGGGCTTTGAAATGTGTAATCAAACTTGGTGTAAGTACAGATCTCCCTGATCGTTTTGAGCTTGATTGCCTAAAGAAGCACAGAAAACACGACCATCCTCCATACTAGTCTCCGTCTTCCAGGTCTTACATTTCCAAAACTGTTGACCAGTTTCCTTCAAAGACAGGAAAGCATTAAAAAGGCTCAAAAATAACAGTATTTCCTCAAGCTTGAAAAAATGTTTTCTAGGTATAGAACAGAGATTAATGCCATAGACTGAATCACGTCCTCTGATGCAAGTACTTTTTAGCTCTAGCTGTCTGTACCTGAAGTACCTTTGCCTCTGCTGCCTTAATATTTGTTCTGTTGGATATTTAATTGAAACCTTAAACATGTACAGAAAAAAAGCAACCTACTTTATCCATGGCAAAAATAACCCTTCATGAAAAAAGTACTGAAAACAAATTAAATCCTGAAGGACAAAAACCCAGTCCTGTTTCCACAAATCAATGGAGTAAAAAACTCTCCATATTGCAGATGAGCTCCGTAAACCATGCAGCTCAGCGGCCACATATTAGATTTTCTGTGCAGGAATATACTGAAGCAAACACTTGAAGGCAAGTGCAGCTGCCTTGGATGTTGCATAAATATCTTTAGCAGGACAGGGGAAAAGGTATATTTTAAATTGCAGCTGACAGTTTCTTTACTTTGAAAGTGCTCTCAAAATCTGAACATCATGTATCTCGTTTTTATTGAGAAGAAAGACTACTAATTAATCTTTTAGAACCCTTTATCTGTTACATTTTTCCATCGGTCTGCTGAAAACTCAACAAGTGGAATAACCTATGGTTCCAATTGAAAGCTACCACAGAGAGGACTCTCCACTGTAATAGAGTGGAAGAACTGAAGAGGCTAGTGCTCTCAAATTTCCAACATTTAGCACAACTGTAAGGCTTAATAGCCTGATGCAATTAATTACACCCACATTTTCAGAATTAGATTCCTGGCTGTGTTCAGAGGTGCTTGGGTTTCACCTTTAATAGTCACTCACTGCTAATTTTAAAAACAATTATTTAACCTTCAAAAACTTACAAATTAGCTTTTGGCTAAAAATTGCATAAACTGGATTTCTATGTAAATCTACATATTCTGATTTCTATGTAATGTTCCACTGCAGTTGGATTCTCACAGAAGTTACCTAAAACTATTTACCAGGTGATGGTTTGCATTGGAACTGGCAGCTGCCTTCAGTGGGACACAGATGAAGCAATGAAGATGAAAGGCAAATGAAAGAGATGTACAGAGGAAGAACTCCTTTGGTTCTGATTTTCTTCCTTGAATTACATGCTTTCAGGGACCAAATATTAGGGAAGGGAAAAACAAACAAACAAACAAAAAACCCACAAAACAAACAAACAAACACACAACCACCACAAAACCAGAAAACCCCAAACAACCACCATCAGGTTAATAAAAACTGTCTACCTCTATCAGCTTCTGTTTCAACTTGCTCCGCAGCTGTGTCCATCAACACCCAGTAGCCTGCACAGACTGCGACTCATGGTCAGGGTGACATTGCTACGTGACAGAGCTTTTTTAACCAACCAGAGATTTCCACAGCAAGCTGGTTTGGGAGAAAGGCACTGCCAATCAGGTCAGAAAAGTTTCTCCAGACACAGCACTGCTAACAAGAACATGGGGAAATTTTTTCACCTTCAGGAACTTGCCTGTGACTGGCAGCTGATGAAAGACTTTGTTAGAATTACTGAAGCAACATGTACTCCATGTGGCAAGCTGTCCCCTCGTGTTGTGCTGAAATAAAACAAGCGCTCTGTACGTTTTCAAGGAACTTCTTATATTTTATCTTTTTTTTTCCTGTTAAGCTTAGATTCTTTAGCAACAGGCATATGCAACTTCTCTGACAACAATCTTTGTTAAGAGTAATACACTTCCATGTCCAAGGTCTTGAAGTGAAAATAAAATGATACAGTACTTTTTGTCACCTCCTCCTGAAAATTCTTTGATTTGGCAGAACAGTCCCAGAAAACTGTGATTGCTGGTGTACGAAATGAGAGCATTTGTTCCACGAACAAAGGGAAAGTAGAGTCCTGCAAGCTCCCTACTCTGCTGAGCTGTTCTCTGGGTACTACTTGGAAAAAAAGCAACAGGACGTTTCAACAGTGTCTCAAATTAATAGTTTTCATTTGAAACAATGTCATCTATTTCTGTCAGAGGGAGTCATTTAGAGCTTCCACAGCCCGCCTCAGGGTACTCCAGTTCTGAAGACCTTACCCAGGGCAAACCAGGATTCTGTTTCAATAAGGACTTTATCATTCACCCTGAAGCACTGTGTCCCACTGCTGCAGCCCCTGTATACGGTTATTCCATGAAAAATACATTCTGCTGTACTAGGCTGTCTTACTGCCTCCTATGAGTGAAGCTGCAGGTCTAGGCCATTTGTATTTTGCCTTGCCCTACTTCAAAAGATTTCAATCAGAACTTGAATATTGCCTTCTGATATGAACATGGAAAAATGCCTAAAGCTATCTGAATTAAATTTGGCACAAAACAGTGCTCTGAAAGTATTATTTAACTACTTTTAGCCTACAGCAAGGGCTTTACAGCCAAGCTATAAACTCCCTAATAATAAGATGCCTAATAAAAGTGCTGACAGACCATTCAGAGCTTCAGCAGTGCTCATTAAAATGCCCTAGAATAGAACATTCTCAGGATGACGGATTTTCAGTGCCCAGGAACACCCGATACCTTGACAAACATGCACATTTCTCAGCATGTGCACCACAGACTCACTCCTTCTCTCTGGACAGCTTGGAATTATATTACTTGCTGAAAAATAATGACTTTGGCACTGAATATTAATGACCTGTTTAACAACTAACATAAAATCATATCCTACCTCTCTGAAAGTACATGCAACTTTAACCAATATTTTCATAAAAATTAACATCAAAGGAATATTTTTACTGAAGGATTTCATAATGGATTGCTTTGCTTCAGGGCTTCATTTTTTCTGTGTGTCCTAACTCTTCTGTTTTTTTCATAAATCTGTTTAATTCTGAAAATAGGTCCACGTGCTACAGGATTTCCCTTTAATCATACAAGCTATTCCTCTGAAACATCAGGAAAGGACATAAGTACTGTTTTCTTTTCTAAAAGTCACATATTCATGCATTTAGGCTACACAAAAGTACTATGGTACTTGCTCCCAGGAACGGCAAAATAGCATCCAGACTTGGATTAGTAGTCTGCAAACACAGGGGCTGGGAGGATTTTCAGTTCCTATGGAGGGAATTCCCAAGATTCAGCAAAAAGAAACCTCACAGATGTTGATGAGATAATATAAAATTACAAATCCATTGTGAAATTTATGCTTTTGCTTCTTGTTACCTCCCCCTCCAAGCAGGAGCAGTCAGGATGAGTCAGCTTTCCTATTATGGTCTTGTCTCATTAAATTTTGGGTTAGACTAGAGGTCCCTTCCAACCCCAACTATGATTCTGTGAATTTTGAATGTCTCAAGGAAGGAGGTCCTACATCTTCCTTTGGAAAAGCCTCTGGTAGATTCAGACCCACATTTTCCCCCTCAAGCCACAGAGGTGCTCCTAATCCTCTTGAAAATATCTTTGACACACATGTAATCACTAAACTTCTACTGAGCTCTAGTGTAAGGGCTGAGCACAGCACTCCCATGAGAACCCAGGCCCAGCCTTCCTCCTGGTTCCAGTGACTGTGAGCAGTTGGTATGAATCACAATTTAATAAAATGCCAAATTAATGCCGAAGCAAGAAATCCCAAGCCAAGTCCTGGAATCACCTGCCACTGGAGTCATACTTAATCTTTTCATACTCTTGTTAGTCCATGCAGAGCAGGACATAAAACAAAGGAAGTCCCACTGACTCCTTCAGTCACAAATCTGCCCCAGGTAATGATTACCTTAAAACACAAATGGAATTTCAACACAAAGCCTTGCTGGCAGGTCAGCAGAATGCTTCAATCCAATAACATGAAAGGTGCAAAGAAAAAAAAGAATATTGGCTACAAAGCACAGGTAATACTTTACCACTTAGATCTCAACAGGCATAAATGCATTATTTAATTCAAATGTATATAACCAAAAGTATTTCTTGTTATAAATCTTTTCTGATTTAGAAACATGGAGGTTTTTTATTTTTTAATTGTCTATAAAGCATCTGTTTTCCGGCATGAAAACATGATTTTTCATAGCAATTATTGATCTCTACAGAGCCTCTAATGGGACTGGCAGTCACAGAACCACACAATTTTCAACATCCATAATGCAGCCACAGGCAATATTTCTGCTTTTACAAGGCACTCTAGCCTGAGGTACCAGGTTATTTGAAACATCATTTCTTAGTGGGAAATAGCTGTAACACACAAGGATCCAAGCTGTCAGTTGTCAACAACTTGTTTTTTCATTTAAGAACTGAGTGACATGTACAATATGTTCTTTTTAGCCGGACAAGTTTTCTTTGTTGCTCAGGAATGGCTTCTAGAAGCCTGGACCCAGCACTGCCCAATGCTCATGCTACCAGAGTTCTGTAGGTCAGAAAGTTCTCCATACATTAACTACTCCTCTTTTATAGTGACACACCTATTCACACTCTCTTATTTAGCTAGACCACATATCAGCTGGAAAAAATTAAACAATTACAGAAAATTACAAAATGCTATTAACAGATATGCTACAGAATGATCAGAGAAATTGCAACCTCATTCCATATCATGAAAGACTTCAAGAATGCAGGGGTGTGAAAACAGATCTTCAGCCAAAATTGTGGATTTTCTTGCCTTACACATTTCTTCTCTTAGTCTTAAACCCTTGGGTGCTTCTAAGACAACATACAGATATCTTCCTTAGCCATTGCCAGTGTGTCCAGGACAGTATTTTATGCCCTTTCTCGGCTTTGTGAGAGAGCTTGTGCATTCTCTCATATTTCTGACTATTACAAAATTCTTTGTTAGAAATCAGAGTTTTTCCTATAAGAAATCAAGTACCCAAGAATTTATCCCCTTATTACCCTATCCATTACTTCATTACAGAATTTAGTTCCTCTTCATATGTTTGATAAAAAACTTCCCACTTTATTCTCAGAAATCCTTTGCCAGGAAATAATACGAGATTTCTGATGGACTCTCTGATTTTTGCAGCCTGAGGTCTCAATCAGAAGAGATCCAGTGTTCATTGGACTCAGATTTGTGCTACAGCTATCAACTGTTCTCTGGTCCAAGCAATTCATTCAGGTTTTACTTGCAGCCAGAATCACTGATTCAAGGTCAGAAATCTTTATATCAGGGTTGAAAAATATTCCAGTTGCAGCTGATTACCACAAGAGAAATGGGAGTCTTATCCCCTATGAGAAAATGGTGGATAAAGGAAAAAAACTTCAGGCTGTTCATGTATTCCATAAATAAAGTTCATTAAAATCTCTCACAACAAGGGATCATCTCTGTTAGTCACAATAATGAAAGTCTAACAATTTAATTAAAAATATTTGCAACTGCAATTCAACCACTTTTTTTTTACATTGTGAATTTTTGATCCTTAATACACTTTTTAATGGCAGAGGCCCATCTCTTTTGTTACAAAAGGAAACAACTAGAAACCCCAAATCCATGGCATACACTGAATCCCAGAAAGCTGCAGTTTCCCTCTCATCTGCCCACTTTACCACGTGGCAAGGTCACAAAAAACACCTGCTTAATTTATCAGACAAATTTCAATTCAGAAAACAACAACAACAACAAAAAACACAACTAAAACAAACAACCAAAACAAAGAATAAAAAACTGCCTCAAATCAATTTCCAGTGGATGCAGTGCTGCTCTATCTGACCCAATGTTTCGGACCATCAGATAATAAACCAAAGTCACTGCACAAAATGTCTTTAATAGCCTAGTAAAAAAGGAGTTGTAAATTAGAATGCCTTAGGGGTAGATAAAAGTACAGCACAGCAAAGAAAAGCAGATGAGTATGACAAACTGATCAGATTCACTTGAAGTTTTCCAAGACTGAACAGGCCCTCACTTTTATAGAGCTTAGGTTAAAGTTAGAGAGCAAAACACCAGAGAAACTGAGATGACCTGTCAAACTCTAAGGATGCATTGTACAGAAAGTTAACAAAATCAGATATTAATTATTAGTATTAAAACACACAGGATTTTTGAGAATCTAATCTCTGATATCTTGAGAGCCCCCTCCAGAACACTTGTTTCAGAGCTGTCACCATTTCAGAGGATCCAGAGACAAATGTCCATTATGAGGCATCAGTCAGATACTAATCCTTAATATGAAGTGGTACTTGACACCTGAGAACACTGAAATTCTCTTGTTGCAATCACACAACAGCCCCTGCTCCCACAGAGGCAGGTGTTTGTTACAAGCTCACGTGGACACTGAGATGTCTGCTCCAAAATTGTTCTGTTGCCAAACACATGCCAGCTACTGTTTGGTTATGAAAAAATGTCTGTTCCACAATAATACTCCATGCTCCAGCCACCAAACCACCTCAGCTAGCTCAGCTGCAATGTACTTTGTATTTCAAGTATCCTGTTTTGGGGACAGCAAGAGTAAAGCAGCAAGATGGTAGGATTACCAGGCCAACACACTGTCATATTCAGATTCACCAAAAATTTACCTCAGAATTTCTTAGCATTCCTTTGTTGATCCACATACAATATGCTGAAGAATTACTGAACTGTGGATTTCTGCTGCACATTCCAGACTGACATCACCCCTCTTGAAAGACTTTCCTATTATCAACTCTTGAAATAATGAAGCATTAATCCAGCTGAAATGAAAATCTCCTTTCAAATCCTAGGGTTTATCTATAGGTACAGTTTTTAATATACAGAAGATTAAAAATGCTGGAACATAAGGATATCCCTGTTGGGATGTTTCACTGGCATCTTATAGGTGAAAGATATTGGAAAGTACACCCTTGCCTATTCCCTTGGTGTCTTTGCATGAATTTGTTGGCCATGAATTTGAATCTGCCTCCACATCCTCTTTTGACAATATATCTCAGAATTCCAAGTGCTTTCTCCTAAGCTTTAAACCAAACTCCTAATATTTTCATCAATACAATGCATCGCAAACATTGCAGAGTAGGGAAATAACAACTCTGTATTCATTTTACCCATGACCTTCATGATTTTGTGAACATTGATCATATCAACTTTCAGCCTTATTATCTCCTAGCTACCTTTTTTCCCAGCCTTGTCTCTACCTTATAAAGCAACTGCTCTGTTTCCATTAATCATTTTGACTCTCATACACAAGTATATTGTGAAAATCATTCTCCACACAGACAGACATAAATAATGCATGAATTTCCTCAATACCTCTTGATCAAGACTCAACGTCGGCACTCAGTAAAAATGAATATAAACTCTGCTGAAACTAGGCCCCATCCTGTGGCAGGATTTTATCATTGATTTGCCAGATAAGGTATAGCAAGAAGTATGACAGGACCATGCCACAGGTCAGGAGAACCCTGGAAATTCTAAGCATGATACAGTCTTTTGCCACTTTTGCCAGCAGGAAAAATCTAAAACTATCTCATGACAAATGCCACCTGGTTCTTCTGTTTCCCACCAGACATTTGTCTGGGTAGTTCCCCAGATAAATCACCACCAAAACAAAGGAACTCTTATAGAAATAAAAGATGTGCTAGTGTGGAAAGGCAGTTTTGTAGGGGGAGCTACAAATGCACAGACTTCATTGTTTAATCAAGTGTTCCCCACTCTTCTTTTACTTCTTTCATGAGATTTCCCTCATTCGATGTCCTGAAAGAATCCAAAAGGGCAGTGGACACTTCTGAGAAGTACCTTTAACTGAGAGTCATTCCTAATCAGAAGTGAGGTTAACCATAGTTCAAAGCATTTGCAAAATTACAGCCTGGCTCCAGAAGTACTGATGCAAAAAAAAACCCAAAAAAACCTCCAAAAAACCAACTGGTGCACAAGAGCTGTAGGGAAAGCACTGCATCACTGGAATTACTTGGTATTGGAATTTACAGGATTACAATTTCCCTGTGCTTTAAATAAAAAAAGCTTTAGGCCTACTTTAAGTGCAGTACTGCATCATGTAAGAGAGTATCCCTGTATATTTTCTCCATACTTCAAGAGTGGGATGTTGCCCCCTATCACCAGTATTTCGCTGTAAAAATTAAATTTGGAAATTCTTGTCTTGCAGGATTTGAATCACAGCAGAACATCTTGCTTATTTCTTTTTCCCTTGGTATATGTAATTTTCTCATGGTTTTACATGAAATAAATCTGAAGAGTAGCTATGCCTCACTTCAAAATAAATAAGGGATCATCTGAACTGCCAAGAAGAAAATGCAAAACATTACCTTCTTTCAAGCCTGTAAACTGGATTTTATTAACAGTAGAGTTGCATTTTGGTTTGAGTCACAAATACCTTTGCAAAAGTATATAGACCCACTGAATTTTAGATGCATATGAACACACCACTGCTGATGGTGCTCAGAAAGGAGATCATGGCACTCATCTTTCTGAGAATGCCTCTTCAGAAACAGAAGCAGCACACACAGTTATGTTCACCACCCTGTAAGAATTGTCTCTATTTTGTAAGAAGCAGTCACTGGAAATTAAAATTATAATGACACATGAAAAGAATTTTTTTGTGAAATAAAAAGTGTCAACTAGAAACACACAGAATGTCAACTGAAGCAGTTATTTCCATTTTATTTGCATTTCGGATTACCAGCTAGTATATTCTTGCTCACCAAAACCCCACCACCACAATCAGCAAAAGGAATTTAGCGACTTATAACTGGGAAAAGGTGCCATTCTCATGTACTTTAGAAGGTTTCTTGCACAAATTCTGCTTGCAGCAACCGGTTTCCTGCAAAACCTTCTTGCCAAAGGATCAAACTGTGTAGTTTTATTCAAACAAAAGTCCCTGTGAGAATTCTACTTGATTAAGGACAGATTAAAGACTGCACATTAACACCCAAAGGCTAAAATTTTCAAAACATGCAAATAATTTAGAAACCCTTTTTCCCATCAGTTTTAATCAATGATCTGCTTTGAAAACCTCAGTCCAATTGTGTATTGGATTGAAACAGAAGAGCCAGCTCCTGAGGCAATTCATAAGTGCATCAACAGATTTAAACAATGCCAAGTGGATAAGGAACTGGCATCAAAGGACAGGGCTTTCAGGAGTGTTTATTCATGTTCTTCATTGGATCTGATCACAAAATTTCCATTCATTTTAATGAAGAAGAGTTCAGACAACATCTACTGTGCTTCTCATTAGCTGATTTATAATGGCTATCTATCCCTTGCAGGGACATATTCTAGCCTTGTATCTTCTGACTTGTCATTCCAATCCACATCTATCCTTGCTTTACAGCATTTCCTAGGTTCACAGACCAAATCCATATTATAGTTTAAAACTGCTTATAATAGAGCAGGATGAATCCCTACCCAATTACTGCCTCAATCAGAGCTGGCTTTGGTGCAAAGCATTGGTTGCACAACCACACACAACCACCCATGAGCTGAACAACACCAATAATGGCAAAAAATCTGAAAACAGGCAAGTTTGGCAAGTTTTTTTTCTGCTGCCCCACACAGTCACCTGGACTTGTGCTACCCTAGAAGCAGCACAGTGCTTCAAATCCTGATTTGAATCTCTCTTAATGTATTCCTTCATCCAACTGTGAAATAACACAAGTTAAGCCAAGGTTTCAGTTCCAAGTGTTACCATGGTAAACAAACAGCTCGTCCTTGTTCCATTTTGTACCCAAGAGGCAAAATCTATTTAACTCAGTATCTTTCAAGAATTCTTACTTCCTCGCATTCTAGGTTCATATAGGTTAAAAAGGCATCAGATTCTCAGTCAGAGCTATGAAAAGATGAAGAAAACTTGGTAAAATTTGCTTTTCCAGAAAAGATTACCATACTTTCCTCCTACAGGAGTTTTCTTATTTTAAGATGGGTCACAAGAGTTCACGTGCAAAAACTTTAGCCCTTGCACAATAAGCAGCAGCAAAGCACATAATCCCACCCAGCTGTTTATGAAAGGGAAATCACACTTCTCCAATCATCCAAACTTGGGGAACTGCAACCAATATTCTTCACTGACATCCCAAATGCAGAGTGCTGCCCTGGAGTACTTGGGGCTCACCTGTTGTGTCACACACACATCTGGGTGCCAGAGCTGCTGCAGGTGTTACTCAGAGAGAGGGACATTCATACAGCTGCGGGAGAGGCACACATGGCACTGCTTTCCTGAGCTGCTCCCACAATAAAGGAACCAAGTTATAAAAAGCCCACAGATTGTACACAATGTTCTACTGAAAGCAACACACAAGCAAACCTAAAGACTAGATAAATAGTTCCAATTTTTCTACCAGTCATAAGCAGTTCTTGGAACAATCATATTCTCTCCTTAAGATCTTGATGAATCTGATTGCTATTAAGGTTTTTTGCTTTTTGGCTTGTGATTGCAGCTGGTATAATTTTTTTCTGCTTTTTCTTTTGGTTTTGTAATCATTACTTTGCAGAGAGAAAATAGATTGGTTCTCTTACCTGAGTCTGTTAAAATCAGTCACTGGAGCACACTTCTGAATGAAGGGCCCTTGAGGAAAAGGATAAAAAAAAGGTTTTTAAAAAGGGTTTAGTATCTAGATTACAGTTCTAAAAGCAAGAAGTTTGACAAGTTTTCTGTGAACTATTTAATATCTCTAAGCTCCATGACATCAGCTTCAACTCAAGATTTTACTAGACCTGGCTCACTTGAGCACAATTTTAAATAAGTTTTTTCAGCAACTTCAGCAGTTTTTGGTCAGTCATTCCATAGCTACTTAAGAGGCAAAACCACAAACTGTGGCCAAAAGTCTCTGAATAAGCCCTGAGATACTGGCACAGAGATAAAAAAGTAATTTCACCAGCGTACATCCTAACATGCAGCATCATACATCCTTACAGATAGCTTTCAGAGTGACACAGAGCTTTACATCATTTCAAGACACTGCTGCCTTCTGGGACTTTTCCTTTCTATAGCTGAAGTGGCTTGAAGTAACATTCACTCATGCACA
This sequence comes from Donacobius atricapilla, assembly GCA_013397315.1. Classification (NCBI taxonomy): domain Eukaryota; kingdom Metazoa; phylum Chordata; class Aves; order Passeriformes; family Mimidae; genus Donacobius; species Donacobius atricapilla. The sequence goes on from WBMY01006626.1 coordinate 582,900, forward strand.
GTTGCACCAACTGTCCAGGAAGCACAAAAAAGAGGAATTTCCTCACACAACCTTCTTTTATAAAGATTTGAAAAAACACACTTGGCTAAAAATTACCCATTTTCCAATGCAGAGTTGCCTCTTTTTTTTTTAAAATCATTATCAGTGGCTTTAATTCTTTCAGAAACATACTGATTTCAGTGCTTTTAATATCAGCAAGTCACTTTCAATACGCATTTGTATCAACCTTGATGAGGCTAGGTTGAAATATCTGTATATCTCATCCGACTCTAGTCAGTGACAAAACAGCACAATTTCCTGTTTGTCTGCTCTATCCTATTCATTAAGGACTTTGTCTAAACATCTGTTTCACCATATTTATATATTGAGAATTATCTACTCCATCACCCTTTCCCTACCTCTTGTAATTGTAGCACTTGTACTACTCCTAAAGCAGTCTGTGGTTTCTCTTCACAAAGTTTATAGAGATACTTAAAGGGGAAGCTTTCCTACCTCACAAACTGCAAGTTTTAAGTGCTTGCTTTCTGCAACTTGTGCATTCTCATAGTACACATTCCCTTGGTGTTTTGAGAAAAGACAACACATTAAATCAAATTCCCGGCTTTGGAACTTGATAATGTCCCCAAACCACTGAACTTCTGAACTGCTCCCTCCAAGCAAAACAAACCCCACCTGAATGAAATAAATTCTCTTGTCTTGCCTGGGATAACAGCATCTATTACTCTGTACACTGCCACCCTGACAAGCTTGTAGGAGCATTTGTGTGACCACTCCTAAAGCACTTGCAGTGAAACACTTCACAAGCAGCTATTTCAGCTGAAATTGTGCTTCCGACACTCCTGTTAGCACTTAAGTGTTCCCTGGAATTTTCTGAATATTTAATAGCAGGAAAAACTTATTTGGTCCTGAGGATTTGAGAAGGTCTACACATGACAGGGAAGCATGAAAGCAGGTTATCTATGAGCAACTGGTAAATGCGGGCCTCAAGTCTTTTCCCCTACCTGTTATTTTTCTTATTTGGGCTCAAGGATACAAGACACTGGATACTTTTATAATACTGTATTGATAAAGACAAGAGGTGATCTGTCTCTTTATGTACAAATATATGTGACTGACTTGTTAAAAAACAGTGGCTTTTTAACCGAAATCAGGACACTTTAACAATCACAGCTGACAAAAAAAGTAACAGTTAAATCTTACTAAGTTCAAAGTAGTTAAGAACGCTTGCCTTGCCTTAAACACTCCCAAACTCTCTTTTAGCAATAACTCTAAAGAATGGGTTCTTCATGCCACAGATACAAGTGCATGAAAAGAAAAAAGATGTTAAGAATAGGTGGATTCAAATGCAGGGAAAACAGATTCAAATTAGGTTGTGAACACCTCGTTCCAAGCACACCAGGAAAGCACCCTGAGAGAGACATGAAGCCAACACACAGATTTTTCTTTCACATTTGAAGCTGATCAAAGCTAAACCATACAAAGCTCTATGTAAGCTAAGTGCCAGAAGATTAAACAACATCCAGAACAAAAGGAAACACTTTTTTTCCTGAGCTGCTTTGTCTGACCAGAACATTATTTCATTTAGGCCTTTTTCCACCTCCTACTTCAATCACACCATCGCCAGAGTAACTACCTGAAGCTGTGCCTTCATGGCAGCCTGAAGAGACTGATGCCTTTTGTACAGCTCAGCTGCAAATCATGCACCTAAGACAGCTTTATGATTAGGTGTGAGGGAACGAGGAGGAAAGACAACTAATACATCCACATTTTAATATGGATCTGAGGTGCCTAATGATAACAACATGTTGATTTGAACAGCTACTCGCTTCAATCTTCTAATTTACTGATGGAAGAACTGATTTATTTTATGCAAAAATTCAAAGGAAAGTTCAAGAAGACAGCCTGAGAAGCCTTCTATAAAAAGATACCTACTTTCAAATGATTGACGCTGCTGTAGCTATCTGCAAGGCATTTCCAGCAGATATTGATTTTGTTGATGTAAGTGCAATTCATAAATAAATATTGCTCCACAGACACCCTCTTTACTGGATTTTCTATGAGACTAAGAAGAAAGAACTTTTTTGATCAAGTAAATGACTTAGGAACAAATGTTGCTTTGGAAAAATTGAGAGAATTTTTTCCCTGTGTCTGCCTGTTTAATGAAAACATGAAACTGATTAGTGAAATATGCATAAAGTAAATGCATTTTCAGGGAAAGTGAAGATGAACAGTGATTTCTCCCCCCCCCATGGAANTCACCCAGAAATTGAAAAGGGGGGGGGGGGGGGAGTGGAATACATATTTAAATTGGGTTTGTTTCTGGCTCTTTTTTTTTAATTTGATTGTCTGGTGTTTGGTTTTTTGAAGATGAAAAAGGAACAACTTCCTCCCTCCCAACAAAGGCGTTGGTTTTATGTGGCTGTCCCAATATTATTTCTGTCAGGAGGAGGGAGAGGTGATGCACACCGAGGCCTCACCATTTCAATCAGAATACACCAATTCCAGAGCTCATAAGATACCACTACTTTTTCCCACAGCTTCAGTGCAGACAGAAAGCCAGGAGCACAAGCAATTTCTCCCTTTCATATGAAAAGATGCTAATTTTAGCACTTGTTAAGGGATAAAGCCCAAAAAATGAAATTCCAGAAACATATAGGAATATGATTAAAAAAAAAAAAAAATCCTTTTGTTTTTTTTGTCTTTAGCACCTGTGGAGTGGAACATCTCTAAATGAGCAGGTGGATGGTTGAGTGCTGTGTTTTCATAATCAGGCCCCGCAGGGCCAGGCCATGTCCTTGTGAGGGGAGGCACAGCCCGGCCCTGCGGGCTCGCGGGACCGCGCCTCGAAACAAAAAAAAAAAAAAATAAATTAAGAAAAAAAATTTTAAAATGGGCACCCAGTGGTAAAGGACAAGTGTGACAAGTGGCCGTGACATCGGAGGAGGCAGGGACAAGGCATGATTGAGCAGCGATTTTCCTGCTGACAGTGCTTGGAGAAACTGAAGGAGGAGCCGCATCATGGTTTCCGCTCCTCACCCCCCTGTACTGCTGGGAATTAATGCTTTAATCTGTCTTGTACCTCACCGTACAAATCTATTTTCATTGGAAGAAGTTTAACTTCCCCAAGCTGAGCCTGTTTTGCTCACGACAGAAATGGGTGCATCCTCTCCCCGTCCGTATTTTGACCCAGAAGCTTTTCCCCCATCTTTTCTCTCCCTGTTCTGCTGAGGAGGAGGATGAGCGCAGCAGGCTGGACGCCGGGCAGCCGGCCAAGGATGGCCTCCATACACACACGGCACCTGTGCTTCGGATAAAAAGGAACCTTAAATCCATAGGAAGTAAAAAATGTAACGGAAAAGAGCTTAAATGCAAATAACAGAGGGAGAGCTCTCCGCCTGACCCCAAATAACTGATCATCCCACTGCTCTCAGGCATTACTCATTTATAGGTGTCCATCACACACATTGCTTGAAAATGCTGCTGTTTCGGCAGCAGAGCTTCCAAAAAACTTTGTGGGCTTTTTTGTTGTTTTTGTTTGTTTGTTTTTACAAAAAGCATGTTCATCTTGATCAGGATGGCTACAAAGTCACAGCCTCTAGGAGTAAAGAAAAGTATGAATCTCCCTCATGAATAAACTTCATTTTAACCTCTACTATGTCTTTTAAAAATGGAAATTTAATCACCATTCAAATGGTATGCTGAGAATTTGTGAGACCTCTAGTTAAAAGCAGTGCCTTACATTTTATTTATTCTGATTGTGATTTTTTTTCCTCTCACAAAAAAAGAGACCCAAGTTAAAGGTACTGTCCAAGTACTTTTGTTCAGTTTGCTTCCTTAAAACAGTTTAAACAATATTTTATATAAGATTATAGTTGCACACAACTACTCTTTATTATTTCAAAACACTTCAAATTTGTCTTTCTTTAGAATTTGGTGCTGAAGCTTCCACTGATATCTTTATCAGCAGAGTTAGGACAGGGCTAGCAAAGGTTTGAAATGTCTGCTCTTACTTATCCAGAAGTTAATTTTCTGTCATAGTGTACAGCAATTAAAATTGACAAGAGAAATACCTGTTCTGAAGGATGAATTAATAACTCCATTAGCCCTGATTTAATTCCAGGGAGAGCGACCATGCTATCTCTCTCTCCTTTGAAAGGCAGCAACAAGTTGGGGAGGAGGTAGGAATGCCTCACCCAGCTCTGTAACTCTGGACACATGGAGAGGGAATAGCCTCCAGAGCTGCAAACTTTGGGGACAATTTTAACCCACACCCAAAGCAATCAGAAACAATTTGGAGTGAAAGTCACTGACCCTGAAAGTCAGGTCCATGATTAATTTTATTGCCAGTCATTTCATTTTAATATAATTTTATTAATAAGAAATTGTACTTAAAAATGAAGCACATGTGCAAGTCTGAAGACCTGGATGCTGCCCAGAAGAGCCAAGTATTTTTCCTTTGTTCCTCTCATATATATAACTCAGCAAAAAGACAATTCCTCTGAGAAAAAAAAAAAAAGCAATCCAGTTGCCTTTATAAGCACAGCCCTTTATTAAAAATGTAAATTGAAACTCAACTGCCCATGTAACCTTTACCTCCCACTGCTGAAGTAACTGTTAAGCTGCTGTCTGATGGGATAAGGAAAAGGCTTGCTTCTCATTTACTGGGTGACTGACTAGCAGTGCATACAATTTCAGTCATTATAATTGCAATGCTGGGGGTTTGTTATTGTTGTTGTTTTGTTGTTGATTTTTTTTAAACAATGCAGAATGATCAACCTGCCAGACACCTTAGAGAGCAAGCTCTCTTAAAGTAATGCTTGCATGACCATTTCAAACTCCATTTTAATTGACTATATTATACTTCCATAGGCTGACAGCGTGAGTAAAATATAGAGTATTCTTCTCATGTCATTCTTAAAAAAATGTATTATGCAGCAACAGAAGTATCAAATTTCAGAGTCACATTGAAAGCTTGGAATATTCCTCTTAGCGGTAACATGGTCCTCAGGAGTTTATTCCCTGTAAAATGCAAACTCAAGAAATAAAGCACATTGTCAGTTCTTTGGTTTATGTATTTAGTCTTCAGGTTATGCTGTCCCTGGGCAACAATCATGTTTTGTTCTGCCCAGACTGGCAAAATAACTTGTGCTTTTTATTTGATTTGATGCTGTAATGGATAATTAATCCAGATCAGATGGTTTAAAGCAAAGAACACTTATTTTCAGCAATGCACTTGATCTGTTGACAAGACACTATTCTAACTACGCTTCCTTGGAAGAAAGCCTGCAACACTGACACATAAAAAATCCAAACATTCTACCTATGAAGTTGCATTTCACCTTCCAGTTTTTAAATAGTAGCTCTGAAGTGTTGTTACACAGATGAATATAATAGCTGAATTTATCACAAAGCAAATTTTACCAACACTTAAACTTGAAACATATGGTTAATATGAATATGCTAGGAAAAATAAAAAGCATTTTTGAAGAAAAATGTTCTCATTTTATTTTTTACCAATTTGCAAAAAAATATGGCTGCATAGCACAGGTTGGGGAAGGAAAAGCTATGAAATAGATTTTTTTTCTTTTAATCAATAACTCAAATTGATGATAGAAGCGTATTCCTTAAAGGGTGATTATAATGGTAGCCAAGATGCTTTGATTAAAGAGCTTGGGATTTACTCCACTGGAGATACACAAAACTAACACTTGCTGTGTTGGGTGCTTCACATGACAAGTTATTAGGATGAGGATAAAACACTGAGAAAAGGGCAAAGCAAATAATTTGCAGTCAACTTCTTCTCCTTGCTAATATGCATCTGTAAAAGGAAGGAGCACAAAAGGAGGAGGACAGACATTCAGAGACTGACACTGCGTGTGAAAGTGCCCTGGGAAACAGACTCTCCTCATTGTCAGTAGAGCTCCTGCGGCAAGAGAACTTTCCTCCTTGGCTGGCTTCCTCTAGATGAAAACGTGACAAGAAGTGGATGAACGTGTACAAATGATGTTTGACATCACTGAATTCAAGGCCATTCTCTGTAGGATATCAAGGAGGAAAAAAACCCCACCCAAACCACATCATCTATCCATTTTAAAAGTAGGATGTTGTGACCTATTCAAACAACAAAACAAGAATAGAGAGGATAAATTGCCAGTTTATCTACATGAAATAAATGTCAGATTCAGAATCACTAACAGTCAATGCTGTAAGGGTGTTCCTTGAAATAACTAAAAGTTATTTCACAATATAACAGTGCTTTTGAGCTACAAGTTTTTGAGATTCTTATGTAACTATTTCCTTTATGCATCTGGAAGGCTTTCAGTTACCAACTGTCTTTCTTCATATTGTCAGAGTGATTTGAATATGAGCACCACTCAAAGTTCAAAAGCACAAGGAGGCTTTCTAAGAAGATGTTGGTTTGTTCTTTTTTTAAAATTCCACATTTGGAACTCTATCTTAAGAGAGCTCACTTGCCTCAAATATTTTCTAAACCTAAGATTTTCACAGCCTGGAAGGACTTCTGTACATAAAATGGTATTCAGGAAACAGTGAAATTGAAAAAAATTCCTTGAAAATGCACAGGAAAAAGAACCCTCCAAGAACTCATGAAAGCATGTTCTTTTACCCTCTTGCCCCACCTAAAACTGCCAGCAACATGATAAATATCACTCCTCAAACACTCCTGTAATATCAGTTTCTTAAGAAATGGCAAGTGTCATGATCACAGTTTGGATTACTTTTTTAGATTCATTCTACATTTAACAACTACTCTTTCAGAATGTTTATTCAAGGACTACTGTAAAAGATAGATCAGTCTTACTTCTCCTTATTTTAGTCAGTGTTATTTTCTTGAAACATTTCTCTATGAAAAACAGTGCAACATTGATGAGATTTCGGATTTGTTAATTCTGCCTCCAGGAAAAGACATTGTGTTATAAAACATATCCCCCATCAGTTAATGTGCTCATGTCAGGGAAAGTCAATTAGGATTCTGAAAGAGCATTTACAGTGTGTTACACTCAAATGCGCAAAACCATCTCAAAGCCTTTTTAGGCTGACTTGTTTCTGTGTTACCAGTAACATTTGGCAACTTGTTGATTAGCATGCTGTGTGATGGGGTACATTTTCCCTGGAAAAATGGGCTAATGGGTGTTCCTTAAATATATGTTCTACACAAAGAACACCTTCATGGAAAAAGGTGCAATGGGAAGGTCATGCCCTGCTGCCTCTTAGGAATGTGGAGCATTCTGTCTTTTATGCCTCTATAACATATTTGCTATTTTTTTACCCTCCTTTGTAATATATTTAAGAATTAATACATAGAAACAATGTCATGAGGTTTTCAACACTTATTAGGAAGAGGAGGGCTAAGTTTTCACAGTTAAGAAAGCAACCAGCTTCAGGCATGTAAATGAACTCTTTCATCTATACAAATATGTTCAGCTATCATTTCTAAACCTTTGTGTTTCTACAAAGGTGTTGAGCTTCAAGTCTAAATCTCATTTTGATGTCACTGCTTCTCACAACTTCAGGGCCAACAGTGTCCTAGTGCCAGTCCAGAAATTACAAGAGAGAACTACAGCAGTGGCTGGGGCAGTCCTGCTTATCAACTCCTCCCAAAATGCCTAGTAACAGAGACGGGAGAAGTCATATTTTCAGAGAAATATGAGGAGGAAGGTAACCAGAAATTGTGACAAAGAAAGGAAAAGGAACTCTGCCATGGCAGCTGAGAGAGCAGCAGTAGTGTCAATATTTTGGCCTCTAAGGTGGAAGTCTGAATCCTGTCCTTCCCATCACAAAACAGCTGCACAGCTATTTTGGAGACAGCCCTGGCAAATTAAGGTGTTAGTCCCCACCAGCAGTTAAACTACCACAGGAGATTACACTGATGACAGCCAGGTTATTTTAAATTGACACTTAAGGTATGCTGTGTTCATCTGTCTTGGTTTTGAATCAAAACAAATTAGAAACATTCAAAGAATCTGTTAACAGCAATTAGGCTGCTCAGAGAGTAGAATCCAGCTCAGTAGCAGAAATAAAAAATTGTTCCAACTGTAATTGGAACAAAATTCTGTAAGCCTTCAGAAATGGAAAATAAAAACTAACATGCTGAGTGGAAATTTTCGTAATCTCAATACTCTGAGCAAGGCATGCAGTTTTACTGGAAAGCAAAACACAGAGAAGATAACTTCTGCAGTCCCAACTCACTTAAGACACTTTACATAATGATGACAAAGGCTTCCTGGTATTCCAAGATGACATCCTTGAAATCCCTCCTAAGTCTGGTCAGCATAGACCAGACGTATCATTAAGTGAGAGCAAAGTCACTGTTTTACTAAAAGAATTGTCACTAAAAGAAAAATCTGTTGACTGTCTATTTTAAATGCAGCAGCAGAGACTATTCATGATGTGAGATATATGAACTGGTTGTCTCTGTCATCCAAGTGGAATAGTATTGAAGGATAATTCAAGTTAGAAAGGACCTCAGGAGGTCTCACAGAGTAAGGTCAGCTAGGAGATCAGAGCTGGCTGTCCACCACTTTATCCTGTTGGAACTTTAAAAACTCTAGAGATGGAGACCATGCAACCTCCACAAACAATAAATTTCAGTGCTTTCACAGAATCCTCGTGAAGAAGTTGTATCCTTATGTCCAGTGCCTGTACTCGTGGATTACATCAAAATTCCTACAGATGCCTCACTCAACAGCAGCACTGCTGCAGAGTTGACAGTCTGCAGCACAGGGCTAATCTCAACCTTATTCTCCAAGATACTCATTAGCATAAAGCAGCCTTTAAATATCCTTTGTTCGCGGTTCAAAATCTCTGCTCCAGGATGGAGTAAATTATCCAAGCATACTGAGAAGAACCAGTTTTGCAACTTATAGATTCTTTATGACAAGGGTACAAAACAAATTTGCCTTAGGCTACACCTGATGCAAATGTGTGGGTAGAAATGTTATTTAGGTACTTAAAATAGGGAGTTCGAACAAAAGCATGCCACCTCACAAGAGTCTTTCTTGCATCTTTTCTCAGCAATTTGTCTAAATGGAATAAATTTTCTCCTTTTATGTTTAATTTTTTTACACAGAGCTTCTTTGATATAAAGGACACGTATGAGGATGCAGAATGATAATATTTCATTTGCTCATTGTACAGAGAGGGAAAATGTTTTCAAAGCCTTGTAAGTATCAGTCACATTTTAGAAGAAAGGATTTTAAATCTTGAGAGAGATTACATGATTTCCCAAAGTCTCCTAGTGAGATAATGGTTGAAACAAGAACAGAACTGCATTACTTCATCCAGTATACCTTGTTCTAACCCATCCCCTGATTTAATTCATCTCATCTAATATTAGATGTTAAAAGTTAACAGGCTCAGAGAGTAATGACCATGTTCCTGGAACAGAATCCAATGAAGATGACTTAATATATGGAAACCATTCGTGGATGAGGAAGGCTCTGAGACACAAGGGGTTGAGAGACAAGGAGAGGACTCAGCTGAAGCATCATCAGTGTTTCCACTCTTCCCTAGCCTCCTCTATTTGGATGCTGCTGGATAACAAACACCAAGTGAGATGATCTTTGGCCTGACCAGTACAGCTATTTATAATTTACCTTCAGTATGTGTGCTAAGCATAGAGAATTTGATAAATCACCAACAAAGGAGATAGTGCTGTAGAAATAACATGATGGGAACATTTGGCTATGGAGATATCACAAGAGGCCAACTGTTGAAAGGGTTTTTCCTCAGATTCCTAAACTTTTGGAGTTACTATAACAACACATCAACACCTCCTAAAAAATGTTTTCCCTCCTTTCTTTCTTATATATGCACAAGACTAAAGTGTTTTAGAAAATCTGATCTAATTGAGGAATCTCTGAGCAAAGAACAATGTTGACCAAAGCTGGCACAAGTTGCCAGTCTCACAGACAGGGCTGTATTGCACTTCTTGGTCACTTAATTTTCATAAAAGGGTTTTAGCCTTGCGTCCTATTTCCCAGGATCCTCAACAGCAGTGGAGGTTTCTACCTAGATACAGAGGAATTCACTGATGGACAACTTTAGACAGTGAAGAAAGAGCATCTTCATTCAGCAGCACTGGGAAAACTTGGAGCCAAGAATGGCCCAGAATAACAACTCCATAGGGACAGGATTTGCATATTAACAAGGGTGGTTGCAGAGGCTTTGCCTTCAGAGAAGTTTTGGCCTCTGAGGAACAGGGTGTTACTCTACCCATCTGATTTCATGTGGATCACATCTACGTGTCAGGGATGTTCTGCCATTTAGGGAAATCAAAATGCTACTGAATATGTAATTGATTATTTTATGGTGTTTTAAATACAATATTCCAACAAATATGCTGGCTCATCCTACTGGAAATGGGAGAGGAAAGACATGAGAGGCTGCCTACATTATTAAACTGCTGCAGAAGCTGCAATGAATTGTCAGAACACAAACTGTACTTACCTTCTTCCTAGCCCTTCTCTAATATCCAGTCTCAGCTATACATTAGTTTAAGCTCCATGGCTTGGCTCTGATGACAGGCATATAACTCATATAGACAGAAGAAGCCAAACTGTTGGAATAGACACAGTGCTGACCTTTCCCTGGGATAGTTAATTCTTATACTTCTGAGAGCCTTGTTATTTTCTACCATCTTAACGTATTGACCAGAAAGACAGTCTATACACATAAATTAACTGATGCTTTAACTTTGCTGCAATATTATAACAAAAACCTCTAACTGCTCTTAGTACAGTTTAACATTCAGGCTAATCGGTTAATAAAGAGAGAAGAGAAGAAATAGGCTATAAAATAAGATACATTACTACAACGCACTGTAAATTTCTTGTGTTTATTTAAAAAAAAAAAAAAGCACTGCACTTGTCTCCTGCCCAGATACTGATCTACCCTCGGAACTGAAAAATACATTTTTGAGACATCTTATTTGATGTCTTACTGGCTCTGTTATATATTCAGAGCAGATGCTCTGGAGCAAAGAACAAAGGCTGCGTAATTTGAACTTTAACTCATACTTCACAGGTCGATGCCTCACTCAGCCTGCAAGAAAAAGCAATTATTGCACTTGAGCTAACAATATTATAAAAGCAGGTGAGTGACACACTATATCATTGGAAAAAATATGTGCAGTAAAAAAATTAAACTAAAAATAATTAATTTTCTTCAAAAAACACCATGATTTCAACCCCCCAACTGAAGAACTGTTCAAAAGCATAAAGGAACATACTGACATGATATCTACTTGAAACCTTAGCCTGAAGTACTTCTGAATACAGTTGTGATTGAGCCTTTTTTTTTTATTTTAATATCACCTTTTTCCCCTCTGTGTTGCTAATTAGATGCTTTTCTTTGACAGAAATTTTAAACAATGACAGCCTCAAAACAAATAGGGTGACCTATTCCTAAATAATGTTAATTTGATCTTACCCACTTTTGGTAACTTCTGTTTTTAACCGTGGGTGCTTTCATCTTTGGAAACAATTGCTGTGCCTTTTGGAACAGGGAAATTGCTCCAGTGAGTGACAAGTTAGTCCTCTTACTGTGAGACGGGAAGCTGTTCTTTCCATCAAAAGTAAGCTGGTTGGAAATAACAGATTTTATGCTTCACCAAGTTTTGTCCTGCCAGCATACAAGAGGACATGATCTCACTGCTGCCACAGCTCTGGAGAAGGGGGAAAAGGCCCTGAGTGACTGAAGTGCAAAGTGCTCAGCCAGAACCTGCTGTTTAATGAGGACAGGGAAAGGACAGCAGCCCATGCTTGCTGTGGAGGCAACCACTCCAAAACACAGCACAAAACTTAGGTTTTGGTATAGGCAAGCATCCCCCAGCTGTTCCCATGGGACATTCTTTTCCTTGAAGTCCCTGAATTGAAACACATCCTAGAAATATTGATGGATTGTGGAAATATTTGACCTAATGTAAGACCAGGGGGAAAAAATCTCACTTGCAACTCCCCAGCTCCGTCTCATTTTGCATCTCTACCTGTTAAAGTAAGGATCAAAACACTTAATTGAAGCCTTTGAACAAAAATCAACTTGTAAGCCAAGGCATTTGCTCATGCTTATCCAGGCCTGCCCCAGCCACCCATAAAGCACTGCTTTATTTATCAGGACAGACTAATTAGCTGCTTGTGCTGTGCTCAGCTTTGAGCAAAGCAAAGAAGCTGGAGAACTGCTAGAGACACATTGCAGCAAATGGAAAAGCAGCTGGGGCAGTTACACAAATTCATCCACTGTGGGAAAAGAAAAGTTTAAGCCAGTAAATGCAGTATCAGACAGTGCTTGACCTTTGAAACAGTGTCAGCCGTGGTGGGAAAACAAATATTCCACTTGTCATTAATGGGCATCCCTTCTACATGTGAACAACAGGCTATTGTGCCACAGAAAAAAGAAATGTCCTCAACATCTTACATTAATCCTCCCTTGGGGGAGTACAGGGAGAAATGTGATGTGGGGGCACACACTCACACAAAGTCCCCGAAAGATCAATGCTGCCATTGTTTTCCTTAAATAAAAAAAAAAAAAAAAAGGTAAAATCACTGTAACAAGTTCAATTTTAGGTTCTAGGTTCCAGGAGACTCTAAAAGCAAGGGTCTGAATTGTTTAAACTTACTACATGAGTACAGTCATATAAAAGCCATGAGGGTGGGACAAGAATAGCTAGAAACTATGTGATGCAATTCAAAACCCTGGGCAAGACTAACACAGAAAAACTGCCTAAAAATCAACATTGTCCTTGAATCTATTCCCCTCCTAACTTTTTTATTAATTTGCAGCTAATGACCAACATCACAAATTCTAATTTCATTTGCAATAATGTTTTGGAAGGTCAAAGACTGCATGCAAATAGCTTAAGATCAAATAGCCTAAGAATGAGAATGTTACTCCAACTCCAATACATCTGCTGAAGCATAGTTAGACACTGAATGGACCCTTCTCTTTTTAGAGGACACCAAACACTGTGTGATAACAGGATAATTAATCATGTTGTATTATTAATCTAGCATTTTAAAAAAATCTTTTACCTGCATCTTGATAAGAAAACTACTTTAAAAATTATATTAACCACAATGTCCCTGTTTGTCTTATCATAGGAAATAAAGCAGTTTACTTTTGAAATCAAGCATAAAATGCAAGTGTCTCAAATGATTAGTTGGCTGTATATAAAATGGAATGTGTGTCTATTTATATTACTTGGTAAGTTATATGTATGCACTGCAGAAACCATATTAAGAAATAAAATCGAATCAAATCAGAATATGACAGCTCCTGAACTGATCTTATCTCACACTTCCAAACTGCAGACAGGCCAATCTGCTTGATCTAGAGCATTATAAAGCAAGTGCCTTTCTTAGACCCCTCGAAATCAGGTAAACTATGGATGACACCCATGCAAGAGCGTTTCTGCAATAAAATACATGGGGAAGAAATGAACCTTCCATCCAGTTCTTACAACAGCTGCAAGGAAAGTAACAGATAAAAACCTGCCTTGGTATACAGATACTACTGAGCACTAACTGTACTGGTTTGCGTAACTGCAGCTCCTGCAGTATTTTGTGTCAGGGGGTTCCTTGCCTGGCAGTGTTCATTAGGAGACTTTATATCAAGGCACTGATGCTCTCCATCTGTTTTGAGCATATTGCCAGCGTAAATCAGCTTAAAGCGAGTTTATCCACCCCTCACAAGATTAGGAGAATCCTCATTTGGCACGGAAACATCTATTCTCGTGTGGTCCATATCCAGGGATGCAAAGCAGCTTAGAAAGGAAGCAAGCAGACGACTGCAGAGTGCCAGTGTGTTGCCTTCTGCCTGCAATTCTCCAGTAGCTGTAGGCCAGTGGATTTACACCTCTCATGTCTCAGGAAAGAGGATGTTAAGGTGCTTCAATTCTTTGTCACCAGAAATTTGTGATATCTCAACTGCTGCCCACTGTGAAACTGAATTGTATAAGTCACCCCTAACAGAGAAGTTACTTGCAGAGTTTTTGTAGCTATAGTACATCTAACTTTTGCCCATTTACAAATCCAGTTAAATCACACTACACCACCACATGGATCAAAACCTGGCATAAAAATCTAACAACTGGCAAAGACAATACTTCAACTTCGAGGAATTACAAGAATTCTTGTCCTACCCTATACCGTTTAGATTTGTTGCTTGATTTTAAACTGAGACTGGAAGGAAAGCATGCAGCAAGAAAATCCACGTGGAATTGTACTCTTTCACTCATATCCTATCCACTAAAGAAATAACACAGCACTCCAAGGAGTGCTGCAAAGGACAACAGCTTCAGCAGGAAAGGGAAAGGATTCATGTCCTCTTTTAATGAGGAGCTGGTTTTAAGGTCTCTTTTTAACAACTTTATTTCCTAATTTTTAGTTTTTAGTGAAGAATCATTAAAGACTAGCTAAACTGCTCTTAAAGGTTTAGGGACTAAAAATGTGAACATTTTTGTCAAGCATCGTAAAATTTAACCCAAATCAATGTGACTGTTCATCAGTTCAGAAAAATGTATTGAAATAAAATATTCATGATATAAACCTCTGAACTGAATTGTTGGCAAAAATAATCCAAAAACATCTTCTCAGATTTTTTCATGTAAACATAAGTTTTGTTTTCTAAATTGTGGCATTTTTAAGGGGGAAGATACCCTGTCCACTTCAATATTTCTGGATCATATCAGACTTTCTACAAATTCTTTTGACATTTATAAAAGTAAATCAGAAAGATGTATAATTTCCTTGAAGCTGAAAACAACCACACTCAAACAGAGCAGCGGTGGGTTTTCTATCTTCTCCCACCTGCTGCAGAAGTAGAAGGCAAACATTCCCTTCCAAAGTCTCCCATCCACATGGATACAAATACTTGAGACTGCACTTCTAAAAGCCAGACCATCCTCTGTTTTACAAATAAGCAACTTGTCTCATTCAAGAATTTATTAATTAAAGTCTCCAATATAGATTTTCCTTCAAAGAAAACCTTCATGCATCTACTACACTACTGCTTATAGAATTCCAATTTATACTTCAGGACCAGACAACAAAGCATTGTAAATTTTTTATTTCTTTAAAATCCAGTCCTTTTCTGTTTGTTCTTTTTTATTAGGTTTTTGAAGCCAAATTTGAATTATTTATTTTTATATGGTCCAGGCTTGTACATTTATGAATAAGATTATTGTGATTAAGATGATTAATAACCTCAAATAGTTCTCATCCCTGATGAACAGCAAGGCAGAGATTCAGCAAGAGGCATTCTTAGTTTCCACATGAGGCCTCAAGCTGGAGTTTCAATATTACTTAATCATTGAGCTCTGCACTGGGAAAAGTTCCTTTGTAGGCAACAGACTTAATTTTATAGGGTTTTTTCCCCCAGCATATTTTGAGGTTTACTTCCCCCCCCTTATCTCTCCCTATTTTCTGTAGAACATTTTGTGAAAGACCATGCTCACAACCATGTCTGAACTAACCTTTGATATTCTCATGAAAATAATGTTTTCATAAGGTGTTTTATACCCATTGATACCCCATAAACAATGCTGGGTCCTGCTATTCTGTTAGAATAAATCAGCATAAGCTCCTTGCCTACAGAACTAAACTGGCTTGCATTTGCCATAAATTTGGCCAACCCTTTATTTAGTGATATACAAATCTGAATCCAGCTGATGAAACTTGGAGCTGCATAAAATGCAGTGACTGGGCAGAGACTTGATGCTTCTTAAACTTAGGATTGATATAGTTTAACTCTCCAAGTTTGAGGTCTGAAAGGATCTCAATGAATTCAGTTAAAATGTAGCAAGAAAAACCCAAAACACCCAAAGCAAACTCCACATGACTTTCTGCCAAAAGCTATACAAAACTTTGAGTTTAATAAAAGGTCAAGATAAAAATGGGTTTTAGTGACTTTTTAACAGTCTGCTTATTTTCTGTCTCAGTTGAGGAAGAGAAGAAGGGAGACCAAAGCACACAGAAAGCAGCCATGACAAAAGCAGAGGACCAGCTGGGGAACAGAGCCTTTGGCATCACTCAGCCATGATCCACTACAGCTGGAAATACATAGAAGGATGGCTGTAGCAGTGTGGATTTTTTATGTTTATTTTATATGTTCAAATGGTTTGTTCTGTTCACGCTTTTGGTTTCCGTGTACTTGGTTGTTCCCTGTTCTGCCCCAGCAACACAACGTAGCCTTTTCCCTGTCTCCCTGACAACCCAGCGTACCCCCTTCACTGCTCCCCCCTCTGGTGAGCTGCCTGTCGCTCAGGAACCCGACCCAGCTTCTGGAAAGCTCTGGGAAGGGCATCGAGTGATAGGCTGCAACCAGAGGGATGCCCCTCCTCCCCAAAGGAGGTGGCTCCTGAGGGTGTCCCTCATCCCCTGAGCCACTCCCCAGTGTGTCCCTATTGGATTTTCCCTCGTTCACTCCCCTTTCCCCTCCCCAGTTCAAAAGTCAGTGTCAGGCTGAGTTCTGGCCTTGGGCTGGGCTCGGCTGTAGCTTCAGGGTGAGGAGGTCCCACATATGGGCCCTCCAAAAAACGTGTTTGCTCCCCCAGCCCGAGTCTCCTTTCCTCCTTGCCAGCGTTGCACACACACACACACACACACTGTGCCACGAGGAAGAGCGGGTCAACAGTTCTCAGAACCCACAGGATCAGCTCTAGTTATCTGTAGCCGGAGCCGTACCTGACTCGCTGCGCCAGTGCCAGGGCTAGCCCCAGTGAGCAGAGAGACACTCTCCGAAGGCACCGCGACAGATGGTGGCAGCTCTTCCCTGGGGGTGATTCCTGAGGAAAGTAACAGGGCAGGCTGTGCAGTCCCCACAGAAGAGGACTCAGCTCAGAAAGAGCCACCCAAAACATAGGGGATATTAACCTTTTTATATCAATGCCAAGTGCTGCAACAAGCTTGTTTACAGGAAGTGTCACCCACAGAAAGCCCTGGATTCCCACAATCTGTGGAGAATAGCAAATACCTCAGACTCGAGTGCCTCGGAATAACAGCTCTGGCAAGCAAGTGACCATGTTTGTAACAGGCTCAGCCCAAGATACTTCCCACCATTTGCATTCCCATTCTCAGAATTTCAACTCTTGTTGCTGTGAGAAGCCCTGAGCCAGGAACCAGCACTGACATTCACATGTACAAAAGACCAAGTGCAGAACTGATAACCTGGTGAGGTGGTGCCTGGATCCCGATGTTCAGTGAGCACAGATGGACCAGCACCTCAGCAGCTTCACGTCCCACCCACCTTGTCTGCATCACTGATATTTGTCACATCACATGTAGGACTGTCACAGCAAACTTCTGCTCTGAGATAACACTGAGTAGGACTCACCCCTGAGTGAGAAACTTACAGTCTTTGTGCTTTCAGAATCTCTTCAGCAAGGCCAGAGTTAATCAAGGAGAAAAGTAATATTTTTACATTAGAATAAAAATGCCAGTTATGGTTCCCCTAGCTTGATTATCCACACATACCCCCACACACCATCTATGATAATAAACAGCTGTAAATAAATACTTGCACTGTGAGGAAGCTGTGCTTCAGACCTTGAAGCACTATGTTTCCCTGAGCTTGGCAGTGAGCACACAGAGTTGTGCTCTAGCAGCACAATTTTTCAGGATCCGTGTGTTTCAGGTCAGCAAATACAGATGATGAAACCAAGATGTACTGCAAAGAGGACAAGCAGAAAACCAAGTGAAAAACTGTAAAAAAACGAATTTTTGGAGAAGAAACATGCAGAAATAGAGATAATATACACTTGAATGGAAAGGAACAAGTAAAAACTTGGGATTGTAAAAGTGCTTCAAAAAGCTCCACTAATATAAAGTGTCATAGGATTTAAAGAAGTGATTTAAGCAACTGTCCCTATGTTTGCTGCATCTTCCATTCCTTCTCAATTCATATTTCTGCTGATATAACCTCTCCTTGGCCACTAAAATTGTACTGGGCAATCTTCTCTTCATGCTTATTTGATGGGTTAAATACTGTAAAGTTTCTACATGTTACATACTATCTATAAGTTAATATATATGCACATCATATTGGGTAAAAATAATATATGGAAAGCCTACCATTTTCCATTACAGAAAGCTTTTCAGCTCATTCCTGAGTATACCACTGATGGAACCATATACAGAGATTTTATTGCTTCACTCAGCTCAATCATTTGTGTGAAAATTTTCCTAAATTTTTTTTAACTTTGGATCTTTTCCATAAATAGCAGCTACTTAAAATACACAAACTGAGGAATGTTGACAAATCTGCTATCAATTTATAGAAAAAAAGGTCTATCTGCATCTTCATCTTTCTTGTTCTAACTCTTAACACAGTTTAATCTCAGACTTTTTTCAAAAGCTGGTAATGATAACAAACATACTTCGCTATGAAGTTGTCAGCTGCAATTTCTTCAAGGTTATTCACAGTGTTTTACTGAATCACCTTTAATACTGGTTTATTAGTGCAGTGTAAAATTGATTCCTGACAGATCAGTTTCTAAAATGGTCTAGGAATGGTCTAATAACAGGCAAGAAGAAACCCTCCAGAGTAGGCTCCAATTAAAATCAAAACAATACAATCCTAGCTCCATACTTCAATGAAATTACATTTCAGCTTCTTACAAAAGCATGAATTGAAATTACATTTCCGCTTATAAAAAAGAATTATTTGGCAGATCAGTTACTTACAATGGTTTCATTACTAAATATTGTGCCATTCTGTGTTCTGCTGCTACCAAACTATCAATAAAATCCTCATCTCTTATAATTAAATTTAAAACCTCTGTCTAAATGTGATCTTTTTATACCTTGCCTTCAAGTGGACTGCAAATCAACTTATCTCAGAGCTCAGTTTGGGTTCAATCAAAGCAAAATTTCAAGGACTGTATTTAAGCAGTACTGTGATTCAAAAGCTCATGGAAAAACAGCATCAAAATCATCTCTGGCATTTGTAATTCTCCCAACATTAAGGCTTGCATACATGTACTGGCCTAAAAGCCATAGCATCATTTATTTAAACTCTAAAAACAAAAAGCTAAGCTTTCTTGTGAGAAAAATTTGATGCAATACATTTTCTTCTACTATGAATGGCAGCTTGAAAATAGGTGCTATTCAAAGAACATAGGCCTACTGGAGCAAAACCATTTCACTGAGTTGTTTGCAAGCTTAAGAGAACAGATAGATTATATTTCTGCAGAATGTGGACCTCTTCCCCACAAAGAATTGCAACAGGAAGGAAGCACTCAGCATCCCACTCAAGAGGGCAAATGTGTCTAAGTAATTATATGTCACCTTTATCTGCAAAGCCTAAACCCTCAACAAAACAACACAAAAAAAGAAGTCTTGCCAACTCTAATGCAGATGCAACCTCATTCTTCCTTACCAATAATTTAACAGCATAGAAAATGTTTTTCTATAAGAAACAGCCCAGCTTTGGAATCCTAAAGAAACAAATGAAGGGGAAAAGCAACACCCAACTACAGCAATAAGGTTTGTGGGTTTTTAGGGAGTGTTCATTTCACAATGAATTTCTTTACAAGAGAAAGCTCTTCACCACAGTCCACAGACAAGGCAAACTGCTTCCTCAAAATCTGCTACCCACATTGTCACGTACTTCTTATCCCCTTTATCTTCATGCTCGATTTGAGATTTTGTCCTGTACAAAGGAAGAGGATGCTTCTGGCAACAACCTGTCTTCAAATTCTGCAGAGACTCAAACCCTTCCTGTCCTGTCATTGTAATGACAAAGTATCACAGTTTGATGCTGATGGGAAGAGACAAAATCTGTCTACAGAAGTATAACTGGCTGCACTATTTCCAAAGGAACTTCGTGTGTTGAGCTTATGTGACAAAGTTTTGGCACTGGGGACTGCAGGGATGACTTCTGTGAGAAGGCTTAAGGAGCTTCCCCAGCTTGGGCAGAGCCAGTTCCAGCTGGCTCCAAAATGTACAGCTGAATCAACAGAAATTGAGCCCATTTTCCCAAGTTTCCTCCATGGTCTATATACCTTGATACATTTTACACATATGAATAATTACCTTCTGCATTTCAGAAGAAGTAGCACCATATTAAAATTCCAATATTTCAGGAAAGTTTTTTTCCCAACTAAATCCTGGCAAGAGTCAGTGTGGTGCTCAGTGAAAATCAAGACTTTGGAAGTTCAAATTGTTATCTCCAGAAAACTGTAGAAAGAGGAGCAGCATCAGAGAATAGTGCAGATTTTCATAGGAGAAAAAAGACCAGAGCCTAGCATAGTATTACAAAAAATACATAGATATGCATGTGGTTCTACCTCCTCACAAAATTGCGTATTTTCATTCTTTCCAGCAGTAGGGATCACAAATGTGAGCATCCTTCCTACCACATTAATATGAAATCAGCTCTGAGGAGGCAGTGGCAGATGCATCATTAAAAATGTGAACTTGAGTGCTGGCCCCAAGCTGCCCATGGGTTGTGGCACTGAGGTCTCCCGTAATTAGTGATAAAGCCGCTTTCAGATCAATAGGAGCACATCCGGAGCAAAGCAGGTGGGGAAATCAGTCACCTCCCTGTTGCAGCAGCCCTCTTGTCAGAGGCTAGAAATGAGCCAAGACACAGACTCCTTGTTTAGCACAGCATGAAAGGAGCCCTGGCTTATTCCTCTTTACAGCTCAGCCATCCTGACTCCAACCATTCACTGACTCTGCCTGCAGCAAGCTCCTGCTGGAGGTTCCCCTTGCAGCCTCTGACTGCTGGTTATTTCCTGCTGAACTCTGGCTGCAGGGATCAGTTTGCAGCCTCTGACTGCAGGCTTTTACCCAGCTAGACTGTGGCTGCAGGTTCCAACAACTGGCTCTGACAGCAACCCCAGACTGACCTCAGAGCTGTGATTCTCTCTCCCCAGGATCCTTCTTCTTTGTGAGCCTCTCCTTCCCTCTTCCTCAAGGTTCTTCCCCCTTCTTCATGATGCCCCTCCCTAGCTCACCCACTCCCTTTTATCACACTTATCTTTATTGGATACAGCTGTGACTCATCAGGGGCAGGGCTGAATTGGGTAATTAACACAGCTGTTACTTAGCAGGGGCAAGGTCACCTGTATTCCCTTCTGCTACACTCCCAGCATCTTTTCCAGGTTTCATATTTACAGCAAAACACTCCCTCTGTGCTGACAAAACAAACAAATAAAACCCCACAATCCCAACACTCCCACACACCACCCCCAAGAAATCCTTAAACACAGCATACAATTCAGAATCTCTGCTTTGTAAGTCTTTAAAAGTTCATTAATGCGATGAATTGAAATTCATGCATTGAAATCAGAGTTGAGGCACTGTCGTTCCTGAATCTTCCATGTATTGTCATGAACACCCTTTCCACAAAGAGTAACATTAAAATAAAAATAAAACCAAGAAACCAAAACTGAACTGGCAATGATTGCAAAAGGTCTATTAATGGCATTACTAACCAGGAGAATTTCCAAATCAAATAAAACTATGCCAGCAATCTCACAGGATTTTTTGGGTATAGAGTTGGTTGTTATTTTATATGGGGGTTTTGGGGTATTTTTTTAAAAGTCCCTTTTTTCCCCAGGAACTTCAGCTTACAGTCTGCTGAAACAGTTTCCTGGCTTACAGGCACTGTAACAAAAAAGGCATCAGGTTTCCTAACTGGCATAGGAAACAACCGAAGAAGCTGTATCATATCTTAAAGTGCCAATTTTAATGAAAGCTTATCTCACCTCCTCATCTTAATGACAGGTCGTGTAATTCTATGTCGAACCCCTCAAAATGTTTCCTGGCACTAAAAACATGTCTCAGCTGTCACTGCCTTCCACTTTTCAGGTAGTGATTTTTATTCTCATGTTTTTTATTTAGTCAGGACTCAGGCTTACCCGATTTCCTTTGTATAAAACACAACACCTTCAACCACCAGCAGATAGTTCCCTGGGCACATGTTTTGGAATAAAACATTCGTGTGATCATTTTGATTTATTTCCTCTTGCCTCAGTCAGGTTTCAGGAATTGAGCTGCTTGTACTCCTACCCCGTGGGGATTAACTTAATGAATCCCTTTGTTCAATCTGTTTTGTGCATCCCAAAGTCAATGTGATACAGTGAGAGCCAGATAGGGGTTGGTGAGAGGGGAAGAAGTCAATCATTTCACCAATAGCACACAAGTAGAGAATGTACAGAAACTGGCTGGACTGTCTGAAAGCTATTTTATACTTGTCCAGCCTCTGTCTCCTGAAAATAATATCCCAGTTTCAGTCCCACTGTTTTGTCACTGCACTTGCTCCTACTGAGATACAAACACACACATTACAAATCATTTTCAGTGTATATTCATATTTTTCTAAAAAACATAATAATACATTTTGAATTAATTCATTTCCCCCTCACCATACCTGAATGAAAAATTTCAGTTCTTCAGATAATTATTTACTTGCTTACAGGCTAGAGTTGGGATATGGGTTTGAAGAGGCCCTGAGAAGTTGACTTTAGGCACAGGGTGGACTGTGGAGCTGCATCCCCACCATCATCACCTCACCATGAGCTGAGAAATTCTCTTGAGCTTCTCAGAATCACTGCTTCTGGAATTAACAGGTGTCCAAAGAGCACCTGTTTTTTAAAACATCATCCTTGGAAACTTATTCACACTCTTGTAGTTCCTGGAGAACAGCCCAACACAGCAGAGCACAAGTGCAGGAATGAGGCCAAGAAGTGGCCATGGAGGAGGATTAAGACCCGCTAAGCCTCTGACCCATTCCAGAAAGGCCTGAAAGAACGGACTGTGCATGACAACTAATTTGCACAGCAACTGAAAAACCTGTCCACAAATATGTGCCAAGCCTGGACAGTGTCCCCAAGATTTACCCTGGACATCTTAGCCAGACCAGCACAGCTGGATCGATGCTGAAACCAGGACTGACATCCCTTCAGCTGGACTGACACTGGAACCAGCAATGGTGATCTCTTTTCCTCTCTCTTCCCTCTCTATCTCTCTCTCTCTCTCGTCTCTCTCTGCCTCTTTAATCCATCTCTTCCTTTTTCTCTCTCCTTTTACCAATAATCCTAAAAGCCACTGCTGTGTGCTTGCACAGCAGTCAGAGACTAATACACCAATTTCCATGCCAAGGATATAATTTATCAATAAAACTTTCTGATGGTTTGTGGCCCCTCTGATTTTTGTCATTCCTGTTGATCCTGAGCATTTATGAATCCAAGGTCTTTCCTTCCCCTTAAGGATCACAGAGGTTCAGGAGCTCCACAGCTGTTATCAAATGTACAAAATGTGGCTAGATGCTGCAAGGAATGGAAAAATTAGGTTTTCTGAGCTTCTCCAACCCTTGTTTTTTTATTCTGAGTACATGTAAAGGTACTATGAGAATTGCCCCTCTTCTTTACATCAGGCTGAGCTGGGGGCGGAGGGAGTGGATTAGTGTGGAAAGGCAAGAATAATGGAGAAAAAATGAGACAAAAATTCCAATAGTAAGCACCTCCAAACAGCTGGATGTATCTAGAGCTCATATCTAGAGCTGTAACTGTTCTTACTCTATTTCTGAGCCTTTAAATGCAGGAGCAATAGCTCAGGTCCTAAGCCATTCTTAAGTATTAAGCATGTTTATTTCAGCTTTGTGCCGGAAGCTACTCAGAATTAATAGCACTTTTTGCTCATGGCAATTTCTTTTTTATTTATTTTATTACTTAATGAGTAAATTTTTTCTTAATAATTTTCTCTGCGGGGAACAGGAAGACATTTATTTCCACAAGGAGCATTTCTCTTTCCTGGGGGTTCTAACAATTACATTAAAAAACAAAAGACTGGGAAAAAAAAAAAAGAATGTACAAAGTTTTAAAATAAGGATATATACTCTCCTCTCACTGTGAAATACCATCTTTTTTTTCAAAGTTCTGACAGCGAATTGGTTCTTTTAACTCCCAGGCATTTCAAGAACAGCATGAGACTTGCAAAGGCAAGAGAAAACAATACAGAATAAAAAGTACTGATTAACTCGTGGTGGTTCATTGAGTCAGAATGTGGTTCCCTACTGTGCTGTCTCTAAAAATCTTAAATCATCCTTCCCTTCCTGAAGCACAGAGAACAATTTGATCTCTCAAGGTAACAAAGTTAATTCCTTCACTCCAAAGTAGAAGTTTTTTAAGGGTGGACGACCTTGTTAAATTGCATTTTTAATTATAAAATCTAACTAAAATGTCCACCAATATATTACCAAACATGGGTTTGGGGTTTTTTTCCTTTTTAACACAATCAGAGACAGGTATTTCTTACAAAGTAGCCCCACAGGTTTCTGCTAAGAAAACACTTTCTACTTGGTCCTACTTTATTGCTTTACTATTGGCTCCAATTTTAACTGCCCAAATGAGAAGGTGTTACCATCAGGATCCTAGAAGCATCATCACAGAGAAACAACATTCTCTACAAATTGGCAGCTCTCCTATGTTTTTCAGTATCTATTGGTTTCTTCCCCTAGAAGTTGCTAAAATTTCCACCCATTTCTCGAGATCTTTATTACTTCTGAAAAATAAGGTATTACTACTTGAATTAGTTTATTGCCAGTATAATTAATAAGGGATGGGATGACACACAACATGGAAGGACAAAGAACTTAGAGAGACTTCCATTACATTTTCCCAGAAGCAGTCCCATGGTTTTTCCTTCTTTTTTCTTTGGTTTTTTGGGGGGGTTTTTTGGTTTGGTTTTTTGTTTGTTTGTTGTTGTTGTTTCTTGATATTATGTTATGAATTTCTATTTGGAAACCACTAATATAGTCACTATGTCACCAAATCATTCTATTCAATAGCCTGGTTTTTTTCCATAACTGTCCCAGCCTTTTCCCCAGTTTTAGTCTTTCCTCGCTGCAAAGGTCCTTCTCTTCACCCACTGTGGCTGTCTTCACTCTCTTTCAGGCCTTTGAGCTTTGAAGAGTGTAATGCCAGCTCCTTCCCTGTTTATCTGGTAGATGCAAGTGATCTGTCATTTTGGGACTTATGCTTTTGTCAGTGCATCTCTTTACAGTCCCACTGTCGTTCAAATCCTGTCTTTTTCCATCCAGCTGACTCCAAAATATTCAGCTGATGTGTAAATTCATTCCTAAGGTTTTCTTTACATCCCCTACAGGACCAATATAGAAGAATGAAGCCAGAAAGAAGAAATAAAAGTTTCTCTGGGTGTTTCCAGACTTTCCTGCAAGTTAAAGAGATTTTATAATAGATTTTTCCCTTTGCAGTAGAGTTACAGACTTCAGTGACCAAATCCTGCCTTTCCAATGCTGCAGCTCTCCCTTGCATGTCACACATCATCTCTTGGTGTGCACACAGCCTTGCTTATCTCAGAGGGTTTACTCAGAGCATAATTCTTCACAAATAGGGGCCCTGAACTCAGGCCCTAAAATAACATAACCCCAATTAGCCAAAATGCTGAAGAATGAAAGGAGTTTCTGAAGTTAGCTGTCATCAGCCACATCAGGAGAGAGAAATGGCAAACTTTAGTCTTGGGAATATGACATTAAAGCAACAAAATATTAAATTAAACATTGTGGTGCTTTGGTAAATGTCAACAACTACCTCAGTGGGAAACTGACAGGCCTCTTGCAGAGGAATTCAGTATAAAAGAACAGATTTCAAAAAAGAACCTGTTTTACTCTTTAAAAGGAACTGTCAACACAAGTCACAAAGGATGACAGACAGAAATGAGATTAGGAACAGTCTTTTAAAAAACCTATCATCCTAGGAAATCAATAGGAAATATTTAATGTTGTGATTTGTTTTTAACAAAATGGTTTGGTCCATTAATGGTTTGCTTCATGGTTGCTCACCCTGTCAATCTATTGACACACTCTCTCTCTCCCTGTCAATCCATGGTTATGCCTTCCCCTGGTTCCAGAATTTCTAAGCTACTCGAAGAACCATTGGATTTTCCGAATTGTGCCCTCCCCTTTCATGGTTTTACTGGGTTGTTGTTCTGCCATTTATCCCCTTAATCCTCCTCCCTTTCTTTCCCATTGGTTGGGACTTTGTCCCCAACCCTATACCCTCCTCCCTTTATAATCCCATATTTCCCTGTGTTCTGTGTCCATTGTGCCTTGTACACCGCCTGGAATAACCTCTCCTGGAGACACGAGACCTTGCAGCTCCCCACATTCCAGCTGCTGTGGGGCTTGGCTCCACCGAGGCGCTGCCTGGGCGCTGTGCTCCGGGTAGTGTTCCTGCTGTGCCAGCCGGTGAGCTAGCCGAGGCTGCGTGATTTTTCACCAGGAACAGCGTCAAATCAACTAATAAATGACAGCCTCTCCTGTCTTGGGATTTAGGGTTCTAATGCAAACCTTCTTTCCTGATTTCATTTAAAAATATTAAGATATTTAGTGCTTTGGGGAGACACAGAAGCAAAATCACTGCCTTGTGTCTTAGCCTCCAACAAAATAAAAAAAATAACTTCCCACACAAATCTATCTCAGAACGAAGGATCATCTTAAAGAAAAAGGCATTAATAGATTGTAGGCTTTATCCTTACTATTATCAGGACAGACATTTTGTGCTCTGTGTCAGTGTATGTACAAACACTATATATATACAATAAAATATACATATATTTATGTCAGCAGTAATGATACATTAACAGGATATATAACAGGAGGTTAATATCTATTAGGGACCT
>WBMY01006629.1:12752-46809 GCA_013397315.1 Donacobius atricapilla
GCTCATAATGGTGCTGCTTTTCTTTTCGGAGCTGCAGTACTACCTCACCAAGGAGGTAAGTACCGCCGATCTCAGCCCCCCAGTACTGCCACCGATCGGGCAGCCCCCCTGGTACTGCCTCTCACTCGCGGTGGGCAGGCCTTCAGGGCGGCCGGTGGACCCTCGCCTTTGCCCCCGCCAGGCCGCCCCCGGGGCTGCCCAGGCAGCAGCTTCGCCCCCACAGCCTCGCAGTTGGCGGTGGTTTTTTGTGCCCTGGCCGGTCGCCGGGGCGGTGGGAGCGGGCTGCCCTCCCATGCCTGTGGCGTCCCTCCGGGACAGCGCAGCGTTTCGCCGCCTGCGAGCAGCCATGCCATGCCACACCACATGCCGTGCCGTGCCCTGCCGTGCCGTGCCATGCCATGCCATGCCATGCCATGCCATGAAGGGAAAGCAAGCGCTGAACCCCTGTTCCCTCCCCACGTTTGGCGATCTCCCAGTTATTTAACAGCATTGAAAATGGCTGTGCATAGCAGTGGCTCAGCTGTCTGGCAAATCTGTCTTAAAAATCAGCTGCTGGGCCACAGAACCAAAGGAAAGGGGCTTTTTGATTTGCTTACAAGTAAAATAGGACTCTGTTTCTCCTTTGTTCCCAGGTTCATCCAGAATTGTATGTTGATAAATCAAGGGGAGATAAATTGAAGATCAATCTAGATGTTATTTTTCCACATATGCCTTGTGCTTGTGAGTAAGACTTTTGAATGCTGATGATAATTTTCATCCTTGGCAGGGACTTGAGGCTCAGTGTGCCCATAACAAATGTGTATTTATAGATCACTTTCCTTGCACACTGGTTTCAGATTTGAGCATTGATGCAATGGATGTAGCAGGAGAGCAGCAGCTGGATGTAGAGCACAATCTGTTTAAACAACGTTTGGATAAAGCTGGCAATCGTGTAACTCCAGAGGCTGAGAGACATGGTAAGATGTTGTTCTGCCTGTCCTAGGTGGATGCTCTTATTAGTCTTTCCGCTGTATGCCTGTTTTGAGATTCGTGGGGACAAGTGACAGCAGTAGAGTGTTTAAATGCCACAAAGTCTTGAAGATAACCTTGTAGCATGCAGATCTATTAAACTACTCTTATGTCAATACTTTTGCAAGGAAATCTTTGCCTAGTCCCTCTGAAATTATAACAAAGACACATGGATGCATTTGAGGAATAAAGTTGCACAGTTGGTGGTCTTTTGGAATTAGAAATCAAGCAGCTGTTCTTGCAAAACTTGGATTTGGTTGTATCACAGCAAGTGAACAAATGGGACTATGTGGTTCAGGGAGAGAGCCTTTCTCTAGGGAGAGCTTCAGTGACTTAACATTTAAGCCTAAACTTGCACCGTACTCCATTTACTTTGTGTGTGTTTTAATGCACACCTGATAAATACATGTAGTTGATCTGTTGTTTGCAAGCTGTAATAAGTGATCCTCAGCTACGTGAACCTCTCATCTACATTTTTTACATGTTATGACTCGTCCTTTTTTTTTTATACAAACCAGAAACAATTCCGACAAAGCATTTCAATCACACTGTAATACTGTTCTGATTTTCCATTCCAAAACATGAGTTAGTTATTCCCTTTTCTGCAGTCAGTGTAGTTCTGCGTATCAGCATAGCCAAAGTTTTAGCTTTAGTATCAATTTAGATTTAACATTTCTGTTGTTGATGTTGAAAGGCTAAACTAAGCCAAGAGCTGAACAATTTCAGGCAGGCACAAGGGTTTCTCTAGTTGTCATAGGAATGTGGTGATAGTGTTCTTACTACTGTGTCACTTAGCAGCTATCACAGGTTGTGACTTTACAAATTATTGTCTGGGGACAAAAACTATTCTACATGTTGTGCAGCAGGTCCTGTATCACTTGTAATGTACTGGTTGGGTCTACTTAAGATATATTTTAGCAAAGCTTTTATGCAAGTAATGTCTGATGCCCCAGCAAGGCTTACAGATAGCCAGTTCTTTCCATGGAGGCTGTTCTTGAGAGGACAAATACTATGCTCCTTGTTGGTCTTGCTTCACACCTTAGCAGGCTACATACCTACCANCGCAGCCATGCCATGCCACACCACATGCCGTGCCGTGCCCTGCCGTGCCGTGCCATGCCATGCCATGCCATGCCATGAAGGGAAAGCAAGCGCTGAACCCCTGTTCCCTCCCCACGTTTGGCGATCTCCCAGTTATTTAACAGCATTGAAAATGGCTGTGCATAGCAGTGGCTCAGCTGTCTGGCAAATCTGTCTTAAAAATCAGCTGCTGGGCCACAGAACCAAAGGAAAGGGGCTTTTTGATTTGCTTACAAGTAAAATAGGACTCTGTTTCTCCTTTGTTCCCAGGTTCATCCAGAATTGTATGTTGATAAATCAAGGGGAGATAAATTGAAGATCAATCTAGATGTTATTTTTCCACATATGCCTTGTGCTTGTGAGTAAGACTTTTGAATGCTGATGATAATTTTCATCCTTGGCAGGGACTTGAGGCTCAGTGTGCCCATAACAAATGTGTATTTATAGATCACTTTCCTTGCACACTGGTTTCAGATTTGAGCATTGATGCAATGGATGTAGCAGGAGAGCAGCAGCTGGATGTAGAGCACAATCTGTTTAAACAACGTTTGGATAAAGCTGGCAATCGTGTAACTCCAGAGGCTGAGAGACATGGTAAGATGTTGTTCTGCCTGTCCTAGGTGGATGCTCTTATTAGTCTTTCCGCTGTATGCCTGTTTTGAGATTCGTGGGGACAAGTGACAGCAGTAGAGTGTTTAAATGCCACAAAGTCTTGAAGATAACCTTGTAGCATGCAGATCTATTAAACTACTCTTATGTCAATACTTTTGCAAGGAAATCTTTGCCTAGTCCCTCTGAAATTATAACAAAGACACATGGATGCATTTGAGGAATAAAGTTGCACAGTTGGTGGTCTTTTGGAATTAGAAATCAAGCAGCTGTTCTTGCAAAACTTGGATTTGGTTGTATCACAGCAAGTGAACAAATGGGACTATGTGGTTCAGGGAGAGAGCCTTTCTCTAGGGAGAGCTTCAGTGACTTAACATTTAAGCCTAAACTTGCACCGTACTCCATTTACTTTGTGTGTGTTTTAATGCACACCTGATAAATACATGTAGTTGATCTGTTGTTTGCAAGCTGTAATAAGTGATCCTCAGCTACGTGAACCTCTCATCTACATTTTTTACATGTTATGACTCGTCCTTTTTTTTTTATACAAACCAGAAACAATTCCGACAAAGCATTTCAATCACACTGTAATACTGTTCTGATTTTCCATTCCAAAACATGAGTTAGTTATTCCCTTTTCTGCAGTCAGTGTAGTTCTGCGTATCAGCATAGCCAAAGTTTTAGCTTTAGTATCAATTTAGATTTAACATTTCTGTTGTTGATGTTGAAAGGCTAAACTAAGCCAAGAGCTGAACAATTTCAGGCAGGCACAAGGGTTTCTCTAGTTGTCATAGGAATGTGGTGATAGTGTTCTTACTACTGTGTCACTTAGCAGCTATCACAGGTTGTGACTTTACAAATTATTGTCTGGGGACAAAAACTATTCTACATGTTGTGCAGCAGGTCCTGTATCACTTGTAATGTACTGGTTGGGTCTACTTAAGATATATTTTAGCAAAGCTTTTATGCAAGTAATGTCTGATGCCCCAGCAAGGCTTACAGATAGCCAGTTCTTTCCATGGAGGCTGTTCTTGAGAGGACAAATACTATGCTCCTTGTTGGTCTTGCTTCACACCTTAGCAGGCTACATACCTACCATTTCAGGTGGGTGTTGGGTGCAAGATGTGCAGCGGCACATTGTGTGTGGAACAGTCATTATGCATAGAGCAGAACAAGAGTACAAAACAGAGTTTCTAGATGTGTCTCATCACTTAAAATCCTCTTTTGTCTTAGAGCTGGGAAAAGAAGAAGAAAAAGTGTTTGATCCAAATTCTTTGGATGCTGATCGCTGCGAGAGCTGTTATGGGGCAGAGTCAGAGGACATTCGGTAACCTTTACACCTTTTTCCTATCTTCTTAGTGCTTGAATCCAGGTATGTTATATGCATATTTTTTTTCCAAATGTCTGTGAAGGTCAATGAGATCCTGCTCTTAGGCACATATGTAGTGATAAGAGCTGTTGTGGTTTGGCTATGCCTCTGGAAGTTGCACTCAAGATTGTTGAAAAGGTGCATCTGTAGGTTGTTTGGGTTGTCTACATGCCTGTTCAAGCAGTACAGAAATTGTATCTCAGCAGACAAGAGATTTCCTGTGTTTGGTTGGTGTCCAGAGTGGAGGTGTTTAAAGGATTTCACCGTTATGTGAGCTATCTTGATTATGCACTGGCCTTGCCTTCTCACTTCTGCTGCTGGCATTGTGTCCTTACAGGAGGAAAGACCAGACATCTCTGGCTCATACAAAAAACAGGTGTCTCTTTGTATTTCTCATTCCTCCTAATAGGAAATTACTGCAAGAATGGATCCATGATATTCCATATAGGTTCTGGACTAATCTTGGCTATTTTTGGCTCAGTGCCAAAATTGGTTTGTCCCATCTGTCAAGTTATGTCCTTTCCTAGAGATGTTTTCATCTTGAGGGTTTCATAATTGCTGCCTTCAACAGCAGGAATTCCTTCAACATGTCCAATAAAACATGAAACCAAGGAAGAAACCTGGGGTTTTTCCTGGTAACCAAGGTATTATCCAGAGGTAGAAAAGTACAAAGAAAGTTTGCAGTTTAGCCCCCCTTTAGCCCAATGTTTTGGCCTAAAAACAGAGGAAAGGAGCAATAGAAACAGGAAGATGCTTTGTTCACATGAAGAAGTTGCAGACTGCTCGTAACTGTGGGACACTGGTGTTGTTTTTGTGGCAAATTTCTTTGCCAAGGGCTGCCTTGGGTGTGTAAATGGCCAGGCAGAGCCCTCTTCAGACTCCAGTCCTGCATTCAAAAAGTGTGCATCCTCACCTTCAAACCTCAAAGGGCACATGAAGAAGCTCATGCTCATTCAGGAGCATTAGGCCACTTTTCAAGGTCCAGTCCCCAATGTTTGTGTTGCTGCTTTGTTGAAGAAGAAGAATCCATCAAGGATTCAAGTTCTGAGCTGGAGCATCTCTTCTTAATGATGAAGATGGTAAGATGGTGCTTGTGCTTTTTGCAGGTGTTGTAATACTTGTGACGATGTCAGAGAAGCATACAGGCGGCGAGGCTGGGCCTTCAAGAACCCAGATAGCATAGAGCAGTGCAAGAGGGAAGGGTTTAGCCAGAAAATGCAAGAGCAGAAGAATGAGGGCTGCCAAGTGTATGGTTTCCTAGAGGTCAACAAGGTGAGAGAGAGCTTTTGCTGTGAACCTGCTGCATCATGGTGAGGACTGTGAAAAGGCAGAGTGAGGGCATTCCTCTCCTTTTCCAGCTTTAGGTGCTTACAAGACTGTCATAGAATAACCTCTGGGATCAGCAACATCTTTGTGCTTGTCATGGCGTTCAGGAGAACAGTCAGAAAGAGCAGTGGGAAAGAGGCTAATTCGGGTTTGTGTTCTGTGGTCTGGTAGGAAGTTACGGTAGGTGGAAAAGTTTGCCTTTTCCTTCCACCTGGATACTGAGTCTTTTTGCTGAGATTTTTGGAGGAGGGGGGAGCTTCCTTCAGCTTGAATTGTTCCACCTGCCCTTCCGGTCTTAAATCAGAGGCCACAGGTGGATGCTGGAGATAGCAGTAACCACCAGCTCACCTGCAGAGGTGTTGGAGAGAGTGAAATGTTATCTCCTTTAGAAAAACAGTGGAAGCAAGGCTATCGGAATTGGTTGTCAAGGCTGAAAATGCTCAGAGAGGTGGTTTTTGCAAGTGATGTATGAAAATACCCAAGATACACCAGGTAACTATGTAACCTATCATTTTGCAGGTTAGCCCCACAAACACACAGATTGCATACCCAAGTACCTTCTAGAACTCAGACTCAGGCTATTTTTTTTTTTTGTAACTTCAGGCTCTGTTTCTTTCTTTTTTTTCTTTTTTCTTTTTTTTTTAATCCTTGTGTATTCTTCCTAGAGACCACAGTCTTTTATTTCTAGAAAGTAGACCTTGTACTTACAAATCCAGACATTGTGATTTAAACATCATCATAGGTATCGAACTGTTATGGGACCCTCTCTCAGAATATATGATGAGCAGGAGGGGGAATACTGGATGTAGGAATGGCCCAGGTGTGAGTGTCACTGGGGAAGTTTCTGGGACCTTTTTTTAGGCACTTGAAATTTTGCCCATCTTCATTCTCAACAGGTCTACAGTTAACAAAAGGCATAGGTTTGCCTAGGCGTCGAAGATGTAATATAGTATGTGAGCTTGGAACATTCACATCTTCCAAGGCAGAGTGTATATGATTGATAGAAAGTGTCAGGGAGAATTGGCACCTAATATCCATATTCCTTTCAGAGTCCAGGATGAAATTTTACCAGTTTGTCTATTGCAGATTTGGGAGGGGTTGGGGTGTTTTGGGAGAGGGATTTGGTAGGTTAAGTGCTTTATTTTTGCATGCTCTTACTTTCATGGGGGTATACATTGGATGACTGCTGTATTGTTATAAGTGTTTTCTTACTGTGTTCACTTACCGTGTTCACTCTCACTTTCTCCTCTCCTTTTCTTTGAAACTGTTATGTATTTTCTGAAGGACCAGACAGTTCCCTACTTGGAGTTAATTACTCCTTCTTCGCATTTTTATGTCCACTAAATAACCTGCATAGAACAGCTGTTATCCACAATCAGTATCAGTGTTTATCAGTATTTATGTTATCAGTATTTAGTTATGGTTTCCAGCATCACTGCCTGTAATGAACATGGGAAATTCATATGTCTCTTAGGATAATGTCTGCTTCTACTGTCACATGTGAATATGAGTTGGTTGGTGTCTGTCTTGTGTAAACAGAATTTGAAAAATCCAAACACCAATACAGCTGCTTTACTTACATAGATTCAGACCTTTTAATGAAAGGTTACTCTCTCCTACAGGTAGCTGGAAATTTCCACTTTGCACCAGGAAAAAGTTTTCAACAGTCTCATGTACATGGTAAAGTATTTTCTTTTCCTGCTTGTTGAACCTTTTGGTTTCAAGTGTGTCTGACCATTTTCTTTTAATATCTTCGCATTACTGTCTGTAGTAACAAAAAACTTTAAC
Source organism: Donacobius atricapilla (assembly GCA_013397315.1). Lineage (NCBI taxonomy): Eukaryota > Metazoa > Chordata > Aves > Passeriformes > Mimidae > Donacobius > Donacobius atricapilla. The sequence continues at coordinate 19,933 of WBMY01006629.1, forward strand.
AATGTCCTCCCCACTGAAGCAGTGTTGTTTCACTGGTTTAGAACTATCGTGAACAAACAGAAAACTAGTAGCTAGGGGTGCTGCCACATGAGTGTGGAAGAACTTGGCAGAGAATGTTTCTGGGCAGTCTCTCAGTTCTGCAAAACTTTGCTGCTCTGCAGTCAAACAACCTTAAGTAAAGTTTTCAGTCCAGGACCTGACTACCAGTACCTCTGGAAAGGATATTTTCCTCTATTCATATGTTTCAGAGTAAAATTTAAGTTGTGAAGGACTTCTTTTGAGTATATATATAAATATAGCATGGCCAGAACAATAGTGGTAGTTTAGAAAATCATGAAATGGTTTGAGTTAGAAGGGACCATTAAAGGGCCATGTAGTCCAACTCCCCTGCAATGACCAAGGACACCTTCCACTAGAGCTGGTTACTAAGAGCCCCGTCCAGCCTGGCCTTGAATATTCCCTGGGTCTGGGCATCCAGCAGCTCTCCGGGCAACCTGTACAAATGCCTCATCACCTTCAACATATACAATTTCTTATATCTAGTCTGAATCTGCACTTCTTTAGTTTAAAGCATTGCCCCTTGTCCCATTGCAACGAGCCTTGTTAAAATGTCTGTTCCCATCTTTCTTATAGTTTCCTTTAGGTATTGGAAGGGGCTCTCAGGTCTGCCCAGAGCCTTCTCTTCTCCAGGCTCTCCCAGCCTCTCTCCATAGCAGAAGTGCTCCAGCCCTTGGAGCATCTTTGTGGGCTCCTCTGGACTCACTCCAGCAAGTCCACATCTTTCCTGTGTTGGGGATCCCAGAGCTGGAGGCATCTCTGCAGGTGGGGTCTCACCTGAGTGGAATAGAGGGGGAGAGTCCTCCCCCTCACCTGCTGCCCATGCTCCTGGGAATGAACCCAATATGCAAGTGGTTTCTGAACTGCCAATGTGTATGGCCAGGTCATATTAAGCTTCTCATCCAGTAACACCCCCAGTTCCATCTCCCCTGGGCTGATCTTGACTTGTTCATCCCCAGTCTGTGTTGGTACTGGGCGTTGCCCTGACCCAGGTGCAGCACTGTGCACCTGGTCGTGTTAAACCTCATGACGTTCACTGTCCCCACTTCTCAAGCTTATACACGTTCCTCTGGATGGCATCCTGTCCCTCAGGCATGTCAACCTCACTACTCAGCTTGTAATTACCTGTAAACAGGCTGAGGTGCACTCAATCCCACTGTCAATGTCATTGATGAAGGTATTAAACAGTACTGGTCCTAACTGGCACCCCACTTTTTAATTCATCTATACATTGACCCATTGACCACTACCCTTTGGATGTGATCATCCAAACAATTCCTTATCCAGTGAAGAGTCCACACATCAAATCTGTATTTTTTCCTTCTATCACTCACCCCAATTTAATCTGTACCACTGAGGTTAAGGTCAGGGGAGAATGCGAATGTGCTTGATGAGAGTAACTGGTGATTTGGAGAAAAATGGACAAACAGTTGAGCACAGAAGCAGCACTTTTGTACAAACAGCAATAACGAGAAAAGACTGGTTTTTCCCACAATACTGATTGTTAGTAATAAAGAAAATGTTTCACTTATTGTGGCAAAACCTCTTCGTGTACTTAAACTATCACAACAACAGCAACCTCACTACAGCCAGGATCAACAAGGTCACGATGTATATGTTAAGGAGAAGCATCCCTGTATTACATGTGTCTGTAACAGTCAAGAATGTAGGCTGGCTGCCTCAGAGCAAGTACTTTGTGTACAGAGAGGAGGGGATGAGGTCAGGATAAGCTCTCTTAATTCCATGTCCTCCAGGAGTGCTGTGTAGTTGAATTAAAAATTCAGTCAGAAAATACAGATAAAACCCAAAAGGGCTGTGTAGTTACTGCCAATCTCATCCACTCATTTGCTTGTTCCCACTGGCTGTATCGGATGGCCTCCTCTTTCTCAGTGGAAAAAGAGTGTGTGGTTGCTTCCCGCTCTCTCGTTGCCCCTCAGCATGTCATAGGCCTTTCCTATGCAGGGCTCAGGGTATATCTTTCCCTGCTGAAGAGTCACAGCTTATGAAGCTGGTCATTTGTGGAAGCTGTTCAACCTCTGAGCTTCCTTGTGGGATTTCTCTAAACCTGTTTCAGTTCAGTTCTATCTGAAGGTACCAGACTGCATCTAGAATTAAGGTCCACGCTAAGCATGAGATGCAGTAGCCTAATGATTTTCTTCTGTTTGTTCTCTCTTGCTTTCCTAGTTATTCATAAAGTGTGATTTTCCTTTTTACCCAGCCTTTTCCTTGGGAGTTTTTTCATGTCACTAGCCAAATAAGGAATTTTTCCCAGACCCATAAGGAAAATAGACTGTTCAGAGCATGGTTGTTTTCTTGTACATGACTCACTGTAACCTTTCTTTGTAATCCTTTGTTTTTTCTCCCTTTAATTACAGATAAAGAATTTGACTAGTATTAGAGGACAGAGTTCTGTGAGATATTTCCAGAACTCTTATCTCATTTGGATCATAGTTCCAGAAAAGAACTTATGCTTTTGTGATGTTTGATTCCTTCAGTAAGGTCTGCATTAACATGCAGTCCTGTTAATGCACTTAACAGAATGTCACACAGGATGAAGCTGAATGTCTAAGAGAAGTCTGAGTATTCCAAACTGTTGTTGTTGGAAGTCACATTAACAATTCACTAAATAATTTTTCTAGACCTACGTGATGGAGAACTCTAATGACTGACAGTATTTTTGCTTTTCCTTCTATTCCCTACTGATATGAATCATTAGAGCATATGGGGGTTAAGAATATCAGTACTGTGGAAAGTTCAGTCCACTGCACCATTCTTCCTGCCTCCCACTGGAGTCTGTACCACATTTGTACAGCTGATAGTTGGATTTTTATGTTGTGGTGGCACTGAAATACCAAAGCTTGCATATCACCTTTCCAGTTTCTTGCATTGTTTCTCTCTTCTTATACTGAGGGTTCCTGTTGTACCATAGAACTCCAGCCAGGAAATGGGCATGGGCGTCATTGTGACAGTGCCAAGGGTCCTATTAAGCAGCACTTTGTAGATCTGACTGCAAATGTAATCTTGATCTGAGCTTCTTAACTTTTGTGGTGTGCTTGGTGTTAACATCTTGAAACTGTGACTTCTTCCCTGGAGAGAAGCAAGTTGAAATAGCTTTATTTCAAAAAGTAGAATAAGAGGGGCTGACACACATGACAGCACTGTCTAAGGTGCAATTTTATTTCTGTTTAGTTATTTAACTTCAGTTATATATGACTTTATTTACATAAGGTCTGTGTTCTCAGCTCTCCATTAGAGGCTGAGCACTTTACTACTAGAGGTAGTGTTTTATCTAGTTTTCACCATTACTGTATGTTTTAGTGTGTATTGCTACTCATTCCTAATCTCAGGTCATCAGAATTGTCCTCTCTAGGATGATTCACATGGCTGATCTTATGCCTTTGTGCCATCTAAAATGGTTAATTACCTATTAGGAAGTGCATAAATACAATGCTTGAACTTCTTGGACAGGTACTCCATCTCTGTTCTTCACATCCCATGTTCCCTGAGAATCCAAGCTGAACCTTTGGAAGTGTGTTGCTTTTAAATGAAGCAGCGACACTGCTTTTCATCCCAAGTTATTGGAAACATTTAAAATTTAGGCTTGCACCATGATGTGACACCGTGTCAGAAAAGACTTACAACTCTGGAATGTCATACTGGCTGCAACTGGTCATTTGTTTTTCAGTTGCACTGAGAAATCCCAGATCATTAGGAGGAGGATTGAAAGAGATTGTGAGGGGGCCTGAAGCATTTCCAGTCAGAATTCTTAACACTGAAACTAGTAGTTTTGGCTCTCCTGCATTAAGGGAGGCCAGAGTAAAACATTACTGATACTTAGAGTCTTCTGTTTTAAGCAGGACAGCCTCAAACCTTTCTTATTCATTTGGTTCTTGCTGAGATTGGAGTTGCTTCACTGTTGTCTGTTTAAGCTTTGAATCCTAAACTGAGATTTTATGTTTGGGTTATGCAATGTGCTTCAGGTTTTGGTGAAGTTCTCTTTCAATTTTGCATCTGCAAGGACAGCCTCCAGCATCCTGAAGACACACTGTCAATGACTGTGACAATTTCTGTGGCTAAAGCAGTCTGTATGTGGTCCAAATGTTGTGGTTTTCTTACACCCTACATGTCAGCTGGAGGAACAAAGTTATCTTTGAAGATGCTGTTTTTGAGAGATTACTCTTTGTTTTCGTCCTCTTTTGTGCTGATGACTGTGGAAGGAAAAAACACAGCTAAGCTGCTCTTTGAGATGATGATGGTCTTAGAAAAGAAGATGCCTACTTGGAGCCACCAAGCTTTGCTTAGAAAGGTGTGAAGCTTTGTTAGCTCTCTAGGAGTCAGATCCACTGGTCAGTTGTACATCTTCATTATTGTTCTTCTTATGTATTTAAGGAAGGGCTTGTTTCTTTCTCTGCTAGTGATTGACAGCCAGAACCTATTTGAACTCATCTTGGCAGTGTGGATGACCCCAAATAGTCTCTCTTACTTTACATACTTCTTAGTGTTTTGATTACTGAATTGTGAAAAGATATCAAGTCTTTGACTGAAGTCTGGTTGTCATTTTTCAAGTCCCTTGGCACCTTCTCAGTGTCAGCCAAGAGCAAGTGACACTACTTTTTCTGCAGAGACGCAACTTCCTTCTTTCTTCCTTTCCTATAGCTCAACTATTTGGGAGCCTGTTACTGTTACACAGGCCTCTACAGGTAGCAGTTGCTTATCTGAGCTCTTCTCCTGCCCAACAACATACTTGAAAAAAAATTTCATGGGACTCTGTCTCCATTAGGGCACCAGTTCAGTGTGGAGGAGATCCAAACCCTCTGATCACCTGTACACTATTCCTGCCATAGAGGAGGAATGTATGAGCTTGTTCTAACTTTTGTCACAAAGTAGTGTCTGTTAGGGAACTATTTTTATCCCCATACTGAATACTGAACGCTGAGAGTGTTACTTCATCCTCAGCATTGCTGAGGGCTTTTCTTTTTATGCTAGTGACTTCTTACCAGTTTGGTTGTCTTGGTGCTGAAAGATGCAAGGTCTCACCCATTTATGGTGGATAAACTCTTTTCAAGTTATATCAAGTCTGTTTTGGAGACAAGAAGAATGACACTTTCATCTTTCACTTCACTATCATCCATCAGAGCTCAAGTAGTACCAGTTGTTGGGAATGTTTAACATTTGTCAAGTAGCCCTCTGGAGTGGCCTTTCCCTCTCTATACCAAAAATCATGCTATTGTAGAAGCACCAGCAGAGGGGATCAGAATTTCTATGGGAGGAATTCAGAGGCCCATAAGACTATAAGGCCCTGTAAGTCTATGACAGTTACTGATTAGTGTTAAATATATATATTGCACAGTGTTGAATACAAATGAATAAGCTTTTAAAACAAACAAAAAAGGAGTTTACTTAACCTCCTTTGAGATACGCTGTTCAAACATACATTTCCCCTGCCCCAATCCTTCCTAGTATTCACCTTTGTCAGGATCTTGCAACAGTACGAGCAAAACCAGCCTCATGGTTTGTCATTTTCTCTGTGCATCAGGTGGGATGAAAATAGCACAAGACTAATTAAGAGTAAAAAACCTGTTACCCAGCTTTGAATGTTCATATGTAGTAAATATAAACCTTGAGTGCATTTCTGAATAGCTTTGCTCCTAAAATGAACTCTCTTACCTTATGACTGAAAAAGAATCTAAATATAACCAGCATTGTTGTTTGGCTTGTTGCTTTGGAGCTCACTTAACATATATGCACTTCCCGCTGTGTTTTCCCTTTTGGTTATTAATTACTGCATCTTGAGTTCTCTGTTACACTTTAAATCATTGCTTGACCATATATCAGCCCTATAGCTGTCTAGGGGGTCATTTTAGCTGGCCTAGAAAGCACACTAGCACAGATGTTACTCTTCTCCTTTTTGATATGAACTTTAAATGCTATTCTACCTGAGTCTCTTTATCTTTTCTTTGTAAGAATATGAACATCTCTCTCTTCTCTCCTACTCTGCTTCTTTTCCCAGTGCATGCTGTTGAGATTAGGTGTTGCTGTATCCTTTCTTTTCCTCAGAACTACAGAACTAACATAATTTTTGTTATTTGCTGACCCCATAAATCTCCTTTGGAAGGAGCTGTTGATCTAGGCTGAGACTCGAGATTTCCAGGAAGCTAAAAGGAGAGCTATGCCAGGTCCTTCTTCTGTGGTAAATGAGGTGGAAGAGGTTGAGAATCTTTGTTTTAAATGATTTTAATATCTCCACGTTGGAGATAATGTTTTGGCAAATGTTAGCTGCACTGTGCAGCTAATGTGCTTGAGGGGAGCATGCTGACATGTTAGTGCAACTTCTGCCTTTTTAAGTCAGATGAGAGAACTATCTCAATCTCCTTTGTACAATACATTAGAGAATATCTCTTGAGAATTCATGTACCAAGCCAGCTGATCTGTGAGTAGTTTGTAGGAACTTTTACAAGGGTTATTAAACCACTGGATTTTTCTAAGCATAATCATGGCAGTTGCAGGTTGAGATACGGTGTTTTGAGTCAGTAACGTCTTGCAGAGGGCTCAGACTCTCAGCTTTGCTCACTCCATCTCTTAGCTGCAGCATTTTATGTGTTGCTCCCTGCCTCAATCCCCTCTTCACAGCCCATCTTTATGCCTTTTCCATCTTCCTGCCACTGTGCTCCTGTAAGATATTTTCCTCCATAAAATTAATCCCTAGTTTGAAAAGTGGTGTCCTATCTCACCTTGGAGCAATGTGTTCAGGTGGCAGTCTTTGGTTTTTTGAAACCTTCACATGTTTAATGACAGAGTCCTGAATGGATTTAAGTGCTTTTAATCCTCTTCTATGGGTTAAGGACTGAATTTTGAAGTCCAAGGAGCCCTTGTGATTGTTCAGGTCAGAAATGCAGGATGGGGGGACTTCTTCAGATAGATAGCAGTTGTTAAACCTGTTACTAAAACCACAAAGAAATCTTGGTTCTATAAAGCAGAGTTCTTGACAAACGTAAGATGTTTAACAGATATCTTTACTTTGCCTGTTAGGTGTGGTTAAGGAGCAAAGAAATGTGTTTGTTTACTCGGAATTAAGAGTCTTTGGTCCTAGCAGACAGTCTTGTAAAGATCTTCTGTTTTCCTTCCTTGTCCTGTTCCTTATCTTAGCTGGCGAAAATGCCAGCTGGTTTATGTTGAGGTAAACATGTATCTGCACCGTAGAGTATGTACATATGTGCTTAGCTTAATCATCAGTGATCAAGAAGAAATAAACCTGTGGACTGGTGAAAGACTGTTTTAGTAACTGAACTGCTTTACTGCAGAGTTGTAAATCACTTATTGGATAGGAGTTTTGTAAAACGACTTAGTTGTGGAAAGTGTAGCAGAGCACTCTGCGGACATTTTGTTTTCAATAGGCATAACTATTAATAGGGATCACACACAATATAAATCTAGTGTGACAGGTTAGTTAATGTCTGGTCCTTCTCAGGTGGTATCCTGGGATGTCTCTGGTACTGTGCTATTCCTGTAAGTTTTGTCATGCTCACTAGTCTTCAGTACAACTTCACATGTACCAGGATGTGTGACTACCCAGGTGATAAAGCTGATAAACACCATAATCCTGCAAAGGGTTCTAGGAGCACAGCTACCAGAGGATCATCCTTCTACCTCTCAGTGCATCACTGTGCCAGTGCTGCTGTGGGATTAACCTTACTTTGGAGCTATTCTGACTGGAAGAATAGCCTCGCATAAAGCAAGACTTGCATTTCAGACTTTTAGAGAGTCTGAGATGGCTCATAACTGAAAGGTGGGTGGGATAGGAATGAGCTGTGGGACTAAAAGCTGGCAGGACAAAGAAGGTTTTATTTCTTTGGTGGTATGAAATCATAGAATATCCTGAGTTAGAAGGGACCTACAAGGATAATCATGTAGGTCTGGTTTAAATGTAGACCCACTAGATCCAGGATCTCTGTGGAACTTGGTTATAACTGAAGGTTATCCTGCTAGTGTCTGTACAAAAGGTCGCAAGACTTGACACTTCACTGGCAGCTAAGCTTGACTCTTGACAGAACTCTTGACTTAAGTGCAAATAATAGTGCAGCATGAAACAGCCTGGTATTGCTGGTAACTGTTAAGAAAAACAGCATAGCATAATGCCAGGGCCACTTCTCCTTTCATTTCCTTCCCCTGCCCACCATCACATATGCTTCCAATTTTTTACTAGGAATTTCTTTTTTAAAATTCATTGATACAGTTAGCACAGGCACACAAACCTGTGTGCTGTCACTGTGCTAGTGGCAGTGACAGGTATACGCTGCAGTCAGAGACAGCAAAAGGAGTATCTGAAGCCAGTGCAGCTCTGAGCTCTTTAAAATGCAGAACCATTGCCTTAATTCCAAGCACTGCAGTCTGGGCATTTAGCTGCAAAATGCAAGGACCTCTCCCTACATCAGAGCCTTAGGAGGAGTGTCCTTTAGCGTTAACATTTCCTTTTCTAACTGTACGTTCTCTGTTTTGCATGTACATCTCTTTGGGTTTAGTAAGGGGTTTATATAAATACAAATACAGCTTTTGGTGGTTTACCGAAAAATGTTAATTGAAAAAAAAGAGTTCATAGCACACTCAAATAAATGTTTTGAAGGAGAGGCTCGTTCAAATCAGATCTTTAGCTTTACAGCTGTCGTTGTTTGCTACTGGCCAAATGCCAGGCACCTGCGGAAGTTTTTTGTTCATTCTCTCTTGCTCTCAGTTGGACTGAGAGGGAGAAAAAAATTAATGAAGGGCTCATGAGTTGAGATGAGGACTGAGAGAAAACACTCCTAAGAGCAAAACAGGCTGAGATTTAAAGGTATAAAGTAAATTTATTATTAACAGAGTCAGAGAAAGATAATAAGAAGTAAAGTAAGCCTTTAAAACACCTTTATTTTCCCCCAGCTGCTCCCTCTTTCCCACTGACATTGCAGGGAGAGAGGGTGTGGGGGTTTTGGTCCGTTTGTCACCTGGGATCTTTTTCTGTTTGCTGAGAGAGAGAAATCCTTCCTCTGCTATGGCTTGAGTCCCTCTCATGGACAAACAGTCTTCCCAAAATTATTGCGGCATGTCACTCATCCACAAAGTGCAGTCTTTTAAGGATAGACTGTTCCAGTTTGGAAGCAAGGATCCTCTATCTCTGGAAGCACAGGCCCTCTCTCTCTGTTCAGGTGTTGCACTGCATTACAGCTTTCTTTGGCATCCACCCACTCCAGCATGAGCACTTCTCCCACGGGCTGCAAGTGGATCTCTGCATCCCCCATGGACCTCATGGGCTGCAGGGGCACAGCGTGCTTCACCATNGCTACTCCTGTGGGCCTTTCTTGCTACCAAAACCCAGGCTCTGCCAAATCAACACAGCAGCTTGTCTTGTGCTAGGCTCTCAAGGGAGCCGCGTTTCTAATCTTTGTTAATAATATAGCAACACTTCGTGATCTGACTCCATTACCTCCTAAAGCAATAGCACATGATTATTGAACTGTTCTACTTTGCTAAAGTGAAAGGTGAGGTCTGTCTTCCTGAGCATATGAATTTACCTATTAAAATGGCCACAGCCTCTGGCTTCTTTGATGATTGTGTACCTTTGGATAAACCTGGTTTGGAGTGAAACTGAAATGGAGTTACAATTTATATTTTCATCCTGAGACTGATGCTTCTGGTATTGCAGGAAGTCATTTAAGTAGCAAACTAAAGGATATCCATTGCCTCCCACTGCCCATATCTCTGCCAGGTCCCTTCTAGGGGTGTGTGGTGCTGCCAGCATTGTCACATTGCTATATGTGGGAAGAGCAGAGATGGGGCAGGCCAAATTCCCCAAATCACAGCACTGGTGACAGTCACTGTGGCCCTACCCATGGTTTGTAAATACCCTGCTCAGGCCATCCCTGCAAAGATTTTCCTTTCTTAATAAGTTCTCTGGACAGCAGTAGCAAGGCTGATAGGCAGAGTGCTGAGAGTTACAAAGATGATGATGATTTTTAAGGGCACTTGCATGTTACATTAAAGCGTGTGCTCTGCTCAGTTGTTAGTTTAGATCTGTTGTGCCTCTGCATTTTACAGTAGTGGAGGAGTTATGTGTGGCCAACAGCAAAGCTTTCCTTTCTCGCTTCTGGGATCTTGCTTTTGCTCTAGATGAAGAATACACGCAGGTGAGGACTGAATACCTAATCTGAAGTAACCCCAAATTAAATTTACTTGCCTTCATTCTAGCAGTCACTCTGTGTCAAGAGGGGTATTACAACAGTTTTATCTGTCACACACCCTACTATGCCAGCGAGAGAGAAATCAGACAATTGTCTTGCCGTTTCAGATTGTGATGGAAATGAAAGGTGCTCCCTTATTGCTAGAATATGATAGACAGATATTATTGTTATGACAATGTGAGCTATATTGTTAACTATTTTTCTATTACAGTTCACGATCTGCAGAGCTTCGGACTTGATAATGTAAGTGTTCCTAAGGCAGTGCCCTAGATCTCTTAGTATATTTTCCTTCTGGATTTCCCTCCCGTTGCCACATTGAGATCCTAGATTGCTGCAGATTTGGCTTTATGAGTCTAAACAGAACCTGGGTCTTGCTTTCACAGAGGGTTCTGAAATAAATTCTGTGACATTTGCATGCTGCCTGTCAAGTCTATGCCTCTCTTCCTGAGGCCTGCCTTTCTCCTTAATCTATGCGTCACAGTTTCTTAAAGTAGATACTGTCTCAACTGCTTCTGGATCCATTGGAGTTTACCTCGTGCTGGGAGGAAAGCAGATGATGCTCATACCTATTCCTCCAAGGCAGCTGATAGCATGTGCTGCTATGGCAGGGAGAGGAGTGGGTGAGAGGGCCTGCTCTGTAGATGGGAGGAAAAGGCACCGAGATCTGAGGATTTCCAGCAGGAGAAGGAGAAATTCCTTGTCTTGAAATCTCCTATGAATAAAAAAGAAAAGCAAATGTTTTGGAATTTCCTGTTAGGATGCACAGAGAAAGGGAGCACCTGTCTCTATTCTAGAGCCACACTCAGAATAATATACAAATAATAAACTTCGGGCCCCTTACCTTACCCCTCATGTGCTGTGCAGCTGTTTGAGTTATTAGCTTTTCCATTTCAGATCAATATGACGCACTATATCAAACATCTCTCATTTGGAAGGGATTATCCAGGCATTGTGAACCCTCTGGATGGGACAGCCGTCACTGCACAGCAAGGTAAAAGCCAGTTGAAAGAAGTCTGCTTTTAAGTATCTGTATTAATAAGTGTTAGAAGAGAACAGGACCAAAGTTCCCAGTTTTAACAAAAATCCTGACAGTGTTATGTGAAATGTGACTCCCCCTCCTTGTGCTCTTTCTGGAGCAGCTGTCTCCATCCACCTGGAAGAAAACTGCCAACATGTTTGGATTCTGTGACCTTTCTGAAAGATATCTCTGTTCAGTGTTTGTGGATGCACAACAGCAGGTACAGCACGTCATTGTTAAAGGCCTACCTCAGATATAGCTCAAGGAGAGCCCTCTCTACTACATGCAGTGATAGAGAACCAGAAGATGCAGGGTGGAGAAAAAAAGGCCTAATTGGTAGTTGCTGGAGAGCTCTGGTGTCTGCCTGACCTTGACATATCCAACAGTAAGAGCTTGAAGAGCTGCAGTGAAGTTGAAATATTGCTGATCTTTTCTAGATAGCTCCAGATTTGCTGGCTTGAGAATGAAAAACAGTTTTTTCTTCATGCTGCTGCTGTGCAGGATTTTATTTCCACAAGCCTGCTTTTCTATGAAAGGTCCTTTACTTGCTACTGCAGAGTTTTTTTCTTTTTAGATGCACTGAAGTCTGGAAAGTTTGTCTTTGAAGGTAATTGGAGCTGTATGTAATAAAGCTTGGAGAAAGAAGTCATTTGCTTTGAAGTGGTGATAGGATTTTTAGTCCTACCTGAATCCATTCTTTCAAGTTTTCTACCACTGATTTTGATCCTTGTACCCAAATCAGAGGATGGCATTTAAAATAAAGTACAAAAAAATTAAGAGGCGTCATAATGTTCAATACAATTATGATGCTGTAGTTATTCTGTGGAGTAACAAAACTATCTGAGAGGGAAGACCTGTAGCTGACTGGTAAATTTCTGCATAAGCTCAAGCTTTTCATCCTGAGCCTCCGGGAACCAGTTGGTAAATTCTTGAAGAATTCATTTGTGAAGACACGCTCCAGTAAAGAAGTAGGAGCAGTAGATTGCATGTCAAATGTATGTTTATTGCAGCTGAAGATACCATATGCAAGAATTACTTCTGCTATAGAAATGGGTGAATAATCTTCTCTAGGGAATTTCATAGAAAACAGTTTTTTTCTTGCATTGTGTTATCCTTAAGAGAGCTGAAGGAACAGGCTGGTCTGAGGCAACAGGAGGGGTTCTATTTTTTTTTCCATTGATCCAGATTTTCCTTCTCGTCTTCTGATACAGTAAATGCCATGTTCCTACAGGAATAAACTGCAATATTAATTGAAGTTGATATGAGATACTCATTTAGACCTGAATATGTTTTCTTAGGGCTATGTTGTTAAAAATAAGAAAATTTCCTGGACTAGAATCAAGTTTGCAAGAAGTTTTACTGGTAGAGCTATAGGGAATTCATAGAAGATTTCCATTTAGTCAAGGCCAGAATGCCATGAGTTTTGGTTTTGGTTGGAGCAGAAATGAGATTCACTTTGGCAAAAGGAAGACACATTTCAGACATTAACTTTACTCTCCTTGAAAACCTTCAGCAGCTGTTGTGCAGAAAGATGTTCCCTGACAAGCTGAACAAAACCAGTTTGTGTCTACTTGACTTGTCAGTGAAAAGATTCCAGCTTATTGCTGGATATTAATTGTGTCTCTCCCTGTCTTTGCTTATAGCTTCCATGATGTTTCAGTATTTTGTCAAAGTGGTCCCCACTGTGTATAGGAAAGTAGATGGTGAAGTAAGTACCTTTTTCCCTGTTATTTTGACAAGTGAAAGCCTTCACTTTCTCTTCATTCTTGATGCTGACAGTGACTGTGGATCCAGATGTGTTGCCAGATGTATACCGGGGCAGTATTGTAAATTTAGTACTTTGAACCCCCAAGTGTGGAATTTGGTAAAGAAACCAGGATAGTATCTTTCTCAGCTTGGATTGTAATTTGTGTCATAACTTTGTAGGGATGATAGAACATAATTTCATTTTACAGAAATCCGGTTTAATTGCTCTAAGAATAGGACTAGTATGAGCAACGTGTAGAAGAACGGCAGGGCACAGAAGAATGCTGGAGGGTGAAGATAGGTTATCTCTGTCTTTCTTCACTCTCCTGCCACTATGTATTGTTTTCCTTTTTCTCACTCTTGATTAGTTATGGCTTTCTGCCATCATTGCTGTCTCCTGAAGCATGATTAGCAGGACTGCATTTTGTTGACGTAGACTCTGGGTTGAGAGGGACAGCTTATGCCATTGCATGCCAGCAGAGACCAAATAGTCCAGCCTGGGTGTGATGCATTCCTCATACTATGGGCTAGCTGCGGCTTTAACTGGTAGCCCATAGTAAAAATAGACCTGATAGCAAATACCTGGTCTTGATAGAGCTCTTCATGACTCTTTCCAACCACTGTCCACTGTCGGGCTGCCCACATGGGCAGGCCTACGCAGATATGGTTCATTGAACTCATGTTTTAGTAGCCTTTCCTATTCTCTGTCAGCAAAACAATGTTTGCTCTGTTTGTTTCCTGGTAGGTGGTAAGAACTAACCAGTTCTCAGTTACACGACATGAGAAAATAGCGAACGGGCTACTGGGAGACCAGGGTCTGCCTGGTGTCTTTGTGCTGTATGAGCTTTCACCCATGATGGTGAAGCTGACAGAGAAACACAGGTAAGAGACATTTCATTCTACTTCATTCATCCTTCATTGATTTTGTCGTTTTGCATAGCTTGAAACTTCATCCTCACTTAAACATGACAGTGCAAATGCCTGAAATTCATCCAAACCCCTTCCCAGCCAGTGGAGAGGAAGAGGTGCTCACTGATGCCCTTCCTTTCTGTGTGAACCCTGGTTAGGGATTGGGTTTTTTCTGTGACTCTGTGAAGCATTGTAATCCAGTATCAAGATGGAAAAGGAAAGTGGTGCAAGGAGCAGAAGTGTGATATAGTGGTTCTTGGTTCTGACTTCTAATGGGAAGACCAGATTTATACAGCATACTCATTTTACCGGCAGCACCCACACAGTCCCACTGGTTCCTTACTCTGCATTTGCTATAGCTTTTCTACATCTTGCAGCCAATGTGAAGCCTCTTCTTCTCTCTGGGTTAATGGCTAATGTGCAGCTGCAGGGGAAGAGAAGGGGTTGTAGCTGTCCAATCTTTGAGGTTCATAATGGGGGACAGAAAATGTCTATATCTTAAAATGTATTAACATGTGCTTAGGGATTTAGTTACTGTGTTACATGACCCTGCTGTGCATTCTCACTGGGTAGGAATGAATAATGTCTTAAGGATTAAAAGCCCATCTTTTAAGTTTATAATTTCGGTACTTCCTCTTAGTGCTGCTGACTAAAAGTAGCAGTGACAAACTCCATTCTGTAGCCAATAGGGGTTAATTAATTCCTTAATCTGAGAATTGTCAGCTGTGAATATTTAGGTAATGCATACTTATATGGTATGATGAACATTATTATGATTATTAGTTAATTGTTACATACCTGACATTGGTACCTGAGTTCATGTTGGTTGTTCAAATTCTAGGTCCTTTACTCACTTTCTCACTGGAGTTTGTGCCATTGTTGGAGGCATATTTACAGGTATTGCACCTTTCAATCATTTTACTTTCTAAAGTGTAAGCATTTACTATCTTACACCTTCTAAAGTCTGCATGTCTAGTAATAAATCCTTGTTCAATGAAGAGAGATGATTTCAGCCTTCAGGAAGCAATACAGCATGTTCTGCAGAGCCACAGGAGTGGCATCAGACTGAAGTTAGCACTGGAGGTTTACAAGATGCTGTAGATGATGTATACCTCTTGCAGCATTTCATTTCATTAGACCTATAGACCTACTGTAATATTTCATTTGGTTGCTCTACAGGACATTTTATTTTCGAACAAATCTGTTCTTTCACAGACCATATGATAGCATCTGTACTTGCATTCTTGGCCAGCTTGGGTCTGTAAGCAGATAGTTGTTTTCATGTGGAACCAAAACCAGTAAAATCTGTGAACCCAGGTTGCCATAGGCATAATATATATATCAGAGATATCAAACTGCATTTGCAGATATAGGAGCTCCAGCTAGTATTCTGCAAGAACTAGATGGGGTCTTGTGAGGAGAGGCTGTTCCTGCAGATCCATCTGCGTATCTCACTCTCAGTGCTGGCATCTGGAATAGCTAATCAGTATCTGCTCAGCTCTGTGCATGGGAGCAGCCTTAGTCCAGCCATTCTTTCCAGGTAGTAATCCAGGGTGCTCGTAGTCAGAGATGTGGGTGTTAAGGGCCAGCCTGAAGATGTTGTCAGGGACCTGAGAAGACAGTTTCTGTGTCAGGTAACATCTGTGTCTCATAATATCATGCCTTTATCTGCAAGGTTTTCCCATCATCTAAGGTGTCACAGTGCTCAATTAACGTGATACTGTTAAACAGAATTTCTGTCTGCATTAAATTTTACCCTGTTCATCTCTCTGATTTGAAAAATCATTCAAAAATTACTTTCATGACAAATTCAAGTGCCCTTTAGCACTGACTAGGTTTGACAGCCAGTTCATGTTTGCTGCCATACACCACACTCAGACTCTGTATTCTAGAGATCAAATCAACTGGCAGCCAGTAAGGTCAATTACTTTTGCCAGCAATAGTGTGGCCAGCAGGACCAGGGCAGTGACTGTCCCCTGCTACACACTGGTGATGTGCCTTGAGTCATGGGTTCAGTTCTGGACCCTTCATGACAAGGAAGACATTGAGGTGCTGCAGCGAGTCCAGAGAAGGGAATGGAGCTGGGGAAGGAGCTGGAACGTAGGTCTGATGAGCAGCAGGAGGGAGTGCTCAGCCTGGAGAAAAAGAAGCTCAAGAGGGACCTTCTCACTCTCTACTACTACATGAAAGGAGGTTGGAGCCAGTTGAGGATCAGTCTCTTCTAACAGGGACAGGACGAAAGCAAATGGCCTCAAGTTACACCAGTGGAGGTTTAGATTGGGTATAAGGGAAAAAAATTTCATCATGGAAAGGGTTGTCCAGCCGTGGCACACACTGCCCAGACAGTTGTAGAGTCACCCTCCCTGGAGGAATCCAGAAGACTTGTAGATATGACACTTAGGGACATGGTTTAGCACTGGACTTGGCAGTGCTGGGGACAGCTGGACACTGTGACTTCAGAGGTCTTTTCCAAACTAGATGATTCTATGCTATTCTGAAGTCATCTCTTAAATATTGTTAACGTAACAAGTATCAAATTGATTCTACAAGTACACATAATTTCAGGGCAAAACAACCTCACAGGAGTCATCTGAAGCATTACTCAAAGACCAAATATTTAGTCCAATAATTCCATATTATATAGTAATAAACAGAAGATTCAATTCCCATTTTAGCTGCAATGCTTTGTATCATATTGAAATATATGTCTTCGTAATAATTTACTTATTCCTTTGACTGACGTTTTGAATAAAAGAAAGAATATGAAGCTTTATAAAATGAAATCATTGAAAAAATGCTCCCTAGCAGCCTTTGTGTTCCCTCCCTAGCGGAAGCTCAAGGTTCCAGTACTGTGAAAACTTTGATTGTCTGGGGTTTGTGGTACAGTAGACCCATTCTGAGGTTTTTTTATGGTCACAAACAAGCACTGAATTAATAGGCTTCTTCAGGGCTGGAGAGGTTTGGGGAAAATACTTCAGAAAGAATTAAAGGCAGTGGTTTGTATTGTTTTTTGTCTGCTTGGTTTACACTGCCATCTCCAGTAAGGGCAGCATATGGTACTTTTAAAGTTGCTGTGAAATGAGCAAGAACTGGGAAACATGCCCCTTACAGGCTGAGTCAAGGCAACAATGTGGCATAAAGCTCTCCACATCAGCTTCCTCTCCAAACTCTTCTCAGTCATCAGTGAACGCACATGACTGGGCCTGTCTCTTTTACTTCTGAAAAAGGGATCTCTTGTAGAGAAGCATGATCACCTCTGTCCTGCAGGCTGGGTCTTGTCTGTCCTGAGATGAGGACTTTACTATTCTGAGCAGCAGCAGAGAACCTTTTTCTGTGGTGGACCTCGGATTTCCTTTCCTCTGACATCAGGGTTTGTGTTTTCTTTCCTTGGGAGTTGTTCTCTCTTTGAGGCATATCTGACATCATCCATTTGGTTTTTTCCTTTTAGTTGCAGGTTTCATTGACTCCTTGATCTATCACTCAGCACGTGCCATCCAGAAGAAAATTGAACTTGGGAAGACAACATAAGCAATAAGCTTAACATAATAAGCAATGGCATTGACCCATTTAAAAACAAACAAAAACAAAACCACAGAAGACTCCCAAGCCTCCAGGGAGAACTAAACAGGCTCATTGAAACACAAGTGATCTTCTGAGAGTGCCCAGGAGAAGAGGTTTGTAATTTCCAGATGGCCCTAACCACTCATATGTTACTGTGCCCTCATTCTTTGGCCTTAGTCTATGGATGGAACAACTTGAACCTTGCTGCTATAAAGATTAGCTATCATACCTGGCTCTGCAGACCCTAGTGTCAAACTTGTTTTGTGTCAGACCATGTTCCTTCAGTTCTGTTCCCCTTCCCAACAGCAATGCTGGGGATACTGCATTCAGTTTGCCTCTAGGAATAATGTACTTTATTGTCAAGAGACCTGTAATGGATTGAAGTTGCTATCAAATAAGCTTTTTAGCAATACCATCAGGGATTTTTAATTTTTCTTTAAAATGTTTCTGGGTGTCCTGATGCTGTACGTCAGACCTCTGTGAAGATGTGCTGAATCCCATCTGTTGCCTTCCAGCCATCCTGGGCTGCATGGGGAGCCTAAGTATTTGGGATGTGCTTTCTGTTCTGGGGGAGCTCCCAGTTGTTCTTCTTATAAATGCAAGTTGACGTTTCAGAAAAAAAAAAGTGTGGAATTTTAATTGATTTTTTAATTGGATTTTTTTTCCATTTCCCTTTGGTGTATATTTTTCAAATGAAGTCCATCTTCTGTTATTCTGGTAAGGCATATGGAGGAGTAATTAAATTATTTGAACTAATCCTGACACTGAATTGGAAATTAGAATTAAAAGACACGTTGCATTGTGGCAAAGTATGTAGAGATTGCGATGATGATGGGCCTTTTTTCTGTTAAATCGTCTACACAAGTGAATAAACTGCTTGGTGTGTAAAACTATATTGGGAGAAATTTGAAAATAATGAGGAAAAAACATTTGTAAATTCTTGCCTTAAAACAGATTGTTTAAGTAACAAGTTAAGTAAACAGATTGTTTACTCTTAAATCTCAGATCTGGATTTGCTTTATAATGACTCTAATCTTGGTCCAAGCAATTGGACAGGCACAGGATCATATACTGCAGAGAGAAAGCTGGTTTGTAATTAATTTTAAAGCAGGTTTTGGTTGCTAATTAGTTCTTTCAATTAGTTGAACTTACGTATAAACCAGGGATTCTAAAAACTGCTGTTTGTTCTGCTGGGGAGAGAAGCAATTTGTGGTGTGGGTAAGGAGAATGATTATCTTCAAGCAAGAATGTTGAAAAGCAGGTTTGTTTTAAGTGTATTTTTACAAGGATATTTAATGAATCCATTGGGTCAGGATCACATAGTACTACTATACCATGAGGAAGGGAACATTGTATCTATATGTTTCATCAGGAACAAAAAGTGACCTGAACAGCTTCAGTTGCTCACCAGTACACTCACCTTTGTAACTAAATTTATGAGTAGTCACGACAGAGAAGATAAATAGAAGTAATGCAGCAAGAGTTTTAACACAGCGTGAAACAGTTATCACTGTTTCCTATCAGGGACTGGCTTGTGCTTGATAAGAAGGCCAATTGCTTGTAAACTGGAAAAGCATTGGAGATCATTGCCCAGAGCACACCTGAACACCTAAATAAAAATGAGGGGAAGGTGAAGGTGCAATACTTGTACTCATCATGGGAAACTGGAAATAGTGGAAAGAAGAAATTGAAGACACAGAAATGGAGATTTTTTCCTGGAGAGGCAGAAAATTAATGAAGCTAATAAGTAATACAGGCTTCTGCTATCAGTAGGATAGCAGAAGTATGAGTGCAAGAGTTCTGGTGATTTTGAAAGACTGGAGCCCAAGTGATGAAGAACCATGATAAAGCTGAGTCTGAATCAAGGATGTTAGTGATTAAAAGTGATAAAAGACGTCCCGCTAACCCTGCTCTGGAGGAGAAGAACTTCCTTTGGGGAGCTCACTCCCCGGGGTCTGCAGTCTTGTTCTGCAGGGAGGTCATGTTCTGCAGGGGTACCCTTTTCAATGTTGTAAGGGGTCAAAAAGCAAAGGAAATGGTTCCCATGTTTTCAAAGTTTATTCAGCATGAGATCATGTCAAATTTATTTGATTCTGTTGTCTTCTGTCACCATGTTTGATTTTTCCCTTCTTACTCTTCCTTGATGCAGTTTGAAAAAATATTCCCTTACTTAAAGACTGTAAGAATAAAAGTCTTAGTAAAAGATTGGGCAGGGTGAGGGGGGCATCTTCCTTTCCTAAGAATAACCTACAAACCTCCCCCAAAAGCCATCTGTGGGTGGAAATATCAGCTCTGTCATGCAGACAGCCACATTTGGGTAGCTGCTGTCTACCACTGGCTTCACAGCCCTGCAGGGCCACATACAGCAACTCACAGGCTCCATGCCCACCTCAAGCCCCAACATCTCCCCTTTGCCCCTTCCAACCAGCATGGGCAGAACTGTGCCCACCCTATGTCCAGCTACATGCAACATCACTGCTGCCGTGGCAAAATGGTACCCACAGTACCCAGCTGGCAGGATCCAGTACAAGCCATACCGAAACCCTGCAAATCGCAGGGTCTGTGAGCCCAGGTGGTAAGCTGAAGCAGCAAACTAAAGAGCTGGGACAGCTGCTGGCAGTGCCCTTTGGCCTTTTCCTGGCCAAACAGCCTGGCTCCAGTTTCTTTGAAATGCATCACATGTAGAATACAGTCTTCATGTGACGGCACTTCGTGTGCCCATCTCTTGATGAGGCTGAATTCAACATCAATGTCATGAACTCTTGTCCTGCGTAAGGCTCCAGAATAGCACGTTTTTTTCCAATAGTGGTGCCAGTTCCCCTCACTGTCTGCTATGAAGCCAAACATGGGCACCTGTGTACATGCCAGCAAGAGCCAAGGCTGTGTAGACACTGGGGCAGCCTGCAAGCATATGGACAAGCAGTGCAGGGGAGGTACAGTGGCAGCTTCTAGTACCAGTGGTTGTGCTCACCTGCTGGCATGTGTGCAAGGCAAAGAGCGGGGCTGTGAAGCCAATGAAAGGGTACCACCCATGATGCTGTGTACAGCTGTCATGGATGTACTTGAGGAAAGCTGGGCATGGGATCAACTCCTGAGTGGGGAGTGGAGTGACCAGGTGCTCTCCATGCTGGAACAGGATGGCCAACTCAACATGGTGTAGCCACTGGTTCTCTGCCAAGCAGAATTCTGCCTGCCCCTGAGGAGCTGGAGCCCACAGAGCCATAATCTTGTTCCTGTAAGTTTTGATGAAGTGTTTAACTCTCACATATGCTGCAAAAGCAGAGGTGAACAATGATCATGTAGTACATCTGCTGCTGAGGGGACCCATTTCTTTGCAGAGGGTATCCGTTGTCTGCTAGCACCCAGCCCAGTGCCATCCCCCACCAGCTGGCCCCTGGCTGGCCCAGCAACATCCCCTGATCTGGCTGCAGGAAGGGATGCATCAAGCCCATGGCTCCACTGCGGGGACAGCTGCTATCCCACTCATAGGAGTACCGTACTGCAGGTTGCCTGAGCCCTGTGGGTATTGCAGGCCCCAACAATGGCTGTGATCTTTAGGGAGTCAGATAATAATCCACAGTGGCTGATATGAAGAAGGACAGACACACTTCAATGCAATGCAAACCAGAACTGGTTTAATGGGTAAAACAAACAGCAATCCAAACTCAGTATGGGGATGCACCGAACAGGCAAGGGCCAGGGGTTACATTAACTGACATAGGATAAGGTTTTAGCGGAGTCTGAGGGATAAGGTCCAATGAGGGGACTACGATAACAAATATTCATAGCACTGCAGTAAAAATGAACCAATCATGGAACAGAGAACAGAGAACTTTCTAGTCTTATTAACATAAAGAACTCCCATGAAGCCTTGAGGGTGAGATTTCTCTCACTCTGACCAAGGGGATTTTTCCTATGGCCTTAGCTCAGAGATTTCTTGAATGCCAACATCTCCCCCTTCCTTATCTTCTACAAGAACAGCTTGTATGGGGTTCTTGAAAACTGTTAAAAACCAGTGTATTAGACAAGACACAAAAATAAGAACTGTAGGGATAACAAACATAACTAATATCATTGTTTTGATAACAGATATTACATAACTTGAAATGTTCCATCCTTGCAACAACTTGTTAAACCAATCAGCTCCTTGTTCTTGTAGCTTATTGACACCCTCTCTCAGAAGGCTAATGCTTTGATGATCAAATTACTATGATCAGACAAGTTCCTATGACAAACTCTCAAAGTCTTCACAACCATGGCCATGGGCTAGAAGAAAGTCAGTAGCCTTTCTGTTCTGTAGGGTAGCGTGTGTAACAACCATTACATCAGTAAGTAACTCGCTGAGGGCAACTGATGTTGCATTGGTTTGTTTGCTAAGTCAGCACTCGATCCCATCTAATTGTTTTAAGGCTTTGGCCACAGCTATCCATGTCAGCAGTGTAGACATAAAAACTTCTGTTGACTTACTCCAATTGGTAATTTTATCATTACAATCTGCTTTGAATTGGTGAGTGGCTCTTTTAGTACTCAATTTATGTGCCATGTTTAGATTAGGTGCTAACATTGTCAAATGCCCCAAGCTACATGGGACGCCTCTTATCCGTGATGGTATTGTGGGCCAAGCCCTATCTCCGCAAATAAGGAAGATGCCAGGTGGTAATTGGACCAGATAGGAGTAGCGGTATAATTGCAACAGGGTTTGATTTTGGTGTAATCTATTATTTGGAGAAGTATCTTTGAACACACTTAGATAATAAAATTTAATATAGTAGTCCATTTTTACTGACTCAACAGTTCTGATTCCTGGGGCTCGGTGCATGTGGTAATTTCCTCATCCAGTGATCCCAGGCATCTACGCAGTTGAGTTTCCAGACTTTAATACCTTGGCCCTGAGTATGCAGAGTATGGATGGTATCCACTGGTATTGGCCACACATCCATAGGTAACCCCATTAGACAGGTGGAGAATGGGTTACTTGGGGTGGCAACTGAAAGACATATAGTCTCTTGCTTTGTAATGTTAGCAAGAGTTACCCTTACATTTTGTTTTGGTTGTGGGACTATCCAAGTGCCACCTTGAGAGAGTGTATTGAGAAAGCTTACAAACAAGAACATGAAATTATGGGAGCTGAGTGAGGTCACATTAGGTTATTTTTATCCATCTAGGTTTTCTTCTTTTTTGTCTCCTTCTTTCGGGACTGGGGCTGCTGGCCTGGCAGGTGATTCTTTCCTCTGCAGGTAGGGTTTGATGTTTTTTGCTGGCACACACTTATGTCCACTTCCTGTAGAGATACAAGCAAATCCCCTGCCCCAGGTAATGAGAGGAAAAGGCCCCAAGATCTGTTTCGAGATCTGTCTCTGGGTCCTTAATTAGTACTCGTGGATTTTCCTTTAATTTGGCTTGAGGTGTATTAGAAAAGGGTCAATATATAGGTGGATTTGGCTCTATCATTGAACTGTTTAGAAAATTAAACATACAGAGTTTTTGATAGTCTTTTTGTTATAGCTAAGGCTTCTATTCCCCCTTTTTGTTTTTCTAAGAGGTCTTTTAGGGACTTATGAGACCTCTCAATAATCGATTGTCCTGTGGGGAAATGGGGTGTCCCAGTAGTATGTGTAATACTCTATAGTTGAAAAAAACAATGGAGCTTCTGGGAGATGTATGCCAGCCCATTATGAGTTTTAATCTCCTGGGGGACTCTTAGGGATGCAGAAGCTTGAGTGTAATGTTTAATGGCATCCCGAGCTTTCTCCCCAATATGGGCTGAGGCATACAGAGTTCCTGAAAAGGAGCATGGATATATTTGTACTTAGCAAAAGAAGAAGATTGGGTCACATCAGACTGCCAAAGTCGAAGACTCTTTTAGTCCTCTTGGATTGACCCCTCACCCAGATGGAAGCAGGGAGTATCTTTGGCAGTCTGGCAGTCTGCACATGATTGAACAATTAACCGAGCCTGTTCTTTAGTGATTTTAAATGTTCTTGTCAAAGCCAGAGCATTTTGGTGATAAAAATCATTACTTAATCTTGCTTGTTCTCTAAGTTTAAGTAAGGTAGTTTGCACAGGCATTGTTAAATGCTCTAGCATTTCCCTCTATTATAAATCCAGGAAGGTTGGTGTACAAGTGGATGTGGGAAATAAAATAGAAGAGAGAAGAATAGTTAATCTCTTAATTAAAATATAAAGTGGTTCATTTGGAATTTGTTTAATTAAAGAAGCTTCTGCCCTTTCAACAACTCCAGAAACATAAAAGGAATCGGTTACTAAATTAAGAGGTAGATTTCGAGAAAACTCTTACAGCTGCAGCCAATTCAATGATTTGTGGGGATCCTGACATTATTTCAACATCAGATTCCTATAGGAGAGTTTTGGGATTAAACCAGGTAATTGCTAATTTTTGGCGTTTTTCCAGAGCCATCAGTTAAAAACATTATTGCCTTCAATGGTGTGCTACTTCAAAGGGGTTTTGAGATCAAATTTAATGAAGTACGAAGTAGCTTATGCTTAGGAAAATTAATTGAAATTTGGCCTGAAAAACAAATAAAGCAAACTGTAAGTGTTCAATCCTTGTATGAGCCATTCAAGATAAGCAAACATAATTGGCAAATAAATAACTGCAAAATCTTTTCCCAAAAGGGATAACAACTGAGAACAGGCTTTAATGATTACCTGCACCATTATTTCAGGTGATGTTGTGATGGTCTTATTTGGCTGATATGAAAGAAAGACCAACTCCAAAATTTTCAGTGGATTGGGTGCATTAATGTCCGATTGGAAAATCAAAGCGTATAGTTTAGGGTTATTTCCTAGAATCGCAAGGAAAAAGGTAAAATAGGATTATAATGATAAGCCTGCCTTTTTTG
Organism: Donacobius atricapilla; assembly: GCA_013397315.1. Lineage (NCBI taxonomy): Eukaryota > Metazoa > Chordata > Aves > Passeriformes > Mimidae > Donacobius > Donacobius atricapilla. The sequence continues at coordinate 44,298 of WBMY01006629.1, forward strand.
AATAGCTTGCTCAACCTTTTGTAGAGCAACTTTTGCACGTCCTGTAATGATCCTTCTAGAATTTAAATTAGTATCATCCTTTAACAGTTCAAATAGGGATGCTAAATCCTCATTGTTAAACCCCAATAATGATCTAACCCAATTGATAGTACCTAAAAGTTGCTGTAATCATGTAGGATCTTTGGGTTGTTTTTAATCTGAATCATCTGAGTTTTAATTGATTGCTCAGAAATTCGTAACCCTAGACCTTTCCAAGGTGGGGATTTCTTAATTTTGTCCTCTACCACAACCAATCCAGCAGTCTCGTCAGAGGTAATGGTCAATTGAAATACTTCATTTAAGGAAGTGGCAGCAGCAGCAGAGATGAAAATATCATCCACGTGGTAGAGGATGATTGCCTGTGGATGTTCTTGGCAAATTGGAGAATCTCTGGTACGTACATCTGGCATATTGTGGGAGAATTCTTCCTCCCTTGGGGAAGAATTGTCCAATGGAAGTGCTGCAAAGGTGATGGTTGAGTAGCAGAAGGAATAGAAAAAGCAAAATGTGGAGCACCCTGAGGATGAAGAGGGATATTGAGAAAAGTCTTTCAAATTAGTCATAATCATTTTCCAATTTCGTGGGATCATAGCAGGTGAGGGGAGGCCTGGTTGTAATGATGCTGTAGCCTCAATCACATTGTTAATCCTTCAAAGGTCTTGGATTAACCTTCACTTGCCTGTTGTCTTTTTTATGACAAAAATAGTTTTTGGAGTATTCCAAGAACTGTTTGTTGGAACTAAATGTCCTTTCTCCAGTTGTTCATCGACTAATTTTTTCAGGGCAGATAATTTAATGTCAGTAAGGGGCCACTGATTAACCCAGATTGGGTGATCAGTTTTCCATGTTAACTTTGTGAGTCTGTGCACTTCAATGGCCCGTACTGAAAATCCATCTCCAATCTGACTCCCCATTGAGAGAGAATATATAAGAATGTCCCTGCCCCATAGGATAACAGGGGCCTTAACAATAAATGGTCTGATGGTAGTTACTCATCCTTCTGGGCCTTTAAAGGTAACAGTTTCTAAGGCTGTTACTACCATCACCAATCCCAAGAGAGATTCCATACTTAGGGTTAAAGCCCACTCAGGTGGCCAGCATTGTTTATTTATTACTGTAATGTCCAATCCTTTTATCAATAAGTCTGGTTAAAATGACTTGCTTTCCATGTAGTTGTAAAGTACATGTTAGTTTTGGTCAGTGTTGTCCGTTGAGCTTTGTCCGCATCATGAGGGGGGATGCGTCTGGGTTATCCTCTGGCAACAGGAAAACTTGTGCAATAATTAAACCTCTAGGAATAAAACAAGGAAGGTCAGGGCACATAGCTAACACAGTCAATTCCTGGGAAGAGGTAATGGCAAGAACAGAAGGTAAAACAAAAAATCCTTCGAATAGTGTTTGAGTTATATCTAAAGTAAGAAATTCCTGTGGGTCTGGTTCAGGTCCCAAGAATCCGTTAAAATGGAGTGCATCATTAGATCCACTATCATTACTGAGTTGACAGAGGCCAGCTCCACTTTGGTACCTGGTGGTACATTTGCAGAGAGGTTGGTGAGGAGGTCTTGCAGGACAGGGCTTCCTGGCTGACGATGGTTCTGGGCTCAGCTGACAGGGAGACTTTTGCCATCACATGTTGCTGCCTTGTGCTTAATCTCCCATTTCCTTAAAAATGAGAAACCTTTCCCTGCTTGAGAGATGGTTTGCCTGTTAACTGAGGTTAACATATGCAGGGCCTAGTGAGTGGCCTTTTCTTGGGCTGATTACAGTCCCTTTGCCAATGCCCTTGATCCCCACAATTAAAGCAAGGTCAATTTTATGAATCTGGAGAACTGTTTGGAAATGTTGCTAAAGCTTGGGCGAGGGCTTGGATGTTTGCACCATGTTCAGGGGTTAACAGCCAATTGCACGCATCAGCCATTTGGGGTATTGTTGGCTCTGGGTCGATGAGTAGTGTACATGATACCCTTTTGCACTGGTCATTAGCATTTGCCACAGCTAATCTTTTAAGCAGCTCCTCTTTTGCCCTTTCAAGTAGAGTTTGCCTGTCCAAGGCAAAGTCCAAAAATTTTATATATGGTTTGTTTGGACCTCGGCAAACATCTGCAAAATCAAAATCTGGTCTAGAGCCATCTGGGACTTGGACAATGGCTTTCCTTGCAGCTTTTTTAATTTCATTTAATATTGGCAGTGTTAAAACTGCAGCTTGGTCATCAGGGTCACTATGAGCTCACTCTCCAGCTATGTGTTTGATGGTTAATTTGATGGTTAATTTCTCCAGTGTGAGCAAAAGCCCACATCACAGAGGAGAAAGTGTCCACAGAAACATGCACATACTTGAGCTGGTCAAATCCGGCAACTTGAGTAACATCAGTCTGCCAAATCTCCAAGGCCCTAAGGCCTCTGGGGTTTACCCCTGCCGGCAAAGGAGCAGCAAGCGTGTGACAGTCATGACAAGAATCGACAATGTCACGAG
>WBMY01006631.1:29563-44900 GCA_013397315.1 Donacobius atricapilla
CCCCCGAGGAGGAGCAGCAGCAGCAGCAGCAGCCGGGCGGCCCCGCCGAGGGCGAGGATGGAGGAGAAGGCGCGGGGAGGCGGGAGGAGGAGGAGGAGAAGCAGCAGCAGGGAGGGGAGAGCCACGGAGCCACAGGCAAACCCGAGGAGCCCTCGAAAGCGGCGGGGCCGGAGGCCACGAGGGAGGAGAAGGAAGAGTGAAGCGCTCGGGCATCGCCCCCTCTCCCGCCGCCCCTCCNAAAAAGCTAATCTGGTTAGTTTTTTATAATGTCTTCTATTGGCTTAAAACCATAAAGCTTGTAAGTCCGCTGTGTTTAATTCTGCTTTAAGGGGTAACTTTTAGGGTGTGGGGTGGAGAGAGGGGGCCCTGCCAGCTGTATAATGTGAAGCCAACGTGTTTTTTTTTTTTTTCTTCTCTGTAAATAATTTTTTTTAATTGCCAAAAAAAAAAAAACCCACTNTGGCCAAAAAAAAAAACCCGCTTGATTTGCAATATTCTAACTTGTAAAAAAAAAAAAAAAGGAAAAAAAAAACCAAACAACAACAACAAACCCAACCAAACCACCAAACAAAAGCTGTAACATTTGAAAGGAATAAATGGTGACCCCTTTACGGGAGAGCTCGAGTCCTTCTTGTCCTGAATGCCGGGGAAGGAAGGCGGCAGTTGCTTATTTAGCGCGCCAGCTGCCGCGTTAATCAGCGCCCGCCGTTAATTGAGCGGCGGCAGATGCGGAGCCCCGGCCACAAAGGAGCTGCCCAGCCCCGGCCCCACCTCGCCCTCGCTGCTCGGCTGCCTGCTCGCACCTCCAATGCGAGTTTTCCCCTTGGAAAAACCCTCGGCGTGAGGAGAAATCCCCATTCGAGGCTTGGGTTCTTTTAATTTAAATCGGGGTGGTTTTTTTTGGTTTTTTTTTTTTTTTTTTTTTTTTTTTTTTTTTTTCTCAGAGCGGGATTAGCTCCTCTGGGCTGAAAGGAGCACAAAAGGCGAGGGCTGGGAGCAAAGATTCCCTGAACAAAGGGAGAAGGAGGCGACAATGGAGCCTCTATCCCTGCTCCCGTCACCTGCCCCGGGAGCCGCCGGGTTTTTCCCGACCTTTGGGAGCTGCTCCTGGCCCCTGGATGCCTTTTCCAGAAGAAATCCCTGGAAAAGCTGCTCCTGCGGCTCCTCCATTTCGTGGCTTCGCTTCCCAGTTTTTCCCAGCACCTGCTCCTGCTGTTTTGGCCGGAGAAGAGCTAAAAGAAATTAAAATAACCCCCAAACCCCCCCAGACCATTGTTTGCCCAGCAGGCGCCGCCCTGGCAAGGGCGAGGAGCGCCCTTGAGGAATCTGGGAATTACCCCCCAAAATTCCAAGTTTTCCGCAAAGGAGCCAAAATGGGGGAGCTGCTTCCCAAGGGGATTCATCCCTTCGAGCAGAGGGGTGGGATAAATGGGGTTTTTTTACTCAATTTCGAAGGAAAAGTGGGATTTGGGAGCAGGCGGCAGAGCCGCAGCCTGGCAGCCATTTTAGGAACCCTGGGAAAGGGAAGGGGGAATTAATTCAGTGGTGATTCCATTCGAATTCCTGGGGTTTTGTTCCAAAAAGGGGAGGATTTCTCGGTGGGAGGGAGGACGGAGCTTCCCGGGGCTGCTCCGGCACCCAAAGGCCACTGGGCCCACACAAATCGCTTTTTTTTTGACTCCAAAAAGAGCAGATTTGGGGTTTTGTGGCCATTTCAGGTGTGAGCAGCACTCAGCTCCACAATGGAGCTGCTCCTAATTAAATTCAGGAATTTTCAGCCTCTTGCATTCGGGATAAAACCACTTCAGTTCAGCCCAAAGATGAATTGAGTCCATCCCTTCCCATCAGTTTTTTTATTCCCAAACTGCTCCAACTCCAACCACAAAAGCAGGCAGGATCAGGAATGAGAACCCTGCTGGAATTTGGGAATAAAACCACCCCAGGTGAAGCTCTGAGCAAAAAAAAAAGAAAAATTCCCAAAACCCATCACGTTTTAAGCCATTTTTTCCGACAGAGGGAGAATCTCGAGGCTGTTTTGTGAAAACATTTGGGAAAAAGGAAAAAAAAAACAAAGAAAACCCGAATAATTTACAAAAGAAATAACCATTTACAAAAGAAATTGAAGCAGTTTTTCAGGTGTAGGATAAATAAATAAATGAAATATTTTGGTGGAAGGAATTAAATCAACATTCCTGAAAGTAGAAGGGAATTAATGCCTTATTTTTCTTCCCAAATCCTAATTCCACCTCTAATTATTTTTTTGTTGTTGTTGGGATCTCCATTAGATCCAAGACAGGCTCTGAAAATGAATTAAATGAGAAAAAAAGCAGGCCAGGCTCACACCAACCATAGAAATGGAGCAGTTTTATTACAAAGGTTCTGAAAATTCAAAATAAACGCATCTTTAAAAAACCACGATAGATTTTTTCCCCTCCCACCCTTCCCCAGACACAAAGTTACACTGATCTCTCTCTTGCTTCACATAAAAACACTGAAAATCAAGAGTGAAAAACCTCACTCGGACCCCTAAAAGAGACTAAAAAAAAAAAAAACCAAAAAACCTCCACGGTGAGGAGAGGAAAAAAAAAAAAAGAGGGGAAAAAACAAGGAGTTAAAAAAATAAACCCTTTGAGAAAGAACCTGTGTGAAGTTTTAGCAGCATTATTGGAGTTGAAACCCTCAGCAGCGCTCCCGTGGGTGGGTGCAGAGCCTCTGGAATTCCAGAGGGATCCCCCTGAGAAAGGAGAGCAGCGAGTGGGAACTGCCTGAAAAATAAAAAATAAAATCAAAATCCGAATTTCTCCCCCCTCCAAAAGTTTGGGGGTTTTTTTTCCCCCTCTCCAAGTGAGCTCAGCTGTACAAAAGGAGAGGCAAAAAGGTCACAGAAGAGATCCGGGGGTGAGGATGTGTGGGAGCGGAGCTGGAAAAACGCTCAGAGCCCCATCTGCTGTTCCCTCAGGAAGGCAACAGGAGGAAAAGTTGGGATTTACTGGCCTTGGGAGCGACGTTTAATTGGAAAACTCGGCTAAAAATAAGGGGGAAATCGGGTTTTTTTAGGGACACACATCAAGAAAAGCTGCCAGCCGGGCTCTGGGCTGGCTCTGAGGGGATTTCTGGGGTTTCAGCAGGGGAGGAATTCCCTCTCCACCCGGAGAAGGGCATAAAAAAACCAGATAAAAAATCCCATCCCTCCCTCGAGGTGCATCAAATGCTGCCACACTCCCTGGCTCCAGGAGATCCTGGAAAACTGAACCACCCCCTACGGGTGATTTTAATTTTACATTTTCCAGATCTGGGCTCTGAGGCTGATTGACTTAAAAAAAAAAAATTTTAAAAAAAGGATTTTTCAGGTTTGGTTTTTTTTTTTCAGCTGTTTCATCTCTTTCCCCAAGTTTGCTGCAGGGAGGAGCCAACTCTGTTCAAGAACTGCACGATTTTGACCCTGAGAAGTGGCACCAGCTCGCAGGTTTTTGTTTGTTTTGTCGTGGTGGGATCCAGCCAAGGACCACAAAGGTCTCTCCCAGGCTCCATCTGGGAATTCTCCCGTTAAAAAACAACACCAAAAAAAAAAAAAATATCGAGGAAAACCAAGAATTGATGGCCATCTTTCCAGCTAACCTGAAATGCAGACACTACTTCTACTTAAATTATTTTTTTCCAAGGTTATCTCAGAGGAGGGGGCGGAGGGGAGGGAGTGATTTTTGTGTTTTTAGAGCCACACCGAGGAGGGGCAGTGGAAGGCAAAGAGTGAAACTCCCCCCGGTCACCAAAGCCGGGCTGCTCGGCAGAATCCTCCCCTGCCTGCTCCCAGCGGAGTGCAGCAAGGAATAATTTACAGTTCTCCAGTCATTTATACAATTATATAGAAATATATACAGAAAACATATATAAAATAGAAATCCTGCGGGGGAGGAGGCAACCCAGGAGCTAAACCTACGACAATGCCCGGCCAGCTGCAGCCACTCAGGTGGATTTTGTCTCTTCCTTCACCCTGGAGGCAAAAAAAAAAGAAGGATTTGGCTTAAATCAAGGATTTGGGTTTGGATTTAACAGCAAGGCTTAAGAATGTTGCTTATCTGGTTCATTTTCAGCTAAAATGTAATACATTGCTGGAGGAAAGAGCAGTGTTTTGATTTTTTCAGCCCTCTTGACACCTGTAAACTCCTCCCAGTGAGGAACCTGTGAGAAACCCACCCAAAGTGCCCCCAAATTGTCACATCAGCCCCTCAACCCTCCCTGGGCAGGGGCAGGAGCCAGGCTCACCCTTTGGGTTGTTCTGCTGCTGCTGCTGGTGCTGGTGCTGCTGCTTTTTCCTCTTTTGCTTTTTCCTCTTCCTTCTCTTCTGGAAAAAAAAAAAAATAAAATGAAATAAAATGAAATGAAAGACACAGAGCAGTGCAGGAGGAAAGGAGAATTCCAGGCAGAATTCCAGGAGGTGCCAGCTCTGCTGCTCACCTTTCTTCTCCTCCTCCTCCTTCTCCTCCTCTGCTTTCACACGTTTGGCTTTCTTGAAGTTGGCGACGTTTTTGCGCCCTCCCTCCCCCTCGTCCTCGGAGTCGGAGAATTCCTCGTCACAGGAAATCCTCTTGTTGGAATTTCGGACTGAGAGGGGAGAGGACAGAGCTTGGCTGAGCAGATTTTCAAAACCAGCTTTAATTCTCTGAGTGGAGCTCGCACAAAGCAGGATTAGGCCACGATGAAAACACTTTTTTTTTTTTTCCGGTACCTGCCGCATCTTTGGACTCCTCCCTTTTCCCAACTGCTCCAAGATCCCAGGGACAGCTTGGATTAGGCACAGTGGGATGTCCAGACCTGACAGCAGGTTTGGAACCAGCCTCCCACTGCCAAATGTGTCTGCCAGATCCCAGGGGCCAAACTGGACAGAAAACTCCATTTTCCACTGCTGGGATCATACCCAGGATTGTGCCAGGGATTCTGTCCCAGCGCTCAGCAACGGTTGGAATCCTCCCTTTAAAACCAAAGTTTTTCCCCTCATGGAAATCACCTGGCAGGAGAGATCCTGCAGTGCCTTGTCCTACAAAAACCCAGCGGGGAGGTGGGAATGGATTCAAATCAGAGAGGTTAACATGGGAGTGAAAATCCTGGGACGGAGCCTGAGGTGAAGCTCCAGCCCCTCCCCGGGCATTTGGGGGGGCTCCACAAAGTTCCAGCCCAAGGGTTGGATTTAGGATGTCCCCAAAAACCAATGCTGGAGTCAGAATTGGATCTAAACACTACGTCCTCCTCATGAGGAGCTCGTGGATCCTGCTCAGCTTTGGGCTTGAATTCCCAGCACGATTCAATTCCCAGCACGATTCAATTCCCAGCATGATTCAATTCCCAGCACCGACCGGAAATGCGCTTTTCAGGATCATCCTCCTCCTCATCCCCGCTCTCCTCCTGGACAGCATCCTCGGGAATTGGCTGCATCTGGACCCCGGGAGCGTGCGGGAGCATCCGCAGGTTCTCAAAGAGTCTCTGCCTGCAGGCAGCCAGGGAAGGAAGGACACTCTGTCACCAGGGGCCACCCGAGGCCCCCGGCCCCCGTGGGGGGCTCATTCCCCCGACACTCACTTGATTTTCTCCAGGTACTCGTTGGTGTTCTGGTTGGTCATGTTGGAGGGGCTGATGTGGAGCTTGAAGTCCGGCCCGAAGTACTCGAAGTAGTCGTTGTATGGAAGTTCTGGGGGATAATGAAGGGTAATTAGCAGCAAACTATCAGCAGGAGCAGCTCCAGCGCTCAGTGAGCACGCAGAGGTAAGGGAACCCCGGCAGCGCCATTTCCCCAGGCTCTCAGGGGCACGTCACTGACCCTAAGGCCTGTTCCAGGGCTCCAGGGGGGAATTACCGTTGGGAATCTCCGTGTCCAAAGCCACAGCGGTCTCGTAGGTCCAGCACCGAGCCACGTTGCGGATGGTGTACCCCCCTCCTCCCAGCATCAGCATGGGCAGGTTGAAGCTCTTCACAAACTCCACACACTTGGCGTGGCCTGCAGGGCCAAAAAAAAAAAGGGCGCACGTGGCCCTGATTTTTCAGCCTTCTCTTCTGTTTTACAGTTTTATAGTTCGGGTTTTTTCTCACGCTTTGGGTGATGTAAACAAAGCCAACGTTATCATAACGTCAAGGTGGTTTTTATTCCTGTTCTTAGAGATCTGGACAGCTGATGGACAGTTGTCTTGAGCAATGGGATGGGGAGAGGTGTCAGCCTTCTCCCCCAGTCCCTGGCCTTTTTAGAAATACTATAAAATGGAGTCAGACCTTTTTAAATTAATGAGTTTTAGTTTTCACGCCTTCTAAAAAGAGTGTGTGTGTGAGGAGCAGGGACAGTCACACTCCTGGCACAGACCCCACCTTTCCCAGGGAACCTCCTGCCGTGCCTGCCCAGCTCCTACCTTTGATGGTGAGGTTGAAGCAGCCCAGCCTGTCCCCGGACAGCGAATCGGAGCCGCACTGCAGGACCACGGCGCTGGGCTGGAACGTCTCCATCACTTTGGAGATCACCTGAACAACAAGAGCCTCGTCAGCCCCTGCCCACGGGCCGCTGTCACAGCAGCACAGTGACAGCCAGGCACGCGAGGCCACCCCGCAGCTGCGCTGCTGCCACTGGGCCTCTCACACCCCGGAGCTCCCACACAGACCCCTTTGTTCAGCGGGGGAACAGAACCCTTGGTGAGCGCTGGCACGGGATAAAACCTCAATAAAATCCCCCAGAGAATGGCCTCAAGGACAAAGTGGGGCCCAGAGAGGATCCCCCGGCCACTTACAGGCTTGAAAATGGCCTCGTAGGACTCGTCGTCGATGCCGTCCCGCAGCGGGTAGTTGACGGCGTAGTACTTCCCTTTGCCTGCCCCGATGTCCTGTGCGGGGAGAAAGCAGCCCAGAGATCACCAGAAATCCCAATTCTGCTCCAAGCCGGGAAAGGAGGCTTGGGTTCCAGCGGGATCCACGGCAGAGCAAATATTTAAGGATGGGAATGTTGTTAAATATTAACGATTTATTGCGGGGGTGCACAGCAGCGGTCTGGGCTGGCCACAGCGGTCGTTGGATCTATTCAGTCACCGAATTCTACTTCAAAATAAAACATCCTACTCTGAAATAATAGATATTTTAATATTTCTTTTATCACTCTCACACCCAAGTGGTTTATTAAAAGAAGTTATTTCATTTACGGTGCAGCGCCCAGCTCTTGGCAGGGCTGAAAAAAATACAAATCCCGAGTGAAAGATGAGAGGGTTTGGATCCAAAAAAACACCCCAGCTCCTGTAAAAATCCCATAAAAATAAGTAAAGAGCCTTTCACCCCTGAGAACAGAAGTTCTGGCAAGGTCACAAGGTGACACTTTAGAGTTACCCAGAGCTGAGTCACTGGCAGGAAACGCCAATAAAAATCCACTCCCTCAGAAACCTTCACCCGAGAGTTTGTGTCACCAAGCAGGGTCTGCAGGGTGACCAAAATGTCATTTTTTTGTGAGCACAACCCCACCAGAGAGAGTGAGAGCAAAGATTTGGGTTTAAAAATGATCAGGGAGTCTCCCAACCACACCTCTGCCCTCAGAAAATGGGTGTCACACTGAGCAGGGCCAGCCAGGAAAGCTGGAAAAACCCCAGATTTCCTGGGAATTTTGTGGCTCTCACCCTCAGGTCCCCAGTTCCCGGGAAATATTCTCCATATTTGTGGAAGGACACGGTCATGACCCGGTCTGTGGTGTAAAAAGCCTCCTCCACCCCATCCCCGTGGTGGATGTCGATGTCAATGTACAGCACCCGCTGGTGGTACCTGGAAAAAAAATCAGAATATTGCATTTATTCCAAGGAAAAACTGCCTCTGGAGCAGAGGAAACTGGGAGGACAGCACGGGATTCAGGCCAGGATTTACAGGGGAAGGAGCTGCAGGGAAGAGACAGCAGTGGAACAGAAAAGAAAATTACTTTTGCTGCTGAGTTGGTTTCAGATTCAGCTCAGTTCGGTCAGATTCAGCCAATAAAGGGCGTTTTTAGGCACAATTTATGCACATTTTTATGCCCAAGTGAGGTCTGCCCAGAGCCAGAAGCTGTCACACAGCCACGGGTGGGTGGCAGAGGGGAAGGACAAAGAGCAGCAGCAAAAAAAAAGTTAACATCCAAAAAGCTCCAAAAATCCTCTGCCTCCTGCTGGACAAATCCATGCCGGGAGAGAAGGGGAGCAGAGCCCAAAAAACATCAGCACTGCTGGGGATCAAAAAAAAGGAATAAAATAAAAACCCTGAGGAGAAAGCAGTGAGGAGGAGAGGTCAGGGGTGCTGCCCGTACTTGAGGAGCTCCAGGATGGCCAGGACGATGTCGTTGACGTAGCAGAAACCAGAAGCTTCCGATTTTTTGGCGTGGTGGAGGCCTCCTGCCCAGTTCACTGCGATGTCTGTCTGCTGCTTGTTCAGCTTCACAGCACTGGCTGGGGGAGGAAAGCACAGAGAGTTTAAATCAGGAGTGAAAAACCTGAGACAGAGCCTGAGGTGAGGCTCCAGCACCTCCCCGGGGTTTGTGGCACTCAGAATTTAAATCAGGAGTGAAAACCTGAGACAGAGCCTGAGGTGAGGCTCCAGCACCTCCATGGGGTTTGTGGCATTTAAATCAGGAGTGAAAACCCGAGACAGAGCCTGAGGGAAGCTCCCGCACTTCCCTGGGGTTTTTGGCACACACAGAGTTTAAATCATGAATAAAACCCCTGAGACAGAGCCTGCGGTGGAGCTCCAGCCCTTCCCGGGGGTTTTTGGCCCACACAGAATTTAAATCATGAATAAAACCCCTGAGACAGAGCCTGCGGTGGAGCTCCAGCCCTTCCCGGGGGTTTTGGGGGGCTCCACAAAGTTCCTGCTCAAGGGTTTGCTTCTGGATGTCCCCACAGAGCAAGGGGAAATGGGAAATGCTTCTCATCCCTTCCCACTTTTGCCCAGAGCAGAAAAATCCCCACAAAGCAGCTCCCAGCACCCAGCTGGGCTCACACTGGCTTTCTCAGAGCCCTGAACAAACCAAGGTTTTATCTGAGAGATACTCAGGTCATCAAGGGAAAATGCATCCAAGCAAGGGAAGTTCTCCTGCCCCAGCCCCTTCCATCAACTTCCTGCACGTTCTGGACTCTCCCAGGATCCGGGGAAATGATGAATCCTGTGGAATTCCCCAGCCCTGGGAGCAGAGAGAGCACAGAGCTGCTTCAAAACCTGCAGCAGTCAGCGCTGAGGTGCTGCCGGCACAGGAAATACAGAGGAGGTGTCATTGTGGCAGCAGCCACAAAGCTCTCAGGCTGTGCACACAACCAGCTTTCCTGTCCGTGATGAGAAAAATAAAAATCATTTCAATGTTCCAGCTCTCAAACTTTTCAGTTTCTGCTCTGCCTCATGTGCAGAGTTGGTGGCTTTTTAAAAGCAGCAGCTAAGGCAGCCCTGGTCTTTCCTTGCCAGAGTGAGACTTTTACAAATTTTATTTGAATGTAAAGCTCAGGTTGATTTTTTTTTAAATTATTATTATTCAACCAGGCTGTTGTGGTTTTGTTTGAAGTCTGTCACCGGTGATGTTCCAGAGCCATTCCCACCTTCAGCGAGGTAACCCAAATCAGGGATTAACAGATGGAAAGGGATTCAACAGGCAAAGCTTGGAGAGATCTGGATCTAATAATTAAATCAGCAAGAGGGTCACAGAGACAGAACTGCGTAAAGCACAATAAAAACCACCCAGGAGTTGTGATCTTACCAACAGAGCCTCCAGCAGAGAGCTGACAGAACTCAAAGAGCCCATCAAACACAGGGCAGTCCTCCCCAACATTAACTGCAAGAGAATGGAAAAGAGTCATTAAAATAAAAGCAGAAATAAAATCCAAATCTCACACCGACACCTGGACTTGAAAAGTGGCCAAAAGTGTTAAACAAAATGCCGTGATCACATGCTAAAATGCAGACGTGTGGCTGACACTTTGCACACGCCTTTAACTTCAAATCACACAGGTTGGGGTTCTCAGCACAACTGGAGCTTTAGCCTCAATAAATTTTTACTGTAATTAACTCCCCTATTAGAAATAGTTGCTCATTACAAGAAATTAAACTTCAGGCCCTTTGATTTACTCTGCCCAAGCCTGGCATGCAAAAAACTGAAATTAGAGACTGTTCATTCCCTTTCCAGCAGGTTTTGCTGAAGAAAAGCTCTGCCCTTTGCATGTTTAGTTTTCGTATTTTGGCTCTTTCAGGAATAAAACGCAGAGCAGAAAACACTGAGCAGCAGAGTGTTCATGAGCTGTGGCTGCTCCAGGGGTAAACAGGTCAGTTTGGGTAAAAAAACTGCACTTTGCTGGATGTCATTTGGTGGATTAAAGAATATCATGGGCTGAGGGGAGGCTTTCAGTGTGTGTTAATCACGAGCCTTGTGCAGAAAGATCTGTCCCCTTCAGCTCACAGGGGCTTTCCAAGAGTAAAATGTTTAAATGAAGCTTGAGCTCTTCCCCCTGGTTGTCTGGACTTGTTAGAAATCTACTTTGCCAAAAAATTAATCAGCTCAGAGTGGCTGAGACACCAAATCCAGGTTTTTTTGTACCATTAAAGAGCCTTTCCGTGGTTTGGAGAGGTTGGAACAAGACATCAGCTCGCAATTAACCTACAAAATCATCAGGTATTGGTGAGTATCTCAAACCTGCCCCATTTCCAAGCTGCCACTGCCCTGAAAATCCTGCAGATTTGGGGCAGAATTGAGGAGTTGGGCTTTTTTCACTTCCTGGTTTTAAACAGCCCAACTCTTCCGGCTGAAGATGAGCATTAACACAAAATCCACACAAATTAACACAGAAATGGAGTAACTGTCACCTCCAAGCCAGGAAGGGAATTTAGAGCCAAAATACAACCAGGCCAAAGGATTTCCCTTCAGCTCCTTTAGCTTGAGAGAGGGACCTGTTTTTAAAATGCTTTATTCACCAGAAAAAATTAAAAAAAAACCCAAAAAAACCCCCCAAAAACCCCCAAAAGCGAAGTCAGGAGAACTCCAACTGACAGGAGTTTCTCCCAGAGCTCTGGAGCTGGGCTGGGATTCCCAGCTGCAGCATCACTCACATCTTTGCATCTGCTTGCTGTACTCAGACATGTTGTCGGGGCGGATGGACCTCAGGAACTTGATGTAATCGTCGCTGTGGTACTTGGTCATCTCCTCGGCGTTGGCCTTGTGAGGACGCTGCGAGGACAGAGCACAGCGAGGGTTGCTCTGGGATTCGCCCCCTCCCCAGCTCCCATCCCCAGGCCCGGATTTACCCCCAGGTGTTGGGGTGCAGGGCAGGGGGAACCCCTGGAACTGCCCTCAGGGGTCCCAGACCCTGCTGGGACCCCAGGAAAGCTTTGCCTTTGGCCTCAGCCCATGGGAAAAACTCATAACCCTCATAGATGGATTGAAAACAACAAAGATTTGAAATAAAGAGTAGTTTAGTTTGTCACAGGGNCTGTGAAAAGTATCAAACCAGCAGCCTTAAATAAAATAAAATTAGTTTGAAAGGCACTGCCAGCGAGTGTTACATGTGCAGATGTGGAAATAAATTTTAATTTTAGGATAAAAAGCAGTTTTCCAGTCTCCAAAGCCTCTCTGAAGTACAGAACCCCTCAGTTCAACACTGGGAAGAAACCAGGAATACATCAACACAACTGACTGGGGTCTCTTCCTTTCCTCTCGGAGAAAAGCTCCACAATTAAAGCCTGAAACATAAATTATGACACCTGCTAACGAGCAGCCCCACACTTACATAGATCTCCATCTTCCTGTAGAGCCCGTAGTTGAGCAGGAGGTTGTGGGTCATGCGGATCCTGTGGGGTTTCATGGGATGTCCTTGGCCATAATAATAATTCCCAACATCCCCTGGAAGCAGAAAGGAAATTATCATCAATTCCTGCAGAGGGAATCTCAGCTCCTCTGGGATTTCTCTCTCCTCCAGCAGCGGGTGGGATCTCCCCCCTTCCTGGCTCGGGGATATCCATGGATCCAGAGCTCACCCTCAAACGAGACAGGAGTTTGGAATGGCACCAGTGGGAGCGTCCCTGCCCTTGGGAAGGGGCTGGGATGGGATCACTGGGGCTGGATCATCTCCCAGCCCAACCCACGGCACGGTTCTGGCAGCGCAGAGGGAGAATCCCCGAGATTCCGGGGCCAGAGGAGCTGCGGGCCGAGCGCCAGGAACGTCTCCCAGGTTTCAGGGAGTGCTGGGAGCAGGATCCTCAGGGGCCACGGGAGTTAATCCCGGCTCAGACGGTGACTCAGCCCAGGAACACCCGGCTCGGCCTCACTTTCCTGCTGTTTACCCGAGGGAAGCGGGACCTGGGGAACTCTGAACTCAGCAAACAGCACCAGCTCTGCCCTCACAGCTCCACACCCCTGTCTTACTCCTTGAAATCCTCCAGAGGATTCCGAGGCCTTTCCTGAAATCCTCCAGAGGATTCTCCCAGGCCTTTGCAGCCACCCTTCGGGAATTATTTTACAGGAAACGGGACCCAGGGAACTCTGAACTCAGCAAACAGCACCCAGCTCTGACCTCACAGCTCCACACCCCTGTCTTATTCCTTGAAATCCTCCAGAGGATTCCCAGGCCTTTCCAGCCACCCTCAGGAATTATTTTATGGGAAATGGGACTCAAGGAACTCTGAACTCAGCAAACAGCACCCAGCTGTGCTTTTACAGCTCCACACTTGTTTGCACCCCTTTTTTTGGTCCCTGAAATCCTCCAGAGGATTCTCTCAGGCCTTTCCAGCCACCCTCAGGAATTATTTTATGGGAAATGGGACTCAAGGAACTCTGAACTCAGCAAACAGCACCCAGCTGTGCTTTTACAGCTCCACACTTGTTTGCACCCCTTTTTTTGGTCCCTGAAATCCTCCAGAGGATTCTCCCAGGCCCTCCCAGCCACCCCTCGGGAATTATTTTACAGGAAATGGGACCCGGGGTACTCTGAACTCAGCAAACAGCACCAGCTCTGCCCTCACAGCTCCACACCCCTGTTTCATTCCTTGAAATCCTCCAGAGGATTCCCAGGCCTTTCCTGAAATCCTCCAGAGGTATTTTTTTTTTTCACCGAGCCACCCCTTGGGAATTATTTTATGGGAAACAGGACCCAGGGAACTCTGAACTCAGCAAACAGCACCAGCTCTGCTCTCACACTTGTTTGCACCCCCGTTTTATTCCTTGAAAACTTCCATAGGATTCCCAGGCCTTTCCAGCCACTCCTCAGGAATTTTTTCTTGGGACTAGGGGAACAAAGTCACGTCCCCACGTGGATTTTCTCCTCCCAACTGAGCTCACACGTCACTGCTAACTGGGGTTTTCGTTCCACCTCCTTTCCCAGGGGGGCTCATTTCCCTGAAAAGTGCAGGAATTTCACTTTCAGATTTCTGCCTCCTGCCTGAATTGGCTGCAGGGAGCTGGGATCTCTCCCAAGCCTCATTTTCCTGGGAAACCAGACCCAGTTGTTCCTGGGGTTGGACAACTCCTGCTCCTTTTGGGAGGCAGGAGATGCAATCCGGTCTGGCCGGTGACTCAGAGGGGAGAATTAATATTTCATCAGCGCTCTCCACCTTCAGCAGAAGCAGTTTTTTCCCTCCTGTGCATATGGATCTATTTTCAGGCAGGAAAAGGAGATGCCAGAGGTGCAAATCCCACCTCCAGGCAAGTCTGCTGCTGGAATTCACCTGTCTGTGGTGCTCTGGGGGAATGTTCTTTCAGTAAATGGAATTCTTTTCAGCTCAATATATTTTTTTTTTTCACCGAAAATAATTCCACTTCCTGAAATTTTGGAAATCCTCGCTGGTGTTTTCCTGGGGTAACCCTCCTGACAGTTTTAGGGACGTATTTTACCATCTCTAAATCAAACTCCGGGCAACTTGGGGGAGATGTTTGAGGGTCTGCCTAGAAAATACAAGCACAGAACTCGGTGAAGCTTTTAAAAAAAATCCCAATCGGCTGTCCAGGGAATGCCCTGGGCCAACCCTGAGCTCCTGCTCCCTGTGCTGGGCCCTGTGGATCCACGGATGAGCTCAGCTGCTCCCCACACGTCAGAGCAGATTAAGGGGTGTGAACTCAGCAGGGTTAATCAAATCCCTCCTCGGGGAGCTTTGCAGGGAGAAATTCCAGCCAAACCTTCCCACAGCCCCTCAGGATTCCCTGAAGGACCCTCTGGATGCCATCCCCGATTCCTTCACCCCGTGAAATTCCGGGAATTCCCACACCAGGTTGGGCTGTTTCAACCTCCCAGCCAGTGGGAAATAAAAGGCTCAGAATAAAGAAATAATTTCTTTCCCCTCAGCAAAAGCAGCTTTTTTGCCCTTCAGCTGTGGATGTTCAAGAGCTGCTCAGAGAAGAAGAGTGAAAAAAAAAAATTAAAAATAAAAAGCTCCTAAAACCCCACCAGAGAGTATGGAACCCAAATTTGTGAATTTGCTGTGCAGCACAGACCTGCAGGGCAGCAGCATTTCGAACAAAACAACTGCTTATTTCATAGTTCAGATATAATCAAGTGCCTTTAAAAATTATAACCCAGCAGGGCTGAAAACCTCACATTTGAGGGGACAAAACTTCACCTTTTTAGAGGGGAAAAAAAAGCCCTCAGCATAGGATTTGGAGGAGCCTCTTGCACTGGGAACATCCTTTGAGAGGCAAGAAGTAGCAAGAACAAGTTTTTATTTGATTTCAGGCTAAAACCCGTGATGGAACAGAGAACTGCACAACGCCTCTCGCACAAGGTGAGCACAGAGCCCGTGAAAAACGAGCCAGGGCCCCAAGTCAGCTCTCTACAGGGAAAGGGAGAGGGGCAGCACGGGGATTTCTCCCCCAGGAAGCCCCACAGGACACCCAGTGAGGGATTTGGGATGCCAGGGGCAGAAGCAAAAGGAGCCACTCCACAATCCAGAGCCAGGAGTGAGGGATGCTCCCGGACAGGAGCTCCGTGCAAACAGCCACGCAGCCACCCTGGCTCCCGGAGCCTTTTTGGGTTGGTTTTTTTTTTTTTTTTGTTCCCTCCTGACACCAAAACGCTGCCCCAGGAGCGGCTCTTCCTCCTCAGAGTGCCAGCACCTCCTCCCAAATCCTCCTCCGGCATCTCAGCATCCAGAGCCTCTCCTGGCCCCGCGCCCCTCTCGGCACCCCGGACCCTTCCCAGCCTTTCCCGTCTCCCAAATCCCCGAGGTCTCCACACTTCCCCATCCCATCCCACCCCCTGATCTTCCCCTTCTCCTCTCCAGCGCTCCCCATACCCCCGCCACGGCCCCCACATACTTCCCAGGCCACTCAGCCCCGTTAAGAACCCCACACAATCCTTGATGCCCGTGCCCTGATGGCCCCTGTCCCCCCTGCAGC
>WBMY01006632.1:187-31592 GCA_013397315.1 Donacobius atricapilla
GTGCTGCGAGCGGGGTCTAGGGTCGTGTTTCGGAGAGTTGCATTTGCTGTAGCGTTAGTTGTGGGGGGGGCTGAGGGCCGGTTGTAGCCCATCTGTATTACGTGGGATTGTGCGTTTGGTTTGTATAAGCAGTTTCCAGGCTTTGAAGAGCTGCATTGCTGTTGCTGAACTGTAGTTCTTCCAAGGTTGCCATTGTTTGCGTTCTGGGAGGGCAGCTGGTGGCCTCGCAGGGAGGCGGCAGGTCGCGTCGGAGGAGGGCTCTGGGTCGGTTCCGTGTGACTTCTTTCCAGGAGAGGTTTAGCTTTTCTCCGGCGTCTCTGATGCCAGAACAAGGCCCCAGAATGAACGGTTTCTCTCTGGGCGAGCTGTGCTGGCTGTTCTGCTGCCCGCCGTGCCCCAGCCGCATCGCCGCCAAGCTGGCCTTCCTGCCCCCGGAGCCCACCTACACGGTGCTGCAGCCCGAGCAGCAGCAGGAGCCCGGGGCGGCGGCCGGCGCCGGCACCCCCACGGCATCGGGCACCTGCAGCCTGCACCTCAGCGAGCGGGCCGACTGGCAGTATTCCCAGCGGGAACTGGATGCCGTGGAAGTGTTCTTCTCCCGCACGGCCCGAGATAACAGGCTGGGCTGCATGTTCGTTCGCTGTGCCCCCACTGGCCGCTACACGCTTCTCTTCTCGCACGGTAACGCTGTGGACCTGGGCCAGATGTGCAGCTTCTACATTGGCCTTGGCTCCCGCATCAACTGCAACGTCTTCTCCTATGACTACTCCGGCTACGGGGTGAGCACCGGCAAGCCCTCTGAGAAAAACCTGTATGCAGACATTGATGCAGCCTGGCAGGCCCTCAGGACAAGGTAAATGGATATTGGCGACAAGGTATTTCTGTATCTCCCTTTAATCCTAGTAAGTCTGCGCGGTTAACCTTGCTGAGTGGAAGGGTTGTAAATGGTTTCAGTTACTTTGGTGGCCTCACCAGATGTTCCATGAACAGCTACAGGATGATTTACTGGATGGCTTCATTTGCTAAAATGATGGAAAAACCTTCATCCTTTGGCTTTTTCTAGATTTAGAGGATTATTCCGATGTAATTTGTGTTAGCCATTGCTTCACCATTGAAAATCTCCATCTTGAGTGGGACGTACTGCACTGGTTGCAGTTTCAGCTTGCAGACTGCGATAAACCTGTTGTTTGAGACAGCCTGCCACTGTCTATGTGTAGAGGTAACCCAGGTGAGCCAAAGCTCTGCCTGAATTTGGCAGTAGCCTTGGCTAGGGCTTACCAGGAAAGTGCTGACATGTTTGGGGTTTCATGCAAGCTCCTGCAACATAGATGTCTTTCTCTTTTGGCCTCCGAACAACTGTTACCCATGCGTTTGGTAGTGGGTTGGAAGGAAAAAGTGTTGACATCTGAAAGTAGAGCTGGGGTTTCTGCCGGGAGATGCCAAAGTATGTGGCATCCGAAGGGATGGAGCAACAGTGAGAAGGCTCTGGCAAGAGGCAGCATGGTGAGTGGAAACAGTGAGCCCTTGGCTTCTAGAAAATCCTGAGCTGCTGCCTCTGGCTCCTTGCTGCGACTGATGGGTGTCACTGGGCCTCTCGCTTCTGTCCACAGAAACCCTGAGCTCCTTTTGCTGTTGCATAAGTGGTTCTTAAAGTATGACCTCACAGAACATGTCCTGAAAGAAAGAGCTTTAAAAAGCTTAAATTGTAGTAGGCCAAGAGAAAAGAGCGATGAACATTTTCAGCTCTTGGCTCTGGCATTGCACAGACAAACTTGGCTTGCGTGAAATGCGTATTTAATGTCTATCTTGGGGATACATGCCAGTTTCAGAAATAGTGACAGGAGTTGTTACTAATTTAGATAATTGGCTTTGCAAGAATCCAGGGATTGGTTAGTTGTGGAGTCCAAATGCCTTTTGACATTGCTCTGCCTAAGTCAAGCGAAGAGCAGGGGGAGAAAGGTGTAGGGAGAAATTACCCTTCCATAGCATGTGTTCTGTCTGCTTGGTGAGCAAACCAGATTCTGGGCTTGTTTTCCAGGACTTTAAAAAAGATTTGTTTCCTTGAATGTAAATAATAGGGTCTTATGTAAAGAAGTAATTTTGATATGCTGTATGCATAATAAATTATTAAGTGCCACTACAACACATATGGGTGATGTAAATAAGATTCAGGGGAGGAATAGTCATGTGTCTAAACCAAACCTAGTTAATGTTCGTCCTTCAGTTGCTGTGTTTTCTCTCCGTTTCGCTTGATGTTGAGGTGATCATAATGTTTTATTGAAACCTTCTCAAGCTCTGAAAAAGCACTTTCACATCTGCATGGAGTGCTGACAGGCATTTAGTACATGGGTAAGTTCTATGTAGGCCCAGAAACAAGGGGTTCATTCGCTCAAATCTTCTAGGAAACCTGGCCCAGTACGTGATGCCAACACATACCCAACTTGCTCTGAGAGGGTTGGGCTTCTTTGATAAAAGTATGACTGGACAGGTTTGTAGTTTTCCTTAAGTGTCCCTTCAGTGGTTTATACAAGATCTAGGCACTGCTTTCCACCTTAAATTGAAATTTGAAATTTCCTGACTCTTATTTTGTCATGTTTGTTATCCCATGTTTGAAAGTACAGTTAGAATAGTTATCATTGGTTTGGTTTTAGGAGCCAAAAGCCATTGGAATGGGGTGCCCAGGGAGGTGCTGGCATCACCACCCTTGGAATAGTTCAAAGGGCGTGTGAATGTGGCACTTGGGGGTATGGTTTAGTGGTGAACACAGTGGTGCTGGGTTAATGGTTGGACATGATGCCCTTTGAAGTCTTTTCCAGTGTTAACAATTTTTTGATTCTTGACTGTAAAATGATTACAGTATTTTTTTAGTCCAGTAAAGGAATTGGTCACTGTGAAGTATAAGCTTCAATAGAAAGTCAATAAATTCTATTAACAGATGATTGTGTTTGTAACAGGTATGAGCTGAAGCCTTAGTCTTTCTGCTGATGAATTCTCCAAGTAACAGTGTGAACTTTACAAGACTGATCATTTGCTACTCGTCAATCCAAGTGGCTCACAATTAAGTGAAATATTCGGCAGCAGAAATACAAGTATATCTCTTGAGATAAAATGTCCTGTTATAGCATTCCTGCTGCAGCAGTTCCTCAGTAGTCCAGGAGTTTGTGTATGCTTTCATGCTTAATGCAAATTCCTGGCGTATGGCCTCCAGTCATATGGTAGTGAACTGTAATGCAAAGTTAAAAGTGAAGTCTTAAAATAGAGGTTCACTGTGCCATCAAAAGCATTTAGTCATCTGTGCTAAGTTCCGTGGGAAGCTGTTGGTTTTCTGAATCCACCAGACATTCCACCTGGCAGCAGCAAGGAATCATTAAAATGTTGGAAGTCTGAGACTCCTTTCCTTTTAAATTGTGCCTCTGAAGTACCACTGATACTTTGCAATCATTAATTTATCGATGTCTTTTGAAAGTTGCCTTGAGGAAGGTGGGAGTTAACCCTGTGCTTGGAGAAAGCTGTCAAATTTTAGAAATGATGGTGAGCTGGCAGGGGTTGCCATGATGGCTGCAGATTCTGACTGTGTTTTTTCAAGGTCCTGAAACAAGGATCTTGCTATCACATACACGTTTAGGAATAAAACTGTACATAACAAATGATTATAAAGCTATCTGAAAACAGTGGATGAAAAAATAAAATAAATTCTTTTTTTCAGTTTCAATTATCAGCCCATCTTTGCAAAATCAGTCTCAACTATTCTCCATTCTTTTAGTCTTTATAAATGAAATCTATTTTCCATAATTTAAAGGAATTTAGTATTTCTTCTCCTGGATAAACTATATCCTAAAGGATAATTTTAAATTCTAACTGTCTTTCAGCACAGTAAAAATGTTGACATACAATTTTGTTCCCTTAGAATGAATTTTTATAGATTTTTCTTCAGAGGCTGTAGTTATAGCATTGCTTGTTTTCATTCCAGTATCAAGTATTGATCAGTGATTAATTCGGTCTTTTATATGTATTTTTTTTCCACTTGATTAACAAATTTCCATCTGACATCTCAGTGTTTCTCAAAATGGATTTTCTGTCTAATTGCTACAGATCATATTTTTTGTAAGTGTTTTATTTTAGGCAGGTTGGGCTGATTTTGTTCTGCTTGTTTCAAAATCAGAACCAAATTGAAGAGAATGTGTATCAGACTGTCTTCCCTTATTGTCCATGTGGTTTTAAGTTGCTGCTTTTTGTTCAGATGTCTCTTATCCTAATATCTGATTGTCTTAATGCAACATCTGTGCAAAATGACTTGATTGTCCTCCTCTTCCCCCCCTTTCCTGAATCGCACATGGGAAGGTTGAACTTTCTAACACTTTTACATTAAGACAATGTACAGTACTTAAAAACAGGATGCACATGTAGGGCTTGGGTTCAGTGCTGAAGAACAAAACCATGGCTGCTTTGTCGATCACATGCTATTTATATTAAAATCAATTTGTATGTTCCCTAAAAATTTGGAGAAGGTTGGTGAAGTGTTTGAAAATCGCAGTCAAAAGAAAGAAGGCAGTGGTGCCCCACTCCCTCTGCTCCCACTTCCCGCAAAGAGCAGAACCTGTTAGTCCATCCTTTGGATCCTGAAAGGAGGTGAAGAAAATGTATTTTATAAATAGCTTAGAAGAGCTGTTCTTGTTGCATTTAACAAGATACAGCTTAATTTGTTTTTCATGGTGCACAATAGAAGCTTATTTTTTAAGCTTTTAATAAATTACAGATGTCATTATAATGTTTAAATCTGTAGTTCTCAAAAAAGGTGCATTTGAATTTGTCTTTCAATCTATAGGAGAGCATCAGTTCACTTTTAGTTTCCCTTATGCTTCTTGGTCAATATGGTATGATGAAAGGAGCTGAATTGTGAAATGGTGTAATAAAATCCACGGGCTTTTGATCACTGAGTAGCAGATAGAATGTTTAAATAGTTTTCTAACTATTTTGCCAAATTTAATGTTAAAAGAAATGCAGACCAAACCTTTTATTGTGCAGGAATTTTGTTAGTTGTGATGCTGATTATATCAGGAGATTGCTGTTTCCTGTGTAGGAGCTGGTGGAGGAGTCTTACATTGAGTAAAATCAGGAAACACACCTAATTGGATTAGGCCAGAGTGATAACTAATCTGAGGTTGTGTCACTTTAGTTCATCTCCATTCTGATGTGATGAGGTGCCTACAGCTTTCCAGGTGAATAACAGCTTCAGGGGTTTCTTTACCTCACCTGATCAGAACAGTCAATTTCTGCTTAAATTTTCTTTGCAACGGAATATTCTTCCATCAGCACCATATTTTGTGCATGATCTAAGCCAAGTTCTTTAGATTGGATGCTTAAAGGTTTTTTATCAAAAGTTACCAACTAAATCCTGACATGATGAAAGGCGGTGCTTGACAGAGTCACAATTAATAGTCCTGGAGTAATAGGGTTTCCTTTCTTGGTGGAGCATCACCTGGTAGATGGTGCAGTCATACCAGCTTTTCAGGAATGTTACAGTGTCTCCAGAGGATTGTTTAAAACTACTATCCTCTAAAACTTAACGTATTCTACCTGCTGTGGGCAACACTTCAAGAAAGGCTGCATAGAGCCTTGAGCAAAAATAGACACATACACAATCCTCTGCTGTTGTTGTCTATGCAATGAGCAGAGATTAATTCAGATGATGAGATCCTTGGGACAAATACCAACAACTGTTCAAAACAGGTGCTCTGATGTTCAAAGTTATTCAAAATGTTTACTGAGCTTTGGTGTTGTATTACGTCTTTTAGTCACTGAAGTAAAAGTAGTTCTGCTAAATATTTCCCTGTTCCTGTCAGGACTACAAGATCAAAGCTTGTTTAAAAAGAAAAAAAAAAAGGAAACTTTTCACTGTCAAGAATGTTTTGCAACTGGTGTTATTTGGGAAGAAAAATAAGCTGCCGAAGAGCCTTTGGCTAACAGTACCTGCTCTCCTGAGTGTAGATAGTCCTGAAATTCAACTGCCTGAACTGGAGATATTGGTTTGCCCTGATGTACAAAGGTTGTAGGACCTGGTTCTCAACATCATCAGAGCATTGAACATAGAAAAGTCCTAGAGGGACATATTGTTAAACCCTCCACACTGTAGTAACTGTCTGCTCTTTAGCACTAAATTGCATCAAGTGCACAGGGAAGGCAGCTTTTTCTCTCTAGATAGAAAACTGTCGCCTTTTGAGGCTGAGCTGATGGTTGCTCTGCCATGGCTGCTTGACCTGTGCATGTTGCTGGTAGCTCTTAGATTTGTTCAGTTTGTTCTTGATAGGGGAGTTTGAGCTGGACTGGGTGAACCTCAATGGCTTTGCTCTGAAGCCACGCTCAGTCTCCAGTCCATCACAACCTCAAAAACAAGCAACTCCTCCAAAACTCACCCTTTACTCTATGTTACTCTGCTACTTAGAAACGTTCCAAAGTGCTGGGCGAAGTTTACACTGATTCATTACTTGTGAACAAGTAAAAAAAAAAAAAAAACTAAAAAATGTAGCAGTACTGCATCATCCAGGACTGTAGATAGATGTGGGAATGGATGGGTGGAAACCACTTCAGGGTATGCAGGTGGTTATCTGCCAGCAACTGGCTTTGGGGGAAAAACTGACAGTCAGCAAACAGCTATTTCTGTTTCCATACTGAATGAAGAAAACGGGTCCTTTTCAGTTTTCTGGGGTTTTCAGCCCTGTGATGTTTCCGCCTGTGGAGATAGGCTAGTACCAGAGCAGTGCTAGGTATTGGCTGTTTGCAGCCTGATGCTGGGACTAAGGTCTGAATTTCCTATTTCCTTTTACTGTGATGTGCCAATGTGATATACTGACTTTTCATCCCTGCCCTAAACCCACTTTTAAGTTCCACAGCTGTATTCTCTGTTGGTTTTAAGGCAAACAGTCTCAAGATTATGCAGCACTAGTAAAGAAAATGAACAAATAACATACGGGTTTCTTTTTTTTCCCAAAACTGATAATAAATTTAATGAATAGCTAAGAATCCTTTCTGCCCTCCTTCACAAATGTAAATCAATTACAAGGCTGCATTGGAAGCAGTTGAAATGAGTCATAACACAAGGTGCAGATGTGTTGTACCTACCATGCTTGTATACATTCAGGCTTGCTTTTGCCAAGTAGAACCTGATCAGAAATCTTTTCCTATGGATTAGGAGATAGCTTCAGTTGCCACTGAGCTTGAGAGGAATTAAAGCCATCTGTGTACAAGATGAGGGGTTCCTTGTGTTTTCCTGAATCTAGGAAAAAAACCACTTTTTACAATTTTTGAATGCTGGTGGCTCTTAGGTGTCTGAAATGAAGTGATTAAGAACTGGTTTTTGTCTGACTCTTAAAGCTTGGGTTTGTATGGCCTGAAATACAAAACCAAACCAACTGATAGGCACTATCTCCCTGTATCTCCTGTGTCGGTGGTGGATAATTGAGATTGCTGCAGACCAGCTCTGGTGAATTGAATAAGCAGTTGCAGTGACCCATTTGCTACTGCTTCATCTTGACTGCTCTGCTTTCCAGTTTTTAGATGAATGACTTACACTGGTCTTGCATGCTCAGCCTGACATCTGATGATGAAGCTCAATTTCATTCCTGACTAAAACTGAGTGTTTTGTTTGCAGTGAGTTTTTTTCAGTGTGTCAGGTTTTGGGAGCAGTGGGAAATGTGGGATTGTAAACCCAGGAAATGCTGTATGAACACAGTGGAATAAAGATGCTTTTAACAGAAGGCTAAGAATGTAGAATGAGATGGATGAATAGTGCACAGTGTCAGCTTAAGGACAGAGGAACATCTCTGCGCTCTTTATTCCAAGGGCTAATTTGAGAAAAATGGGTTACTGTTGTTTGCACATTAAGCTCTGCTGCCCGCAAACAATCACAGAAAGGTGCAGGCGTAGGTCAGTTGTGTAATGACAGAATTATACCGGTATTATCTGTATCCATATGTTTGTATCTTTAACCACTTTGTTAGCTTTACAGAACAAAGGTTCTCCTGTTAGAATTAAACATTTTGGTGGATTTGCTGACTATGAGACCAAATAATACAAAGGCACAAAATTGGGCTGAACAGCAGGATCTGGCTCAATGCCCACCCACCTTCCCACCCTTGGTTTCATGTCTCCTGATAAGCACATGCATGTCTTTGGGAAAATCCCTGTAATCATGAAATAAATCTGTAACCTCACAACTTTCAAAGAGGGGAATTCCATGTGGGTTAACAAATGAAAAACGATGTTCATGTGGAAGATGAGGTTTTAAGTTAGTATACTTACCTCGAAGTCTAGAGGGAAAAATTTAAATGAGAGGTAATCTCAAAGTATTGTCTCTGGTTTTTATTTTGTATTGCAAATTTGTTAAAAGAACTTCACCTATGCTTTTCTGACAGTAATATTGTTTATTGTTACAGTCTCTTGAAGTTCTTTCTAGGTGTACCTTCAAGATGAAAATTCTATTTTCAGCTGTTGTTCAGGAACTGATTGTCACGTTAGACAGTTTGGGCTATGTTTTTAGTAAGATTAGTGTTACTGTACCTTATTTAAAAACCTGCTTACATATAGAAATGTTACTTTAAGAACTTTGACTCATGGGAGCCTTATTTATCCGCCCAGGCGTGCTGCTAAATGAGCTGCATAGCTCAGTGTCTGGCGAGTGACCCTTCTCAAGGCATGCAGTGCCAGCTAGAAGCTCTAAGATACTCCTTTTTATTACTATTTTTTTACAGGATACCGTCACATTTCTTAAGATCCCAGTACGTTAGACGAGTTAATTGTAACTTTGTGCTATGGTATGGCCTTTTCGTTCTGTGTGCAGCAGAACAACTGTGGAGTAATGGATAATGGGAGCCAACGAATCTGAAAGGTCTGAGGCCAACTTCAACACATTTCTCAGGAAAGCACCCTTTAATAGTATGGCTTGAAATGTTGCCCCTTTAATAAGGTGGTTTATAATGGGTTTTGCTCAGATTAGAAAATCTTTCTAAACATTCCTAACTTTTAGTTAGCTTTGCTATGACTGTCCTTACAGAGCTGGAAAAATGGTGTTCAACATCAGCAAAGGAGCAAAACCAGCTCTTTGGGTTTTTTTCCCAGTGTGCAGATAAACTGAGATTAGGTTGAGATTATTTTAACATTATTCCATCTATCTTAGTAGTTCTTTATAATAAACTAAATAAGAAATTTTGTCTTGACTATTACACTATGCAATATATTGCAAACCTTAACAATACGCAAAATGAAGCCAACAACAACACAAAGCGAACTTTTGAGCACTTCAGAACCAAAACGGTGTATAGAACCATTGATACATTAAAGGAAAGTTTGAGAAGTTGGCTTGCTGCCTTAAGCATTAGACCAGTGTGGGCAGAACTTAATCATTGTCTTAACTCTGTATGAATTTGTCTTCCCCAACATCTGATGAATTGGTTCAAGTGGGATTTTGGCTGTAGGACAGCTTGGGGAAGGTGGCATCTTTCAAGAAAATGCTCTTTGTTTTGGAGCACGTTCTCCAGGGCAAATTCACAGAAGTCTTTTCCAGCATGCTGTTTGTTGTTTAGAACTTAATTTCTCACAAAGGTGTTTGTATGTTTAAGTGTTGCTTTGGATTATTTTTGAAAGAAGTAGCTAAGTTAGTGTAACATTTACTTTGGAGGTGCTCCCTGGACAATTCCTGCCCTGAGGCAGCTACTCAAGAGCCGGTCAGTTTCCTCCTCTTGCAAAGACTGAACTGCGCCTCAACCTAAATATGCAAGTTGTATTAGGTAGTATGTTTGTAGTATATTTTGTTGTAGCTCCCTACTGCAAAAAGCTTGTCTTTTTCTGGTAAGGCATGGGCTTTAATGTGTGTTAATGTTACAGGAAAAGTTACTGTTTCAGTCTGGCTATCTCATCAAGTTTAACAAACTGTAAAAGTACCGGAGCTGTGGGAAGAGGCGCGGTAATGTTTCAGCTACAGTTTTGCTATTTTTATGCACGGGGTTTATGAACGGGTAACCTTTGCTCGCCGTGGTTAATAAATACCCCGGGAGTCGGCCGTGTGCTGCGGGCAGCGCTGTCTGATGCAGGAAGCAGCGCCCTTTCAGGAGCCGGGACTGCAGTTTAGGGGGTTAAAGTGGGTTTCAACCTTCAAGCTGCCCAGTGTGCCGAAAAGGTTTTCACTTGCTGCGTGTCTGCCGGCTTCCAACCTTCTGTTTCTCTGATAGCAAACCCCTCTGCCCTCTCCCCTGAACTCTTCCTAATTGTTCATGTAATGTGATGTTCACTTCTAAAGACTGCTGTGCATAGGCCCAGTGCAATTAGTTCTTTATCCCCTCTTTGGAATTTGTACGAAAAATCAATCTGATAATGTAGAAATGGCTATCTGTAAAGGAATACAGGCACCAAGTTGGCTTTTAGAAAAAGAAATCGTTCCGATTTGTATTTACATTAATAAAAAATGAAGATGACAGAACGTACTTGAAGATAATTTGGATCTGAATTTTTGATAGGTCTTGAAAGATATTGTCATAAATCCCAAATGTTAATAGAGTTTTGTAGAGAGCAAGTGGGTTGTAAAGTCTCCTTGATTTGTTGAGTTTTTTTCTATCCTGAGATGAAGGAATCTGGTGCCAAATATCCCACCCTTCCAAACTGGATGTCCTTCTGTCAAAGCTCAGCTAAGATCTGTAGATCATTTTGTGTACGGCATTGAACAGACATTGATGCAAGTAGGATCTGGCACCTTCCAATTATTTCAGTAAATTACTCTTTCCATCCAAAAATCCACCTTATTATTCATAATAAAGAACATAAACCCTAAGTATCGTGGATATTTCTTACCTGGGTATAGTTCTAAATTTGTTGCATTTAACCAACAGGAGAAATTGCACTAAAGATAATTATTTTCTTTGGTTGACTTCCATGACAATTTTCTGGTTTTCTTTTTTTAATACATTAATTTGTGTGTAAATTTGAAATAAAGGTAGTTCAAGGCAGTGTTAGCTTAAACTTAGCTCATTTAATTACTGAAATTTTGAGGGGCAGAGGAGGGTTTAGCAGGCATCATTTGTTGTGTGTTACTGTGTTTTTCATCTTACCACTATTCCTGGTGTTTCTGGGCTGTGTGAACTATGTTCTTTCTTCTTCTTCACTGTAGGACTGGCCAGACTTCCTCCTTAATTTTTTTTTTTTTAAATTCGCATTCTGTATTTATCTTTTACTTACCTCTTGGAAGCTTTATGGTATTAGGAGAAAGGGAAACACCATATCCATTGGAACAGTGCAGAGCTAAATAGGAAAAATGTGTGTTGGGGGAGTAAAGAGTAGTAGCTTGTCACTGAAAGGGTCCATGTTGTGAAGTGGTGAACTGCAGAAAACCTACATGGCCAAATGCCAACTTGGATAGTAACGTAGGCATTAATACACTTCTTTTCCAAGCACTGTGCTGTTATCTGCTATTTCAAAAATAGAAACTCCAGCAGTACAAGATTTCTTTATGCCATGCTGGTTTATTGGGAGGCAGTTAAGTGCCAGTGTGGCATGGACTGGAATTGCTAACATTTTTTCCTGCATAACCAGTTGTTCTGTGATGATACTGCATGCAGATTAGTAGGGAGCCTACATGCTTCACAAGGACTGCTTCAGAGATAGAGCAAATAGGGGCATGAATGACACCCCAAAGCTGCTTTTCTTCTCAATTTTATTTTTTTAAATTTCTAAGATGCAGATGCAGATCAGTCTCTACTTTAGTATCAGCTGAAATAATGACCTTAAGTGATTGCATTAACAGTTGTCCTTGATCCACTTTGGGGTACTTCTGCTTCTTGTGGCATAGCTGGTAACGGCTTGGTAAGCATCCTTTTTTCAGAGGAAAAAGTTGACTAGCAAGGCATCTTTCTCTAAAAAAACCAACAAAAGCAATTGGCCCTGTTAACTAGGTGTGTTGGCAGAAAACGAAGTCTCCAAGTGTGCTGTTTGATCATTGTTAAAACCTCCTGATTTACACAATCGAGGGAAAATGTCTTTTACTCCATGGACTCTGATCCCAGATAAGACAGCCGGATAAGCTGAACAAGTGTATATGACCTGGTTTCAGGACGGAATTTTCTCATCTGAGTTTCAGAAAGTTACTTCTTTTCTAGCTGTTTTGACATACTCTTCCCATTTTTTAGAATGATATTTATTGCTTTAGGACAGGTTAAGTTTACTGATGCTTAATGTTTCTGCATATCATTAAATGCAGATATATCTTTCTGTCATAAATTACTTTTTGGGGGCTATCTTTTCAGTTTCTTAGTGAGCACAAGGCAGGTTTTATAAGCACTTCAACCAAACAGAAGTACACAGCAGAGACTTTGACTCTGTGCTAAATTTTATTGTACAGAATTCTAAGTAGTGTTTACTGGGAGCAGGGAAGAGGGATTTAGTCCCTGGGTTTGCGGTGATAAAGACTGTGGCTAAGAAATTTGATTTTTAAGCTCTGAACTAGTTATCTGTGGTCTGCTGTTCTAAAACATACGGTACTGTTAATCCTGGTGATTGCTATATATTTTTTTAATCATCTTAGGTTTATATTGACTGTTACTGGGGGTTGAACATTGATTGTGCTAAAAGTTCATTAAAGGAACATGTGCAAGATGAGGATGCTTGGGAAGAAAGGAATAGATGAGTCTGATTTAAAAGTCAAGAGTGCCAATATAAAAATGACACAGAAAAAAATAACACAGAGGTTTTCTTGTCTCTGAAAAGGTACTGGATGAATCTTCTCAGGTAATAAATTTTTTTCATGAAATGACTGTCATCTTCCATTTGTCATGTATTGTTCTTGGTATTTGCTGGAATATTTAACAAATCCACTTGAAAATGGATAATTGAGAGAGACAGGAGAAATGCATCAGGAGAGTTGTGTTTCTCTGTAAGGCTGTGAATTTGGCACTATTTGAAAGCAGATGTTTAAACGTATGCAAATTCACACTGTGACAAAGCTCAGTGTTTTGAGCAAATAAAAAATTGGTATGTGTTTTCTGCACTTACCATGGGGTGGGGAAAAATAGAGGTTACAGTGTCATTTATCTAGGTAGGATTTTTTCCTATTTATAATTCATGAGACATGTCACTGCAGAGGAAGAGCCTATTGTTTTGATTCTTAAATCAAAAGAACATACTGTCTTTCTTCATGTCTGTGGAAATGGTTAGAGTAGCTCAGAGAAACACAAAATGTTTCCAGGGAATTGAAGGACTATCCAAGTGGGATGTATGGCCTGGGTAACACAAACCATGACACTTTCTCACTGAGCTTCTCTATAGAGCCCTTCAGTGTTTAGGAGATACTGCATTGCTCTGAGAGGAGCTCATTCTTACCTAATAACTTGGTTCTTCTATAGTGCTTGAGCATATTAATGTAGGTCTGTAAAGGAGAGAGAAATCTTACTGCCAGCTGAGTCATCTTCATACAATGCCGGCTGCTAAAAGACTCGTTCTGGGGACAGATGCTTTCATCTGCCGTTGATTCTTTTTAGGAACATTGGACCAGTTTGCTGTCATGAATCACTTTCGTGTCAGGACGTCTCTACGATTCTTGTTCTCCATCCTGCCTTTCTGCTCTCTAGCCTCTTTTCTGCTGGAGACTCAAATCACTGCCTGAGCTACACTAATGCTTCTACATGGAAGAAGTGCTGTATCCAGTTTGTCTGTTTGCATTCCTGCAAGGCCTTATCCATTCCAGCTCCTGTGTAATCCTCTTGGACTCCAGCTCTGGTGCTCTGTGGGAGAGACAGCGTTCAGATTTGCAGGGGTCTTTGAAGAACAGTGTGAAAATGTCGGCTGTAATAGGATTTTGGATATGAGCACCTGCTGTTTGTGTAGACAGTTCAGTTTTTTCTTTGTTCTCCTCTGTTAGCATTATGGAGGTAACACTTGAATCTTTCTTCTTTTTTTTACCAGCTTGTGTTTTAGATACAGCTACAGTTATCTGTAAGTGATGTAAGGAAAATGCTGTATCAGTGCCACATATTTCACATTTAATGGCTTGTCAGCTATATCAAATAATCGTAGAAAACCAAGTCATTTAATGCTGCTAATATTTGAGAATGCGAAGTTCTTAGTAAAACCTGTAGATTAAATAGCTTTTACTTAAAGACTAAAAACATAAACAAAATTACAATAAACAGATAAAAGAGCATGGAAAAAGAAGGCAGGAATGGAAAAACGCACAAACAACAAACAAAACACAAAGCAGAAGCCCCCCCACACAAAAAAGAAAGTATTTTGAACTCAAAGAATGGTGGGATTCATTACCTGAGCAGTTCAGGGGCCAAGATCTATAGAAATCAGTTTCTGAGGGCTCTGCTTTGAATTTTTTTCACCTAATCTTCCAAATATTAGTCTCCAAAGTATTAATTCCTGTGTGAGCAAACCATTTAATGCTATGGCATCCAGGCAACTAACTGCCTTCAGCCAAATTTACAGATACACTTCTAGGTTCAGATCCTTAGGTCAGGAATACCTTTTTTATCAAGTTACAGTGCAACTAACCAGCTGTGCAAACCTTCTGGTGAGACATTTTTGGTGAGCTTTGCAGTTTGATCCATTACAGTCTAGATTAGTCTTGTTTCATTCTGTGCTTATACAGTGATAGCTATTTTCAGGTACCACAGCCTGATACATTGAAAGAAGACTTAACTGGAGCCATTTCTTTTTACTTTGACTGTCTTGGTTTGTGCACTGGAGCAGTTATTCCCTGCTTTTGTGGGCAGCTGGGCTGTGGAGGGGGAGAAATGTTGGAGGATGGGTGGAACAGGCAGCAGCTCTGGTCAGCAGCCACTGCACTCCTCCCATGAGTAATCCAAGCTCATGAGTCAGAGGCTTAAGCCTTGCATAGGTGCAGCTCATGGCAATTAGTGCCCCAGCAGGGTGGCCTCACCTCAGCGTGGTGCTTCAGGTGTGTAGGGCTGAGGGAAATTCATCCAGAAGTTGCTGTTTAATGTGAGGGGTCCTGGCAAGAGCAGTGCTCGAGACAGGTGTCCGAGGGGCTTCAGTGAACAGATGGAAATACTAGCAGACAGTACTCCTGAACAAAAATGCTTTCAGAACTGTGGAAGAGCTGTGAGATTCTTTCCTCCAGGCTTGTAAACCCTCAGTTTCCCAGTGCTGAGCTAAGGCTGGTGAGGAGGGTTATGGGATGGGCTTGGGAGGTGAGCCAAAATGCACTGGCTCACTGAAATTTCAGCCTCAGGAATAAGGCAAGGCTCTCCAGTTTGGAAATAGCTGAAATCGAAGAAACAGCTATGAAAGCACAGAACTTGTGGGAACGCATAATTGGTATTAGTATTTGCACTCAGGTTTGCTTAATGTCTCCTAGGGAATCAATTTCTGTGTTAATTGAGACATACTTGTTTTAACTGAAGTCTTTACATTGAAAGATAATGTGTTAATGTATGTGGATATCATCAAATCTTTCTTGTTTTTCATAACAACCCCTACTAGGTGCACAATTTTAGGGAGTAATTTACCTTATTTTTCAGATTTTAAGTGTAGGATGCCAAAAAGTGCAGCCTTTTTGCAACAGTGGAAAGATGGTTGAAGTTTTAATGTCACCTCGAGTGTTGTGAGGAGTACACTCATCTATCTTAGCTCTGGTGCATTAGAGCACAGGGCATGTGTGCAGTTGTAGTAAAAGTGCCCCAGCAGGAAAGAGATGAGGGAGAAACTGAGGGTGAAGATAATGGATTCTTTCAGAAGATACCATAGACTGAGCTGCTCTGTGAAAGCAGCTGAATTTTTTCTGCTGTCTCAATTTATTTAAATGTATCTCAGAGAATGCCTGTATAGGTTTTGTACACTGCTTGCAGTAAAGAGTATATACTAGAAGTAGCTGACTGAGTATTTGTGAATTATTGATGCTGTGGTCATGAAGATAGTGCTCAGTAGCCAGCAAAAGTTTTCAGTCTTCTGTATTCCAGGTTTATTTGCTACAGAGCATCTTAATTAAATGCAAAATACTTCATGAAAGTTAACTCCAGTGCTCTATTTTTAAAATAACTGGAGTAAAAAATTCATTTTATATGCCATTTACCTGTTGTGCCATGGGACTAATGGTATGAATCAAGATTGGTCTAAGAAAGCACTTTGGAAGAAGCAGGAAACCATGATGAGTAGTGAGCTCCCATGTGTGTTCAAATTCAAAACTATAATCTTGTGCCAATGCTGTCTGCAGAACTCCAGTTGATTTTTCAGGGTGCTAAAGCAAAGAAAGTTGGGGGCAGTGGGAATTGTTTGAATATATCCCTGTGTTTGGGTCCGATTTCCATTAGCTTCTTGTATTTCAACTTAGTGGGTTTGGTTTGTATTTGCCCTTATGATTAGAGTAATAAAACAACCCCCAACATTTAGAGGTGGTTATTTAGGAAGTAGTTTAGGAAAGTGCTCGCTCCCTGTCATTGCATGAGTGTGCACTGAGTGTGGAGTGTTATTCTCCTTTTGTTGTAAAGCAGTGGAATGGTGAAGGTAGGAGTTCAACAGATGGCTGAGCCACATCACTGCTTGTTTTTCTTGGATGTTTTACAAGAGTCCTTTTTGCTTGTCAGTGGCCTTCTTGCTGTCACTCAATATGAAAGAATTAATGCTTGTAGGGGCTAAGTTATCCTGTTACATCAGCATGCCTATGGCACAAGTTCTGCTTAAATTTCAGTGCACATTTAATGAAAATTCTATTTCCTTCTTCCCTGCTATCTAGGGAAATAAAAAACCAACCAAACAACAACAAAGAAACCCAACAAACCCACAGTCATGCAGAAGCAACTGTTCCTAATCTGTTTGTTGTTTATATGTAAAACTGTTAGCTCAATGTGGTAGACAAATGAGCAATCTATGATAAACCAAACACCAAAATCAGTATCCTGGGTTATTGTGGTGGAGAAAAGTTATGTTATAAATACAGTTGAGTCCTCAGTACAAGAGAAAACGAAAGAGGTTTTACTTTTTAGTTCCTTAAAAATATAAATAGTTCTGCAAACTCAGACTGCCTATTTTTTTTTTTGCCTGGAGGAAAGGAACTTCCTTGTAATGGTGAAGCTGGGAGGAAAAAAGGAGGGGAGTGGATTTACTGTTCAAGAGCACTTGATTTGCTCTGAGTCCTGAGCAGTTCTACTTTAGTCAGAGAAGGTGTTTCCCACTTGGAAACATGACAGCTTCAGGAGCCTGTGTTTGAGGCAGATGAACAAAAGGTGACTTAAGGCTGTATTTCAAAAAGGAACAATTTCTAGACAAACAAGTATTATTTGGATTAAAAAAAAAAGTCATCCAGCTGTCACCCCAAAGCTCCTCAGTGCAGATTAGCGTAATTCAGTTAATTTAAAATGTAATCTCATTACAGTTTGCACTAGAGAACGCCATGAAATACCATTTACCTTTACCTATCCTGGTTGTTCGGGGCAAACTTGCCCTGGCTTCACTACTCAGCAGTGTGGAGATCCCTGCTTTTGTCATGAGCTCTCCAGTGATATTCAATATCCTTGTCAGGACTTGGTTGAACTGTGAGCACAGTTCTCAGTGTTTGATGACAGATAGCTGATTGTCACAGCACAGTAATCAAGAACCAGTTGCAGTGATTTCATGCTTTGGTATAATTAAGTTACTGCAGTGCAAATCAGAAGTGCCCAGAAGTTGCTTTCACTTGGTCCATTATTATTGATATGAAAAGAGGAGCTGGTACATCACTGGATTAGTGCTGCAGTCAGAGTCCAGCAAGCCTGTAGGAGTGTGATACTTGCTAATAACTTCCGAAATTGCCTGTAAGAGGGCATTTTCAAGAGTCATAGGTTCGTTCTGTAATTCCACTATCAGCTTACATTGGTTAGCACTGGAGTTTCTCCATAGCATAATCAAATGACTCTCTGGTGTGGTAGTAAAAGTAATAGTGATATAAAACTGTGGTGGAGTCCTTGATTAAATTCCTCTGTCAGCCATTTAAATTATTTTGAGAGTGAACACATTTGTGGAATTACTTGTCTGCTCCTGTGACAGTGTGCTGGGACAAATGCCAGAAAAATTGGTCTCTCTCTTTTGCAGCTTCATAGGCCAGAATACAACCCATTTTTGGCTCTCAGCTCCATGAAGATGTGAAGTGAAATAGAGTGTGGTGTACCTGAACTTGAATTGCCTACTGCTTGTAGGCCTGGAGAGGAAGAAGGTAGAGAAGGAGGAAATCTCATGATTTAAAGAGTCAGTGTCAGTAAAACCATGAAGAATTTTAGACCTATGTTTGTATGAATTCAAGGAAACTGGAGAAACTGGCACAGGGACATTTTTTGTGTGCCAGGGTTTCCTGTGAATCTCGAAATCTGATTTTTCTTATTTGACAGTTGTTACAGTTAACTCAAAAAATCCTTAATCTAATGCCTTCCTCTTAATTTAATGTTGGCATTTAGACTAAAAACTTGCTGTCATTTTTATGATATTTTGGCTGACATGCTGGAGTGGTACTTGCTGAAGCACAATGCAAAATTCAGTGTTTTGTTCTGATATTGTAAATTTCTTGCAAAAATCATTATTGACTAAGTTGCTAGTGTTGATTTATTTTAATATAAAAATCACACAATATAAAATCATACTCAATATATGCAATCTGCATGTGTGACTTAATTGAGATTTTTGGGGTTTTTTTTCTACCCCCCAAAAGTAGATTTTTTAGATTCATGCAGGATTAAATAGCTGCTTATTTCTGAAAATGTACATGGATATCTTGTGGAAGTGTATTATGATGCTAGAGAATACCTATCTGTGGCTCTTAACAAGTGATCTAAATTTCTCTGGATTATTAAACTTAGGGATGATGCATTTTGAAAAGGTGATAAATAATATTTTGTGACAAATGGGTTTGTGTAAACAGAAAGGAACAGGCTTGAATAGGTTATGAAGAGCTGAGCACATGCATGTTTTAGTAAAGGTACTTTAGAAGTCACTATTTCCTCCAAATTTGTGTTATTCCTGATGTATGCTGGATTTTCTTTGTTTCTTGAAAATGATTTATTTCATTGGTGTTTGCTGGAGAGGGGAGTGCCCAGTTTCAGACTCAGTCCCCATGTGAGAATGCAGGAGCTGGTTACCTCATTTTCCTGGCCTTGTAAATTTATGTACTTCATGTGTTGTAAGGAAGAACTTGCCCATCAGTCCTTGCCTTCGTTTTAGTGGCAGTTAAACACTAAACCTCAACAGCGTTATGGAGTGGGGTTTGGGCCATCAAAGTACTCTGCATAGGCAGTTTCTGAAAACCAATTTATTGCTGTTGATGTATTCAGGCTGCTCTCTATGCTTTCCTGTTCAGGTAAGGGATAATGGGACAGCAAATATCATAAAAATTCAAACCGAAAATACAAGGTGAGGTTAACTCCACGGATTCAGTAAGCCTGAAAAAAGGACTGGCCTCATTAATGAATATGTATTTGGCACTTTTGAGGACTGGGAGCTTTGGCCGTGAGCATTGCAGGGGTTCCGCTGTGACACTTCTGGAGTCCCCACAACAGCATCCCACTGGCGCTCTCCACTGAGCAAGGAGAGGGGAAAAATCGCACGGGTAAACTTTGCAGCTCTATGGCTCAAAGCTGGAGCCCTG
The DNA here is from genome assembly GCA_013397315.1 of Donacobius atricapilla. Lineage (NCBI taxonomy): Eukaryota > Metazoa > Chordata > Aves > Passeriformes > Mimidae > Donacobius > Donacobius atricapilla. The sequence continues at coordinate 19,797 of WBMY01006632.1, forward strand.
CAGGGAGGAGGGGTTCAGTATCTTAGGCTCATAATTAAAGATGCTTTGAGATAATGCATAGTTTGCACATAGTGCTGTCCTCCCGGAAGTCTGAGGTGCTTTGCAGGGCAGTGGATGCCATGGGAGGCCCCCAATGAGGAAACAGGAGGGACATGGCCCGAGCCACAGCCATGCAGCCAAGCTGGGGAGCTAGAAGCAAATTCATCCTCCTTTGCTGTGCTCTGTCAGCAATATTCCCGGTCTCCTGTATCCCACTGATCTGCTGGCATGACTGACGTCTCTTATTGGAAGGAATAAGTAGAAGAGTCAGGGGTGTGGATTCTTAATAAGCAGCTTCTGTGCACATAGGTCATGCTAGCATGGGGAGACCAGAATTGCTGGTAAGCCTCATTTGTATTTACTGAAGCAGTAACACAGGGAGAAAAAAAACCCCAAACTACTGTTTTTATAGACTGGGGTGTTTGGGGCCTTAGCTGGACCTGGCCTGAAGCTCAAGGTACAGAGAGCTGTACTGCTTGCACAGGCTGCTGGGGATTTTTCTCCGTACACCAAAGAAATGTGTAAGCTGCACCATGTATGTGTGGGTTATTGAGACTGGAGTAGGCTGGAGAACTTTGAGCTTTGCCACCTGTTTGTGGGTAAGAAGAAGAGAAATGCTTGCATCATTTATACAGCAGTAGCTGCAGTTCTCAGTAATGGAGTTTGCTTTGGGAAAAAGGCATGCTTGCCCTTTTTTCTTCTTTTTTTTCCCCTTTGTCAAAGCAGAGTTTTGCATGTGGCCATGGTAACTAAGTGGTTTCCTGCTTTGGCTTTGCTGAAGGCTGGTTTCCACATTCTGAGTTGCCCTGCTTGTTTAGAGCTCTCTGATGGGTCTCCACAGGAGAAGTGCCCAAGCATATCCAGAAATTTTACTTGGCTTTCCTGCTCCATCGGATGGAGCTCTGTTTCCACAGAGACCAAAGCTTGTGTGTTTCAAGGAAGTTATTTTTAGGAGCTGCTGTTTAGCTAGTGGAAAGACTTTCTTCCTTAATAGGAGAGCAGACTGTAACAGGATTCCTCTTTCTCCAGAGTGCCTTTTTTCTACCATGTTCTTTCCCTTTTTCTGTGTCACCCAGTTTCCCTTTCATTGCCACCTTCTTACCCATGTCTGCTCTTCCCCTCTTCTCTTTCACTTTCTGTATCAGTGCTCCTGTTGTGCAAGGATCTAATACAAGGAAGTTTGCAGAGAGTGAGGGAGGGACCATCCCCTTCTTTAAGAATGTTGTGTTTTAAAGATAAAGCCCTCAGGTGGGTTTGTACCTGGCTGAGTCACCAGTGGGCAGCGTTTATGAGGATGCAGAAGGTCACGGAGCCAAGCCCTGGCCCTCAGCTCTGAGGACCTTGCACACCTCAATTATTCATGGCCTTTGCTCATGAGTTGTCCTGTGTCCTTTGGCCCCACGATAAATAAATATTACATGTAGCTGTTTCTGCTGATGTTTACGGTAAGCTTGATGTCTTGCTTGCTGAGTGATGACCTAATGGTAAAGGTCTTAAAAAGATAAATCTGTTACAGTAACTCTTCTGCCTTGAAAAGGGGAACTGCTCTTAAATAAAGCAGCCCCAGGGATTCTTTTAGTTGTCAGTCAGTAGGAATGTAAAGCAAAAAAGACATTTGCTCTAGTGATAGGCTAAGAGTGCATTAACTTTACCTGGCATACTATGAAACAGATTTTTCTCTAGAGTACGTATTGCCACAACAGCAAGGTATTCCCCTTACAATATGAGATGTTTTCAGAAACAACACCAAAAGGAGTGAGTCTAAAGCAGATCAGTGCTGGAGAAAATTGCCGTACTAAGGCAACTGGAGGTGTTGAATTCTCTTGCCACCCTATGCTGTCCTGTTTCCTGTGGTTCTCATTCAGACATCTGTTTCCACATTCTGCATATATTGTAAACCTTTTAGAAAGGAAACTTCACATTTACCATGACACCACAGTTCAGGATGACACTGCAAAACATACCAGCATTAATATCATTCCCTGCCCACTGAAATGCCATGTGGGTGATCATGTTCCAGTCCTGTTCTCTTGTATATCCCTAATGCTGATGCATTTCTGGTGTCTTTAATATGATGCAACAGCTGGCAGAAAGGCTGGATGCATGTGGTGCCTTTGGGGTGCATGTCTCCAGCCCTCCCCACCCAGCAGCTGGAATGGAGTCTGTGAAGACAAGACTTTGTTCCAAGGTCCTGTTAACCGAGCTAACCAGGCCCTGCTGTGTGCTGGACCATATCTGACACTCAGGGAGGAAGAAAATCTGCTAAAAGAGCTGCACAACGTCTCTTTAAAAACATCAGGCTGTGGTGACAGACCGCCAGCATCAGCTGCTGCTTGGTTAGGAAGAGGATACAATTTTACTCCTGAGAGATATTTTTATACAGTTGCTTATTCATACAACAGTAGATGCCAAAAGCACCCTTATGCTCAGCAGTATAAAAATATTAAGAAAATTTCAGTTTCACAGAGGCTACAATCCAGTCTAGTTATACTTCATCATGACATGAGGCAATCTTGACAGCCTGTAATTGGATGATTAGTACTGGATTATTCTTAATTTTAATTATTAATTGATCTTTCTTTTACTGTAATTTTCTCTTTTGGCACATACCAAATCATTTAGCTACTTGAAAGTCAAGTATTCTCCAGGCCTGCTATAGATGTTTCAAGCAGCTTTGCAAGGAAATTGAAACCTTCCAGGTGCACATAGCCGGAACTGCAGGGTTTGCTTTCCATTGTCACAGCAGTGACCACAGGAGTGTAGATGGTGTAGACTGTCAAACAGACATCTTTTACTCAAATTATTTTCTACTAGAAATATGTTATCTTCTGTGTTCCATTATACAGCTTCCAATGGGAGGTGGAGTTAACAGAGAGAAATCTTCTGGGTAAATACTTTAAAATTGAGTAACAGCTTTGATTTGCAGCTTTCCTAACAAGTTCTGGTGGCCAAATACTCTTCATTGCTTCCTATCCATTGTCACCTCCTCCTGTGCCCCTTCCAAATTTACTTTCTATTTTGCATACATTAAATGAAAACTGAATTAATCTCATTCTCAGCCTTTTTTGCAGTGTGAAGCAGCACAAAGGCTGGGACAGTTTCACAGACTGGATGGGAATATTGGGGAGCCGTCCAGGACTTGCTATGAACCCTGCATTTTATGGAATTATGTATTTTTATAGTTGCAAAATAACCTTGACGTGTTTTAAACTGGCAGAGAAAAATGAGGAATATTTTATACTGATCAGTAACTGGAGAAATGAACAGACCTATTGTCTTTTCTGTCACTAACAAGTCAGTTTTGTCTTGTTATTCCAACTGCATGGAATTAAAGGTGGGCAGAGGAATAACTGTCTTTTTTAATGGTGGAAGGGCTGTTAGCCTCTAGGCCTAGCTGAAATTCCTGAGAGTGACTCTGGGTAGGGGGCAAGTCTCATTTATAATTTGCTGTGCTGTGGAGTGAAAGACAAGAGCTGTTCCTGAAAAAGGTGAAGATTAATGACCAAACTGCCGTTCCTTCTTGGAGGATAGCTCTCTTCAGCCTGTGTAATATTTGGGTTGTTTACTTTGCTGGACTGTTTCAAAATTTAAACTTGTAAGCTCATGTCTCCTAGGAATAGATTTTGAAGACCCACAACAGATAAGGAGGGATGCTTTGGGTTTTATCCCCGCTCTGCTTTTGTAGGCTTGGTTTGCTTTGGTTTCTGCATCTGTGATGTGAAATTGATGTGAAATATGTTGTGTTTTGGCTTTTTTGTTTTAAAGGGACCTTTCTTTTCTCTGCAGGTATGGTGTCAGTCCTGAGAACATCATCCTATATGGTCAGAGCATTGGTACTGTCCCTACAGTAGACCTGGCATCTCGGTACGAGTGTGCAGCTGTGATCCTCCATTCTCCCCTGATGTCTGGATTACGGGTAGCTTTTCCTGACACCAGGAAAACCTATTGCTTTGATGCTTTCCCAAGGTGTGTATCGCTGCTGCAAGGGGGGGTTTCTATACTCACCATGCTCTACAGGTGTTTAAAAGGGCCTGGTGGGGTGAGTAGATACCGAGACTTCTGTTTGTTCCTTCCTGCTGGGGATCTTGTAGGAACCTGATTTTGTGACCAAAACAAAGTCCCTGTCCCATCTTTTAGAAGATATTAAGTTTGTTTTAAGAAGCTCTAGAAAACTGTATACAACTGTTTTAAGGTAAAACATTTGCTTTTATAGTCTAGTTTTCACCAGAAAAACAATTGCAACAGACCTGGAGTGCCCAAATATTTGGGAATGGTAGAGGTCATGAGAACAGCAGATATTCTCAGAATCTTTTAGAGTTTCCCATTTGATCCAGTTTAAGTTATGAAAGAATATGAGAGTGGATGCCAGTCTCTCTATAGCAGGACAGGAGGGGTAGCACAGGTAAAAAGCTTAGTGGTCCATGGAAGGGAGAAGATAAAACAGACACTCACTGAGGTCTCGGTCAAAAATCATGCTTGTGATAAGTATTGTAAGGAATATTCATTGCATTTCTTTTTTTGTTTTATTTTTTGTTACATCAGATTAAAATTAGCAGCTGTGGGAGGCTGTAGGCATAAATCTGCCAGAACAGCTAGAAGGAATGGTGATGAAGTAATAGTGGCTCTCACAGTCCCCATGTTTAGAATCCTTTCAAATAGATTATTAGTTAATTAATTAACTTGTTGGAGGTGCAGAGTGAATTTGAAGCACTTACACTTCAGCTCATTCATCATCCTCAAACCTGAAATCCAATATTTACAAATGCCTCTGCGAGAGAGGAAAAAACAAAGCCTTAAACATAGCTCTGATTACAGAAGTAACAGTGATTAGCTGTTACCAGCCAAATCAAATAACAATTTTAAAAAGAAAAGTGGGAAGGGGAACAGTGACAGCAGATGTGCTGTAGCACTTGAGTATTTTGTTCTTGCCCTACTGAGCTGTTCATTGCTGTCAGTCTGACTTCCCTGGTACTGGGAGCAGTGAAAATAAACAGCAGTGCACTTTATGAATGCGTGCAGCTCAACTGTCTGTCTTCACAGTGGGAAACAAAATAGTTCTGTGTGCACCTACAGTGAGTTGCTATTATGTGCATTTTATGTTGGGACTCCATGAGAATTTGGTCTCTGTAGATTTTTCTAGCTGCAGAGCTGTGTGGCTGAGAATACTAAGTAAGGCTAATGTGCAGTTTAAATACTGCTTTATGAGTCGCTGAGTTGGCAATGGGATGCCTTCCAATTTTCTGCAAAATATAAATATTATCTGGCTTAATGGTCTGTGAATATATGTGAAAAAAAAAGTTTCATTATATGAATACTGAAGTGAAAGGGGTTTCCTACAATAAATGAGAACTTAGTGTCTAGCCACAAAAATTATGCATAAACATCTCCTGTAGCTGTATGTAGCTGATAGGCCTATTACACCAGACCTTTAATGGGCTTAAAACTTCAGTTTATACAGCATATTGGTTATAAAGTATTTACATTTGGCTATGATACTAATTTTGGGATGAAAACTGTGGGGGGAAAAAAAAATCTGAATTATTCTGATGTCTCTTTTATGCTGGGATTTTTTTATTCAGCATAGTTGCACATAGCTCAAGTTCCACATAGGAAAAGTGAAATGAGGCCGCATTTTAATTTTAAATAGTACCTTAAATGGCATGAAACCTGAGGGGGGTTTTTGAGAGGTATAAAGACAGAGACAGAAAAGTGTTTACACTCAGCTGTTCACTGGAATACCAGTGGCAGTTCTCTAGAGTACTAAATGCTGAAGTTTGTAAGTGTAAAGCTTAGTGCTTCTGTTTGCATCTTTTTAGTTAACTTTATATTTTCATAAAACTTTTTTGAACCTGTTTTAAAGTCAGGATATGCTGGCATCTGTATTTTTGAAATCATTTTAAGCTGTCTTGATCATTTTGTGAAATCAATGGTCATGCCAAAATTGCATGCCTTCTTGTTCTTCAGGAGCAAGAAAATCCAAAAACCTTTTATGAGCTACCATAAAGAAATAGATTTGTCCTCCCATAAAATTGAGTAGTACCAGCACTCATTTTTCCACATTGCTCCATTTGTTGATGGAAGTGGAGCTGGTAGGAAGCCGAGAGTTCATTAGCACATGGTGTCTCTAACACAGATTTGGAATCGTTGGTAACCACCAGCATGAAATGGCTGTCTGGAAATAAAAGCTGGGGCCTGCGTGAGGAGACTCAGAGAAAGCTGCTGTTCACTGCTCGCAAGTTCATGTGCTGCCAGGCAGCTTCATAATTGGGGTTTGCTGGCCTGACCTCTTAGGTGGGAAGGTGCCTTTGTCACTCCTCCCTTCCCTCAGAACCCATTTTCCTGGGACAGGTCATCTCAAGCTATACTGGTCTGCTAAAGGTAGCTGGACAAAATATTACTCTAAGGCCACTTTGCAGTCACAGCTGGCAAAGAGGCTTGTAACGCAAGGTAAAATCCTGTGTGATTTCTGTGGTTTGCAGTTAAATATCCCTGTGTAATGCTCTTCCCCCGCAGTTTTCAATTCATTGTTTGAACTTAAACAATCAGTACTTAAAGCAGATTCTTTTCCTTTAGCTGAATCTGCCTAATTTGGGGATTCAAAGACAGGTTCAAGCTCCATGAACCAAGGCTTTTTTTTTTTTTTTTTATTAATGAAATCTTATGACTGGAATGTAGTTAATTAGTTCCCAAGCTGTTAAATTGGAAGGTGATAATGTGTCATGTGAGATGAGTCCATGCTTGCAGAATATCCCATGGAATCTTGTGCCTCACAGTGCTGTGTGTGATAGATACAGTCAGTGTTTTGGTGGGGTTTTTTTGGGTGCCAAACTTTATTTGCAAACTGCCCACTCAAACTTCTTGCTGTTAGCACTGGTGGGATGGTGGTGATGGCAGTGCAGACTCCTTTTTTACACGTGTGCCTTGGGAATGAGCATTGTCCCATATCACTTGTGCTCAGTTCCAGTGGTCTGCAGCCATTTAAAAACATGCCGTGGTAACTGGGTTGTGTGTCAACAGTTAAGCCGGTTTCTCTAATAATGTGAAACTGAAAGCCCCAAACTGAGCTGTGTCTTTCTTTTCCTTCCGCCAGCATTGACAAGATCTCTAAAGTGACCTCTCCTGTGCTGGTCATCCATGGTACGGAAGATGAGGTGATCGATTTCTCCCATGGCCTGGCCATGTATGAGCGATGTCCGCGAGCAGTGGAGCCCCTCTGGGTGGAAGGGGCTGGGCATAATGACATAGAGCTTTATGCACAGTACTTAGAGAGACTAAAACAGTTCATCTCTCATGAACTTCCCAACTCCTGAAGAAGCCTACCTGATTTTACCTCAGTTACTGTGAACGGAAGAAATTACCTGGTTTTGCACATGCTTTAACTGGATAGCTGTAATAGCTTTATACTATGAAGAAATACCCTGTCTTGAGGGTGTTCTAATCAAACATCTGATGAAATTTGTCTTTTCTATCTGGAAATGATTCTACTAATGCACACAAATATGGTCAACTACTGTAATTCCAACAATTTTTAGCTTCATTGCCCTGAAGGAAGTGGGAATCCTAGCTGCTTATGGGGACACTTTTTATCTAGTGTATTAATCGAAGATCAGTTTTCTCTGTCTCACTTCAGATCATTTATAATTCTGTCCTACAAAGACTTTTTCCCCATCGTGTTCTCAGAGTGGAGAACACAACTGTTATGAGCTACAGCTTGTTCAGAACAATCATGGGTTCAATCTAAGGGAGTACTTTCTCTGTGAAGTTTCTAGCTGTGGTATTGTAACTGGAAAGTTATTGTGATGAAGTTCCCTCTCCTCCCTTCTAGTGTTCTTTTGTTAACTTACTGATCTTCCCAAGTAAATTATTTAAAAAAACTTTTACCTGAAAAAAAGCAAACTACTATATGGGGCTAAACTCTGTAACGACCTCTCCATTACTTGTATAAACATAACTGGAATATTCTTAAAGGATCTAGGGACAAAACTGCTTTTGTTTAAAAATAAATGTGTAAATTTACAACTAGAAAACTCATTTTAATATTCAGATTGTCTGAATAATAGCCATAACAGACATTTCCTTCTGTAAAGCATTCCTGTAGACTTTTTAAAAGTACTGTACATATTTGAATTTACATTGTGCATAGATTCTTAATCGGTAGTTTTAATTTAAGTCTAGTTACAATAAACTGCAAAATTCTGGTTTGTATATGATTGAATACATTTTGTTAAAATATGTTTTTATCCCTATATTATTTTGCTATTAAAGTTTTATAAAGTTTCCAGGACAAAAAAAAAAAAATTTACACATTTATGTTTTGATGAATTATGTAACTAAATTTTCATTGAGCTGATCTTTTTAGTTTAGAAGTAATTTGATTCTTTGACACTGGAATCGCACAGATTATGCATCAGAAATGCAAAACACTTAAAAATTGTTACACTACTAGGATAGGTCTAATTTTTCCAAATTTAAAGGCCTTAAATGTACTGTAAGCCTCAGATTGTTGTATAAATTGATCGCGATTGATTGCAGTTTGTGTCCTGTTGCTAGAAAGCAACACAGTGATTGTAATGGAATAAAGGATGCATGGATTAGAGCTTGCTCAAGTTTGGAATCTTATTTGGTGCATTATTTTCATACACGAGGAAAGTGTAAAAACATTACTTGAGAGAGTAAGCTGGGTATGTAAATCAAATGTGCAAGAGGTTATGTTTAAATGGTGTTCAGCTGGTTCTAAGTAATGAAAAATCATGATTCGTTGCCTGGAAGAAATATTTGAACATAGTTGTTATGAATTCCTATAACACGCCTGCAGTTAATTTTCAGCGCTGCAAGTGTGCATTGTCTTTGATTATTGCCTTGGCCCTATTACTGGAAAAGGGGGAAAACTTGTATTTTCACTTTCAGTGACATGGAGACATGCATCCTGGTCCCCATCACCTAGGTCCTTAGATCTGGGCATCGCTGTTGTCTGCTTGTGACCTTTAACTGTCCCAAGCAGCAGGGCCCCCAGCAGTCCTCTTGGTGACTCTGCCACCCAAAATTGGCAGGTTTTGCCTAATCACCACCTCAAGCTCAGCTCTACCCTCCTGTATTTTAAATAAATATTCAGATACTTGTCTGATTTTACATGAATTTATTGTACCTTCATAAACCCACAGTGGTTTTCTTCCATTCCTACACCTGTTCTTCCTGGGCCTGTAACGCTGTGGAAACCAAGCTGCTGTGTGTGGTGCAGGTATTACAGGTGGTGTTAAATGGGTCAGCCTGTCCATCAAGTGACTTGGGGGATTTTTACCTGATTAGCTCTGGTTTTTTGGTACCCACGCTGAACTTTGTGTTGCTCTGAAACCTCAGCCTGCGACGTTTCTTCTCCTCATGACCCTGTGTAGCTACCCTTTTACTAACTGATACTTCTAACCTTTTCCCTATGAACTAACTGAGTTTTTTGATTGCTACTTTTCCAACTCCTGGAGTCTCTTTGTGACTTGTCTTTGCATTTGCTTTGTTTTTTGCCAGTATTCCTCTGTTAATGAGGACCCTGAATATGAATTCAACATTGTTATTTATGACCCATGGTGTCTGCAGTTGCAGCCACAGTTCACAGTGTCCTGGCTGAACGTGGGTTTCCACTTGTACTATTTTTTTATTTGCCTGAAACTTTTTTATTTTCCTGCTTAACTAATTCTCAGAGGGGCCACAGTCTTCTGGCCTCTGCATTGACTGGTTTGGTTTGTGAAGTTCATCTGCATTAAACTAACACAGATGTTTTGCTCTTTATTAAAATGTTAATGACCTATCATTGATCCACCGGTATGGATCTTCTTCCCTCTCTTTTAATTCAGTAATTTGTTTACCTCTTTGTTCCCTTAAATAATTTTCCTTGTAGCCCTATTCTCATCCAATAGTTCTTAAATGAATTTTTTATAATTTTCTGATGTATGCTTTGCACAAAAATAAATGCTAATAGTGATCTGCTTTGTATTGTAAACTTGTACCAAAGTTTCAAGCATTTCAAAACACTGCTGGTCAACCTTGGAACTATTCATTGAAGGAATGTGGCCAAGTCATGAAGATGCAGTTTCATCCATGACAGTGAATTCAGGTCCTCATGATTTTAAAGAAAAAAAAAATAAATTTTTAAAAAATATTTTAATTTTTACATTATAGGAAAGGGGATGATGTGAGGTTATGAAAAACAAATTTTGGGCTTAAAAAAATAGTCTGTTCCAGCAAACTGCTGACATGCTGTAATTTAAATGTACAATGTGGGCCTTTACAAGAACTTGTTATGCATATTTTAGAGCTATCAAGGTGTCACTGTAAAAATGGCTCTCTGTGCCTGGATAAATTATGCAACGGGTCTCCCGAAGGTGTGAGTTAACATTTTGTTGTTGATGGGATGCTCTGTCCATTTTTCCTGTGTGACTGGCCATTTTTGTTTGCGTAGTGCAGCCACAGGTGATGTACAGCTTGTTGGCAGGAGGGTAAGGTGTGGTACATCTCTTCACTGGCAGTAGTTGTCTGGTGTTTGTACTTCGGAAAAGCCAGGGGAGAATATTTGTTACAGTTTGAAAGGTGTCATTTTTCTAAGGAGTCTGATATGTATCCTTTTGAAATTTATGTAACTCTTGCAAATTTAACTTGTTCTCACTTGGAGGCCTGTTACGTGTGTCGCCTCTGCGGCGGTTTTTTGTTCCTCGTTTCTCCCTGTCACTCCTGTAACTTGTGCCAGCTCTGCTCGGGGTGCTGACCCTGGGACTCTAAATACCCAAACCTGTATTTATGCTCAGCATTGTACACGTCTATAAACTCTGTATTGCATTTGCTTTTTCTAAATGGTGCTAAACATAGAAGTAGAGACCCAATGTACTTGCTTCCTCTGGTTATTCCTTCAGCCGTGAAACTTGATTGTTCTCACTTGGAAAATGCTTTCTTCCCCAGGTCTATTATTGTGAAAGCGAACTAATGATCTCAGTTAAGCCCATTTAACTCATTTCTGTATGTCCTTCTATGTGGAACTCTCCAAACATTTTAGCTCTGAAATTTAGCTCAAATGCAGTCGTTTGTACTCCAGCAGTGGGTCAGGGTGGGGTGGCTCTTCGGTGGTGGGCACTCCACTGCTGGGAATGAGGTCAGGCTCAGAAACTCCCTGCTGGGTCTGTGTTGCTTTCCAAGTCCAGCGGTGATACTGCCATCAGATGGGTGTGAATTTCAAAGCAGGAGGTTGTACTTGGGTCTCGTAGTTTAGGTACAACAGTAAAAGCAGGAGCTGGTCCTTGCAGCGGGAGAGTGAGCCCTGCTCCTTTGACTCTGCCGATGTCTGGTTTTGCAGATGAGTTTCTGTGGTAATCAAATTAATTCTGCAGAAAGTGTAAGGGTAACATACCTGCTGTCTTTAAAAAAAAAAAAAAAAAAAAAAAAAAAAAAAAAAAGAAACTCCAGGAGGACCCCTTGCACCTTAGTAGGACAATTATAAATTACCTTCTGGTTCCTGTAAGGATAAAGGTGCTTTGGTCTGGGTTGGGAGCGCATCACGTCGCCTTCTCGAGGAACATCATGCGCTGGCTGTCCGTGCGGCCTGCGCTTCCTTCCTCCAGCGGCCGGAGCATCCCCGGGGACCGCCCCAGCCCTGGCCGTGTCCCTGCGGGAATCCGCCCTGGCTCGGCGCTCGGTGGGGCTGCCCGGGGCCCAGCGATGGGGCGGGGAGGGGGCTCGGCGGGGCCGCCCCGCTGCTGCTGCTGCAGATGCTGAGGA